>OZ012738.1:632853187-632888187 GCA_963859935.3 Lathyrus sativus
CTGCATTGACTGGTTCGACATATGCGCAGAAATCATAGTGTACCAGCTCTCCTTCTTCATTGACCACATAATTTGATATAATCGCACATTCTTGCAACCTTGCAGGCATGTGTCTTGTTCATCGAGGTCTGCTTCACCTTTGACTTCTTCTTGCTGAACTTTTCTTTCAACTTCACTAGCTGGTTCTTCATATAAGGTTCTCACTGAATCCTTCTTGACATTCTCAGTCCAATCTCATTCCTTAAGATCATCTATGATCAAGTTCCTCCTGATCACAACTTCCTTGTTCACTGGTGTTGCACCCCAAAATTTGACCAACAATTATTTATTCATTGAGTGTTTGGAAGTGGATATCTTCATCAGAAAGTTCAAGAGATCCTCAGAGGAATGGGTTGAAACCAGGGTTGTGTGCTTCATAGCTTGAGAGTTGTGGGTGCCCCTCAGATGGTTCTGAGACTTTGAGAATGAATTTGATGTTTTGGGAAAGCCTATGAGATGTCTTGATAGCCTTCATGAAGCCCAGAGAAGTCATTATGCAAGAGTTCAGAGAATTCAACCATGAATGATAGAATTAGGGTTTTGACTGGGTCAACCCTAGGATAACTGAAGATTTGGGAAAGGTTGAGGCCCAATCCAAGGGCCATGAGATCATGGAATTATGCATAGAGATGATATAAAGATGATTCCTATGCCAACTCATCATGAGTGAGGAGTTTGAGAAGTTTCAAGTCAGGGTCCCCAAGGATTGTCAGTGAAAAACCCTAATTTGATCCCTATCTTCCAGGCAGTTTTAGCTCAAGATGTGATTGATATCTCACCTTCCCCATAACATGAATGTTGTAGAGCTTGTTCTAAGATTTAATTTGAGTGGTGGAAGTCCTTGATAGGAGTTACAGAGCTCAAGATATGGTTTTGACAAATTACAGGTCAGCAGAGGTGTGTGAATCTGGGTCCTTGAAAGTCACCCAACTTGCAGACAACTTTTGCCCTAGTAGGGTGATTCCTATGACTTCTTGGTCAACATGAATGTTGAAGAGGATCTTCTTAGCTTTAATTTTAGTGGTAGAAGTCCTTGATAGGATTTGTGGAGCTCAACTTATGGTTTGAACAAGACAGGGGTATTTTGGTCATTTGTCAGTTATAGGTCATTTTAGCCAATGCCTAAAACTCCTATTTCCAAGCCTCAAATGGAAAAACTCAAAACATGAAAGTTGTTCAAAATGGGATTTTAAGTCTAGAAAGAAGGTCACAAATTGTTGGAAGAGCTCATAGCATGAAGTTACATGATTGGTCAAAAATGAACTAAAAATGGCTTATAAATTTGAAAAGTTGAATTTGAAAATTGGTTTGGAAGATCCACAAATCCAAAATAGGTCATCCAATATATCATTTTGATTGGAAACATCATTTTGAGAACATTGGTTTAGCTAGAATTTTGATTTGAAGCTTTAAAGTGGGTGATGCTTTGAAAACTTGTTACTTGAAAAAGAAGGCAATGTTGAAAATCCTAACACAAGGCAAAACCAAGGCTTATAGTTGTGCATATCTTCTCATTATCTCATGTAAAGGTATTTTGGCACCAAATGGTAAGGCATAAGGCATGGAATGTGAGATTTTCAATATGTCATCACATGAGATTTTCAAGAAATTTCCACCATATTCTAGATGAATCTAGAAGTGTCTAAGGATCATTATAAAAAGAAGGCCATGAAGAGAGTTCAAGGTTGGTGATAGAGAGAGATTTCAAGAGAGAGAGAGAGAGAAACAGCCATTGAAGTTCTTCCTTCAAGTTCAAGCAATCCAAGAAACCTTTCACTACAAGGCTTCTTCTCCAAAACCAGTGCAAACAGAATCATTTCCACCATTGGAGGATCATCCTGAAGCAATTACAAGGCTTGAATCATCTTCCACGAGCACCTACCATCATCACTTAACAGGTTGGTTTCTTTCCCTATACCTCTTAATTTATTTAGTTTTAGTTCATTCTTTAGGTGTAGAATTAATGTGCTAGGATAGAGGATCAATTTCTGAGAGTTTGAGAGCTCTGTAGGTAGATCCATGGCAGGTGTCAGTTTCTTTAATCTTCAAGAACTAGCTGTTTAGGGTGTTTTAAGTAGCATGAATTAGGTTAGAGTAGCTAGGGTAGCATGTAGAGCAAGTTTAGATCCTTAGGTTGAAGTTTCACCATGGTTGATCTCAGGTGAACATGGTGGAACCATGATCTTAAGGTCTTCTGTTAGGATTATCTAGGGAGAGTTAGGGGAAAGTGCGCGTATGGCTGTGTTCCTCTTGAGTAGTAGAAGATTTTTCGTTTTGGAATCATGGCATTTCGTGGCCTGAGCAGGGAGAACGAGTGAGGGGAAGATGAGTGCATGGAGGAGAGGGTTTCTGAAAACCCTAGATTCGTTGGGGACGATGAAGGTGGTCCGTTGGATTAGGCCCCAAGGTTGACAATTTAATCAGATCTCACGGCCCAGATTCAATCTGAAGATGGAGGGAAAATTCAAAGAAGTGAAACGCGGTCGTTTCATTTAAACCGCGCTCTGGGCTTAGTTCGCTATCCCCACCCCCCTTTTATCTGGCCCAATTGATTTCAACTAGCGCGTGTGGCTATTCGCACCCCCCTCCCTTTATTTGTTTTAATTTCTTTTATATTGTTTTAATATTTTTCTTGTTTTAGAAAATTCATTAAAAATTGATAAATAATTGTTTTTTAATTCTTCTTTTTTTCTATGAGTAGATAATAATGTGTAGAAAATATTAAAAATAAAAATGGGATTTTATTTTTAAGTTTAGTATTTTTAATAGATTTTTCTTTTAAGTAGCTTTTATAATGTTTAGTTTGGTATCATGATTTTGCAAGAATTGTTTTAGGACTTTCCTTTAGTCTTTTTAATCCATTCTTTTTTGTGCAATTAGATGATGAATCATAGTTCCCCATAGGATTTTTTCTAGAATTTTAGAATTAAATTTTGATTAGTTTAATTAGGGTAGATGTAGGGTATCCTAATTAGGGTTTAGGTTGTGCTTAGTTGAAGAATTCACTTTCTTTGGATAAGTTTTGTCTTGATTTTTAGGTAGAGGCCTATGTAGATGTTATAGATAGATTATAACCAACCCGTCCAAGTAAACAAACAAGCGAGGATCCCGTCGAGTACGGCGGACGTGAGGGGTGCTAATACCTTCCCCTTGCGTAACCGACTCCCGAACCCAGACAATGGTTGCGATGACCTTGTCTTACCCTTTTTCGTCAGGTTTTTCCGATCGTTTCCTTTCCCGCTCTGAGGGATAAATAACGAAAGGTGGCGACTCTTCTGTCATGCCGGCACCTTATTTTCGCGCAAGCGACAGCTGGCGACTCTGCTGGGGACTTATAGCATCTAGGGACTTTTCCCATCCCTTATGCTGGGACCGTTTCCCATCCCCTACGCGAGTCAATCCTATCGTTTGTGTGTTTGCTTATTGGGTTGCGTTTATTTATCGCATCTTTACTTCCCGCATTTTATTTCCCGCATTTTATTTCCAGTTGATATGATTATCTGTGCTGCTGTGGGAGAGGGATGTTACTGTGAGTGAGAAGCCGGACCTGGGCTTGAGTACACACCTAGATATAGTTGCGGAGAAGTAGTAGACGAACCTGTCTGCTGAGCAGGCACAGTTCCCTACGAAAATCTGCGCTCAGACGAGATTCTTGCATAGGTGCTCCTTTCCGGTCCTGAGGATCTGAGGGGAGTCCAGACGTGAGGATTGTCGACTCTGGGGACCGATCATTTGGAAGTCAGCTAAGAGAGGCCTCTTCATGACTTGATGTTGCCACTCCTTCTGGGAATCGTATCGTCATTCATGAAAGTCTGTGACGCTGATGACCGCATAGGATGCCGTACCTTTGTCCGTGGATTAGGTCCATCATACCTGTGAGTGGGGTTGGGATATTGCAGGAAACTTTGACCTCTAGACTACCCGGTTTTCTTGACAGTGAATCAGTCATGTTGGGTTCTCAGTTGCAGATATGTTCTTGATAGAGCAAGGGTTTGATCAGAGGATTGTATCATCGGGTGTTTGTCTGTTCCTGATAGAGCAGGTTCCGATCAGAGTATTGTCATCAGAGGTTTGTTCTGGATGGAGCAGATTTTTGAGTGGGGTCTGAGGATCTCGTCAGCGGTTGTTATTTGTTCTTGATAGGGCAGATTTTGAGTGGGGTTTGAAGATCTCATCAGCAGCTGTGTATTTGTTCTCGACAGGGCAGATTTTTGATTTGGGGTCTGAAGACTTCATCAACAGATATTCCTTGATCTTGCATCCGGGGTCTTTATTATCAGGCCTTCGTTCTTGTCAGAGCAGAATTTTGATCTCGATCCTACCAGATGGTTATTCACAGCAGATCAGATCAGTGGTTTTACACCGGGGTTTCCTTCTCATCAGTGACTGTTGACACCGAATCTCCACAGCAGCCACCTGGATATATTGTTGCATGCCTGCATTTTGCATTAGCTTGCATAATCATTCGCATTCCATTTGGCGTGTGTCTGTAACAGGTACCGTTTCCCTGATCCAAGATCTCTCATTGTGTTACTGCAGCCGTTCTCAGAAAGACTGTTGCGTACGAGTTCTCGGTCCTTGAGGTGTCGAATCTGACTATTGCTATGTGAGGTCACTATTTCCATGATTGGGCCTGGATTCCTCTCCTTATTATTGCCAACAGGTGCCAGGATCGGGGGATAATCTCTCAAGCACACAGACACGCGCATGCATCTGCATAAAGCATTCTTGCATGACATACATTCTGTTACCTTTTCCTAACCTTTGATGTTGACAGGTTTTTCAGGTACTCAGGTTCCGAGCTGCTTTCGATCTCCAGGATTGATCAAAGATTCATCCACCGCTACTCAACTCGCGCTAATCAGACGAGAATCATGGACCAGGTACAGTCAGATGTTCAAGAGCTTCGTGAAAGGATGGATCGTTTTATGGAGCTGATGCAAGTAGTTGCGAATGGGCAAGACCAGCTTCGTACTTTGGTTCAACCTCTCATCTCCAGGGTTGACAGTAATGGAATACTTCATGGCGGGGCCGTACCCACTCCTCCTCAAGGGGATACTCCACAGAACGTTGTTCCTGCTGCCGGGGGCAACGGCAGTGCTAACGGCAATCTTATGACTAATCTCGGACTTAATACGGCAGGCGCCGGCAATGGTGGTTTGGGAGCCAATGTTAACATAGGGCCAGTCAACGGCAATGTTGGTGCAGGAAATATGGTGGTGCCTCAACCGTGGCTGGAGGACCATCAGGATGACATATTCTCTCAGAGAGGTGCAGAGGCTGAATTGACTGCTGAGGCTCGACTCAGGTTCAAGGCGCTGGAAGATAAGATGAGAGATATAGAAAATCAGAACACATTGGGCGTTGGCATGGCCAAACTCGGGTTGATTGCTGACTTTAAAGTACCTCACAAGTTCAAGGTGCCCATCTTTGAGAAGTATAGGGGCACTACTTGTCCCCGCGTTCACCTCCGATCTTATTATAGAAAGATGTCCGCTTATTCTGACGATGAGAAGTTGCTGATGCACTTCTTTCAGGATAGTCTTTCTGGTCCATCGCTCGAATGGTATATGGGTTTGGAGCCCGCTGCTGTGCGCACCTGGAAAGATCTTGCAGAAGCGTTTGTTCTCCACTATCAATATAATAGCGACTTGGCTCCCAACCGAGTTCAGCTTCAGAATCTCTCGCAGCGGAACAATGAAAGCTTCAAAGAGTACGCCCAGCGGTGGCGTGAATTGGCTGCTCGGGTCCAACCACCGATGGTTGAGAGTGAGTTGGTACAAATGTTCGTGGCTACCCTTCCTGGAGTCTATTATGAAAAGCTGATCAGTGGCATGTCTGGAACATTCTCGGCTCTTATCACTTTGGGCGAGCATGTTGAAAACGGTATAAAGATCGGAAAAATTCAGGGCGAATCATCCTCAGCTGGAGGAGCTAGCAAGAAACCCTATGCTGGCAAGCGTCGAGAGGGAGATGCCAGTGCTGTCACTAATGCTAGGAGGAAGGGCAAGGGCCCTCAGTCTCAGATCGCTAGCATAAACATCCCAGCTGCTCCCCCGCAGCAGCCCCAGCAACAGAATAATCAGGGATATAAGAGATATCAGAATCGGGGTCCCCTGGCAAACCGTCATTTGGAAACTCCTCCTATGCCGTATGCACAGCTTCTGCAAACGTTGCTTCAGCTCCAATTGGTTCACAAGAGGACAATGGCTCCCTTAACAGGGGCACCACCACCAGAGTATGATGCTAATGCTACTTGTGAATTTCACTCGGGGGCACCTGGCCATACGGTTGAGAATTGTAAAGCTTTTAAGCACAAAGTCCAGGACTTGGTCGACGCCAAGGTTATCAACTTTTCTGACAACGTGCCCAACGTCACCAAAAATCCAATGCCTCATCATAAGGGGGGCGGAGTGAATGATGTTATCACTGAAGAGAGTTCAGACTTGCTGACTGATGTCAAAGATTTGAAGACGCCGTTGAGTTTTGTTAAGGCTAAGTTGCTGAAGAAGGGTTTCTTTCCCGGATGTGGAGAGTTATGTATGGCTTGTGCTACACTTCCTGATGGGTGTGAGCAGCTGATCGAAGGTATCCAAAGTCTGATGTCCGAGGGTATTTTGCAGTTCAGTCGGAGCGTTGAGAATGCGTCAGGGGAAGTCGTGCTGAAGCAGGCGGACGAAGTTGCTACCATTACTATTCCTCGTCACCCTATTACTATTTCTGCGCCCCGTCCGCCCTCTATCACCATCACCAGGGCCGGACCAATCCCATTCGAGAGTACCGATGCCGTTCCATGGCATTATGGCGCCGAAGTTTATTGTAATGGTCAGAAGATAGAGCTTGAGCCAGCCGGATCGACTGCGCAGAATCTTACCGAAGTCAGTGGTATCACTAGAAGCGGAAGAGTATTCGCACCAGCAGAGGTTGCAGCGGAGAAAGTGGTCCGAGCTGACGCTGTGGATAAAGGCAAAGGTAAAGCTGTTGAAGAGGTCCCTGCAGGGGCAGAAAAAGACTTGCTGGTTAAAGATGCTGAAGAGTTCATGCGACTAATCAAGAAAAGTGACTACAAAATTGTAGATCATCTTCATCAGACTTCGTCAAAGATCTCGATTCTTAACCTGTTGCTGTGTTCTGAAGCGCACCGCAACGCATTATTGAAGGTATTGAATGCTGCATACGTGCCGCAGGAGATATCAGTGAATCAACTCGAGGAAGTAGTAGCCCATGTCAATGCTGGTAATGGGCTGGGATTTACAGATCTGGAGCTGACTCCTAAGGGAAGAGATCACAATAGCGCCTTGCACGTCTCAATAGAGTGCAGAGGCACGATTATGTCACATGTCCTGGTGGATACGGGCTCCTCGCTTAACGTGCTTCCGAAAAAGGCACTGATGAAGTTGGATACCCGTGGACTGCTGTGCACGCCCAGTGATCTGGTCGTGAAGGCCTTTGACGGAACCAAGCGCCACGTCTTCGGAGAATTGACCCTGCCAATTCAAGTTGGTCCAGAGACGTTCAATGCAGTTTTCTATATTATGGATATCATGCCCGCCTATAGTTGCCTCTTAGGCCGGCCGTGGATCCATTCTGCTAGTGCCGTAACATCCACGCTGCATCAGAAGCTTAAATATGCTGTTGGGGGCAGCATAGTGACAGTCTGTGGAGAAGAGGACATCATGGTAAGCCACCTGTCGTCCTTTAAATACGTCGAAATGGATGGTGAGATCCACGAGACTCTTTGCCAAGCATTTGAAACCGTCAGGGTGAAGGAGGTAGCTCCCGTTGTTGCAGTGAAGCAAGAGTTGAACCTCTCCTCATTTAAGGAAGCTAGAGCTGTTGTCGAAGCTGGTTCCACCCCAGGCTGGGGGCATGTCTTGGATATACCAATCAAACAGGATAAGTTTGGATTAGGGTATTCTCCTGGAGCTGAAGCTTCATCTTCTTCTGGCAGTTCGTCTCATGGGAAGGGGCCGATCTTATTCACCAAGGGGGGAGTAATTTTCGAGAGTATCAACGCTGCGTCAGAGGACAGCGGGGACAGTGATTGCAATCTTGACGCCTGGATTCAACCGAGCAAGCCAGGCGAGTGCCTCCACAATTGGACCATCAAGGAGATTATCAAGCTGACAAGTGAAGAGTAATGATTTGCTTTTTACAATCTTTGTACAACCCTATGCCCTGCCCGGGGCATAGTGGTTTTACTGTCAGGGCCTTGTTCGATTATGTGTATGCATTTTGTTAATAAATAAAAGGCGTTTTCTTCGTAATCAAATATTGTGTTCTCTGTTATTCATGCTTTATGTTTGTTTCGAAAAACAGCAAAATGGCAACGAGGTTCGTGCCAACCTGCATATTCTTGCTTTAAACTTAACCCTTGTTATTGCAGGATCCACGTAACAGATGACATCGACTCTGGACCCTCTACGGCTCACTACGACTTTGATTGCCCGATCTATCAAGCCGAGGATGAGATTGATGAAAACGAAGACCTTCCGGAAGAGTTGGCCCGCTTGTTGAGACAAGAGGAGAAGGTTATTCTGCCTCACGAGGAGGATATTGAGATCATAAATCTGGGTTCTGAGGAGCTCATCAGAAATGTCAGAGTAGGGGCTGCGCTGCAGAATGATGTCAAGCATAGACTGGTCGAGATGCTTCGAGAGTATAGTGACGTCTTTGCTTGGTCATATGAGGATATGCCCGGATTGGACACTGATATCGTGGTTCATCGCTTGCCGTTGCGAGAAAATTGCCCTCCAGTCAAGCAGAAGCTCAGGAGGACGAGACCAGACATGGCTGTAAAAATCAAAGAAGAGGTCCAGAAGCAGTTGGACGCAGGATTTCTAGCCGTTACCACTTACCCTCCGTGGGTCGCCAACATAGTGCCTGTACCGAAGAAGGACGGTAAGGTACGCATGTGCGTCGATTATCGGGATTTGAACAGGGCAAGCCCTAAGGATGATTTCCCGTTGCCTCATATCGATGTGTTGGTCGACAATACAGCCCAGTTTTCCGTGTTTTCGTTCATGGATGGCTTCTCCGGTTACAATCAGATTAAGATGGCGCCGGAGGACATGGAGAAAACGACGTTTATTACCCCCTGGGGCACGTTTTGCTACAAGGTAATGCCCTTCGGTCTGAAGAACGCAGGGGCCACTTACCAGCGAGCAATGGTAACTTTGTTTCATGATATGATTCATCATGAGATCGAGGTCTATGTTGATGACATGATTGCAAAGTCCCAAACGGAGGAAGAGCATCTGGTCAACCTATTGAAGCTGTTTGAAAGGCTTAGGAAGTTCAGGCTGAGGCTGAATCCTAACAAGTGCACTTTCGGAGTGCGGTCCGGAAAGTTATTGGGGTTTATCGTTAGTGAACGAGGTATTGAAGTTGATCCTGCGAAGATAAAAGCTATCCAAGAAATGCCAGCGCCGAAAACAGAAAAAGAAGTTCGTGGTTTCTTGGGCCGAATAAACTACATTGCAAGGTTTATCTCTCAGCTCACGGCCACTTGTGAACCGATGTTCAAGTTGTTAAAGAAAGATCAGGCGATTACTTGGAATGAGGATTGCCAGAAGGCATTCGATAAGATAAAGCAGTATCTTCAAGAACCTCCAATCTTGATACCCCCAGTGGCTGGACGGCCATTAATCATGTACTTGACAGTTCTGGAGAATAG
Source organism: Lathyrus sativus (assembly GCA_963859935.3). Lineage (NCBI taxonomy): Eukaryota > Viridiplantae > Streptophyta > Magnoliopsida > Fabales > Fabaceae > Lathyrus > Lathyrus sativus. The sequence goes on from OZ012738.1 coordinate 632,862,903, forward strand.
TATGGGGTGTGTTCTCGGTCAGCACGACGAGACGGGCAGAAAAGAGCATGCCATTTATTATTTGAGTAAAAAGTTCACTGAGTGTGAATCTCGATACTCGATGCTGGAGAAGACGTGTTGTGCATTAGCTTGGGCTGCCAAACGTCTACGACAGTATATGCTCAACCACACCACTATGCTGATTTCGAAGATAGATCCGATCAAGTACGTCTTCGAAAAGCAGGCTCTTTCGGGCAGGATTGCCAGATGGCAGATGGTGTTAACAGAATATGATATTCAGTACGTCTCTCAGAAAGCCATCAAGGGAAGCGTATTGTCTGATTACCTTGCCGAACAGCCGATCGAAGACTATCAGCCGATGAAGTTCGAGTTCCCTGACGAGGACATTATGTTTCTCAAAGCGAAGGATTGCGATGAGCCATTGCCCGATGAGGGGCCAGATAGGAAGTCTCAGTGGAAGTTGATATTCGACGGAGCGGTTAATTCCTATGGAAGTGGTATCGGGGCTATCATCACGACTCCTCACGGATCCCATATCCCGTTTACTGCAAGACTGACGTTTCCAGTTACCAACAATGAAGCCGAGTATGAAGAATGTATTATGGGTCTAGAAGAGGCAATTGATTTGAGAATCAAGAATCTAGACATATATGGTGACTCAGCGCTTGTAATCAATCAGATCAAAGGGGAGTGGGAAACTCGTCAAGCGAATCTAGTGCCGTACATGAACTATGCCAGGAGGCTGCTTCCGTTCTTCGACCGAGTAGAGCTTCATCATGTACCCCGGGCTGAAAATCAAATGGCTGATGCTTTAGCCACGTTGGCTTCAATGTATAAAGTCAATTATTGGAATGAGGCTCCAAGAATTGTGCTTTCGCGGCTTGATAGACCAGCGTTTGTGTTCGCAATCGAAGATGCCACGGACGGCAAGCCATGGTTCCACGACATCCAGACCTTCCTTATGACCAAGGAGTATCCTGCGGGTGCTTCAACCCAGGATAAGAAGACTCTGAGGAGGCTATCTGGAAACTTTTACCTCAACCCTGATGGAGTGCTGTATAAGAGAAACCACGATCTCGTGCTACTCAGATGTGTGGATGAGAAAGAAGCAAGTATGCTCATGGAAGAAGTCCATGAGGGCACATTTGGTACGCACGCCGGCGGGCATGCCATGACGAGAAAGATCCTGAGAGCAGGATATTACTGGCTGACTATGGAGTCGGATTGCTTCAGATTTGCAAAGAAATGTCACAAATGCCAAATTTATGCTGATAAAGTTCATGTGCCGCCGTGCCCATTGAATGTCATGTCCTCCCCTTGGCCGTTCTCCATGTGGGGCATCGACATGATAGGCAAGATCGAGCCCACTGCATCCAATGGTCATCGTTTTATCCTGGTAGCTGTCGACTACTTCACCAAATGGGTGGAGGCAGCCTCGTACGCTAATGTGACCAAGCAGGTGGTGGCTAAGTTCATAAAGAGGGACATCATCTGTCGCTATGGAATTCCCGAGCGGATCATTACTGACAATGGTTCGAATTTGAATAATAAGATGATGAAGGAGCTGTGCCAGAGCTTCAAGATCGAACACCACAACTCGTCTCCTTACCGGCCAAAGATGAATGGCGCTGTTGAAGCGGCCAACAAGAACATCAAGAAGATTGTTCAGAAGATGGTTGTGACGTATAAAGATTGGCACGAGATGCTGCCGTTTGCCTTGCACGGTTATCGTACTACGGTGCGTACGTCGACCGGGGCAACTCCTTTCTCCTTGGTGTACGGTATGGAAGCTGTCCTACCGCTAGAAGTGGAGATTCCCTCTTTACGAGTTTTGGTTGATGTGAAACTTGATGAGGCAGAATGGATTACGAATCGCTTGAACCAACTCAGCCTGATGGACGAGAAGAGGTTAGCATCGATTGCATTTGGTCGCCTGTACCAAAGCCGAATGAAGAAAGCTTATGACAAGAAGGTGCGTCCCAGAAGCTTTCAGACGGGTGATCTCGTCCTGAAGAAGATTCTTCCGCCACACTCCGATCACCGGGGCAAGTGGACTCCGAATTACGAAGGGCCGTATGTCGTCAGCAAGGTCTTCTCAGGAGGAGCTTTGTTGTTATCCACGATGGATGGTGAAGATTTTGCATCCCCGGTGAACGCGGACGCAGTTAAAAAATACTTTGCTTGAAAGAGACCCGCTGGACAAAAAAAGAAAAAGTCCAGGCAAAAAAGGGGCATCCCGGCGAACCAAAAACAGAATAAAAGGTTCGGGCAAAAATTAGGGATATATTGAAAAAATGTACACCCGCGAAGTCGAAAACCTACACTGGGCGGCTTCGGCAAAAAAGGGTATCCCGGTGAACTGAAAACCCGTGAAGGGCGGTTCACGCAAAAGTTAGGGATTTGAATAAGCAAATGACTGCGTTCCGCGTATGGACTTTCATTGTTTAGTGGTTCGGAAGACCTGAGGGCCGTTTATCTGAATCAATCTCTTCCAAGGCTGAAGCGTCGGAGAAGTATCAAAGTCGAGTGGGTCTTAGAGGGATCAACTCATGGTGTTCGTCTACGCCTCGATTGCCGACATTTGTATATACTGATGTATATTTATGTTTTCTTTTTGCGCGGCTTCCTCATTCCAGGAGCTTGCCTCTGTTGTAAAACATTTTGGCCCGTTCAAGGGTTCATCATCAATAAAATGCACATTATTCAGCAATTCTACTTGACTGTTTAGCATTTATCTGTTTTGTTTGCGAATGAAAACGCCGATATTTTTAATAAAATGCGCATACATAAACTTGCGGGCCTAGGCCCATTGATTGTTGAAACAATTAATTAACTGAATATTGTCACGAGTTAATAACCTTGATAGGCCCCTTTGAGGAGGGTATCTTGTCTGTTTGTTTGTGTTGTTGCAGGTGTAGCACTTTCCAGAAGATGTGCCGTGCGTATCCCCGAAGCAGGATGAGTCCTCCTTCCCCAGCAGAGTTCAGTAGTCTCTCCTCCGCAGAATCTAAACGCAAGATGGTGAGCATTGATATGTCTTCCCCGGGTAGAGGTGATTCTCTTCCCCAAACCGACGCATCCTGAAGGAATGTAACCTCATCGGCTGAGTCAAGCACCGAAGAATGATGTCGTCTTTCCCCAGCACCGGGTCACAAGTGCAGAGTTCATAGAAATGTTTGGGTACCGGAGCTCGTGTCTTCCCCAGTGAAGTCGCCGAAGCAGGATTTCCCCCCGCACCGGGTCACAAGTGCAGGTTTCGCAGGAGGTCGTTCGTTAGCCGAAAGATGCAGTAACTGATGGTGCCAGACTGAAGTCTCCAGTGGAATTAAGATTCCCCGCCAGAGTCACGCTCTCTCCTGAAGTTCGATGATTCCCTCTTCCCCAGTAGAGTGTTGGAACAGCTGATGTTGTATTCCCCTGCAGAGTTGTACTCTCCCTCGAAGTCAGATGATTCCTTCTTCCCCGGCGAAATTGAGTTTCCTCATCGGAGTTGCACTCTCCAGCGAAGTAGAATGATTTCCCTCCCTGGCTGAGTCCGCAGAAAAGCAGAATCCTTGGAAGTTGGTCAGATCATGATCAATTTTCCCCAGCAGAGCGTGGGGCAACTAGTGTTGTGTTTCCCCAGAATCGCACTCTCTCCATCGGAGCAGAATGATTTCTCCTTCCTCAGCCGAGTTTGCAGATGTCCAAGAGATCCGAATCCTTGGAAGTTGATCAGATCATGATTGGTTTTTCCCCAGTGGAGTGTTGAGCAGCTGAAGTTGGTTCCCCTCAGAATGGTCATCCCCAGAAGAGTAGCCGAGACGGCCGCGCAGTTCATTCTCGCGATTGATATCAGCAGATTTAAGTTCTCGTAGAGCTTCGTCCCCTGCAGCAGTCAGCTGAAGTTGCTTCCCTGCAGCAGTTCACGGAAGATCAATTCCCCAGACAGAGCCTGATTGATATTGGCGTGTTCACGTTCTCCTCAGCAGGATGACTCCTCTACCTGAGTGGTTCTTTCTCCTTGACAGGAGGATTTCCCCTTTCGGCATTTATTTTGCTGACGGGATCGCATCATTGTGCATGATTGCATAGCATTGTGCATGATTGCATAGCATTTAGCATAAACGCATAGCATTTCCACCATGTGGGGCATGGCGCAGAAGCATATGCATCATGAGCATGATCTAGGTCATCATCATCCTTGTTGAACAGGTGTACCACCAAAAGACCGGTTGCTCAGGACGATTCTTGATGTTCTCCCCAGCAAGATCGCTTGCGAGATGATTCCTAAAGACCCCGGTGTGATCCCCACGGTCGCTCGCTCAAGATGATTTTTGAGATCCCCAGCAAAGTCTTCAGTTCGAGATGATTCTTAAATCCCTCAGCAGGGCCATTTGCTTAAGACGATTCTTAAGACCCCAGTACAGCTTCCCGAGTGGTTTGCCTAGTATGATACTTGAGCTCCCCAATAGCGCCTCCAGCAAGAGTTGCCCAGGAAGATTCCTGGAATACCCAACAGAATGTTTGCTCCAGAAGGGTTATTAGTTCAGGACGATTCTTGAAGATGCCCGACGGATCTGTTTGGTCAAGATGATTCTGGAAGTCCTCAGCAGCATGATATGTCTGCTCCAACAACGATGTCTAATCTGAAGATGGATTTCGTAAGCGCCTGAAAGCGATATCAGAAGGTTCCTGTGAGTCCAGATTTCCGTGTTGAAGAATCAACGGGTGGCTGAAGACAGGGTTCCAGAGTTGTAGATACAACAGAGTGATTCGCGTGGGTCTGAAGACCAAGTCAGTTATCCTGAGGTGATGATTGAGTGCGATCAAATGAAGGATATGTCTTCTGATTGAAGTCGAAGATGTTTCTCCAGCGGTGACGCAGAGTATTTCGATCGTCCGACGGTGATGTCAGGGTTTAGTTCTCCAGTGGTGACGCAGAGTACTTCGATCGTCCGACGGTGACGTCAGCTTTGGTTCTCCAGCCAGTTGTTGAGCAGCTAGTGTTGCAGGATTCAAAGGTTTGTTCCCCGCAGAGTACTATGTGCTCGTGCAGTTGTCAAATTTTCGGGTTTACCGGTATTCAATCGTCTCGCACCTTGATTGGTTGAGAGCCGTTCGCTTCTCACCCAGTCAGGTTCAAGCCGTTTGAATAGGGGCAGCTGTTGCACCCCAAAATTTGACCAACAATTATTTATTCATTGAGTGTTTGGAAGTGGATACCTTCATCAGAAAGTTCAAGAGATCCTCAGAGGAATGGGTTGAAACCAGGGTTGTGTGCTTCATAGCTTGAGAGTTGTGGGTGCCCCTCAGATGGTTCTGAGACTTTGAGAATGAATTTGATGTTTTGGGAAAGCCTATGAGATGTCTTGATAGCCTTCATGAAGCCCAGAGAAGTCATTATGCAAGAGTTCAGAGAATTCAACCATGAATGATAGAATTAGGGTTTTGACTGGGTCAACCCTAGGATAACTGAAGATTTGGGAAAGGTTGAGGCCCAATCCAAGGGCCATGAGATCATGGAATGATGCATAGAGATGATATAAAGATGATTCCTAGGCCAACTCATCATGAGTGAGGAGTTTGAGAAGTTTCAAGTCAGGGTCCCCAAGGATTGTCAGTGAAAAACCCTAATTTGATCCCTATCTTCCAGGCAGTTTTAGCTCAAGATGTGATTGATATCTCACCTTCCCCATAACATGAATGTTGTAGAGATTGTTCTAAGCTTTAATTTGAGTGGTGGAAGTCCTTGATAGTAGTTACAGAGCTCAAGATATGGTTTTGACAAATTACAGGTCAGCAGAGGTGTGTGAATCTGGGTCCTTGAAAGTCACCCAACTTGCAGACAACTTTTGCCCTAGTAGGGTGATTCCTATGACTTCTTGGTCAACATGAATGTTGAAGAGGATCTTCTTAGCTTTAATTTGAGTGGTAGAAGTACTTGATAGGATTTGTGGAGCTCAACTTATGGTTTGAACAAGACAGGGGTATTTTGGTCATTTGTCAGTTATAGGTCATTTTAGCCAATGCCTAAAACTCCTATTTCCAAGCCTCAAATGGAAAAACTCAAAACATGAAAGTTGTTCAAAATGGGATTTTAAGTCTAGAAAGAAGGTCACAAATTGTTGGAAGAGCTCATAGCATGAAGTTACATGATTGGTCAAAAATGAACTAAAAATGGCTTATAAATTTGAAAAGTTGAATTTGAAAATTGGTTTGGAAGATCCACAAATCCAAAATAGGTAATCCAATATATCATTTTGATTGGAAACATCATTTTGAGAACATTGGTTTAGCTAGAATTTTGATTTGAAGCTTTAAAGTGGGTGATGCTTTGAAAACTTGTTACTTGAAAAAGAAGGCAATGTTGAAAATCCTAACACAAGGCAAAACCAAGGCTTATAGTTGTGCATATCTTCTCATTATCTCATGTAAAGGTATTTTGGCACCAAATGGTAAGGCATAAGGCATGGAATGTGAGATTTTCAATATGTCATCACATGAGATTTTCAAGAAATTTCCACCATATTCTAGATGAATCTAGAAGTGTCTAAGGATCATTATAAAAAGAAGGCCATGAAGAGAGTTCAAGGTTGGTGATAGAGAGAGATTTCAAGAGAGAGAGAGAGAGAAACAGCCATTGAAGTTCTTCCTTCAAGTTCAAGCAATCCAAGAAACCTTTCACTACAAGGCTTCTTCTCCAAAACCAGTGCAAACAGAATCATTTCCACCATTGGAGGATCATCCTGAAGCAATTACAAGGCTTGAATCATCTTCCACGAGCACCTACCATCATCACTTAACAGGTTGGTTTCTTTCCCTATACCTCTTAATTTATTTAGTTTTAGTTCATTCTTTAGGTGTAGAATTAATGTGCTAGGATAGAGGATCAATTTCTGAGAGTTTGAGAGCTCTGTAGGTAGATCCATGGCAGGTGTCAGTTTCTTTAATCTTCAAGAACTAGCTGTTTAGGGTGTTTTAAGTAGCATGAATTAGGTTAGAGTAGCTAGGGTAGCATGTAGAGCAAGTTTAGATCCTTAGGTTGAAGTTTCACCATGGTTGATCTCAGGTGAACATGGTGGAACCATGATCTTAAGGTCTTCTGTTAGGATTATCTAGGGAGAGTTAGGGGAAAGTGCGCGTATGGCTGTGTTCCTCTTGAGTAGTAGAAGATTTTTCGTTTTGGAATCATGGCATTTCGTGGCCTGAGCAGGGAGAACGAGTGAGGGGAAGATGAGTGCATGGAGGAGAGGGTTTCTGAAAACCCTAGATTCGTTGGGGACGATGAAGGTGGTCCGTTGGATTAGGCCCCAAGGTTGACAATTTAATCAGATCTCACGGCCCAGATTCAATCTGAAGATGGAGGGAAAATTCAAAGAAGTGAAACGCGGTCGTTTCATTTAAACCGCGCTCTGGGCTTAGTTCGCTATCCCCACCCCCCTTTTATCTGGCCCAATTGATTTCAACTAGCGCGTGTGGCTATTCGCACCCCCCTCCCTTTATTTGTTTTAATTTCTTTTATATTGTTTTAATATTTTTCTTGTTTTAGAAAATTCATTAAAAATTGATAAATAATTGTTTTTTAATTCTTCTTTTTTTCTATGAGTAGATAATAATGTGTAGAAAATATTAAAAATAAAAATGGGATTTTATTTTTAAGTTTAGTATTTTTAATAGATTTTTCTTTTAAGTAGCTTTTATAATGTTTAGTTTGGTATCATGATTTTGCAAGAATTGTTTTAGGACTTTCCTTTAGTCTTTTTAATCCATTCTTTTTTGTGCAATTAGATGATGAATCATAGTTCCCCATAGGATTTTTTCTAGAATTTTAGAATTAAATTTTGATTAGTTTAATTAGGGTAGATGTAGGGTATCCTAATTAGGGTTTAGGTTGTGCTTAGTTGAAGAATTCACTTTCTTTGGATAAGTTTTGTCTTGATTTTTAGGTAGAGGCCTATGTAGATGTTATAGATAGATTATAACCAACCCGTCCAAGTAAACAAACAAGCGAGGATCCCGTCGAGTACGGCGGACGTGAGGGGTGCTAATACCTTCCCCTTGCGTAACCGACTCCCGAACCCAGACAATGGTTGCGATGACCTTGTCTTACCCTTTTCGTCAGGTTTTTCCGATCGTTTCCTTTCCCGCTCTGAGGGATAAATAACGAAAGGTGGCGACTCTTCTGTCATGCCGGCACCTTATTTTCGCGCAAGCGACAACTAGGTTGAACAACTTGTATCCTTCAGTCAAATGATATCCTATCAGGATCATTTGACTCGAATTGTCATCAAGCTTTCTTCTGAATTGATCTGGCACATGTCTATGTACTATAGATCCAAACACTTTCAAATGAGTTAGGCTAGGCTTGACACCAGACCAACATTCTTTTGACGTGATTCCTTCTAGCTTCTTCTTCAGACATCTATTCAAGATGTATGTTGCAGTCGGCATAGCATATTCCCATAATTATTTGGGTAGATGCTTGTCTTTTAACATACTTCTCACCATATTCATGATGGTTATATTCTTCCTTTCTACAATTCCATTCTGCTGTGGAGTGTAGGGTGGCACCACCTCATGCACAAACCCTTCTTTCACATATAATGCATCGAAATCTTTTGACACATACTCTCCACCACTATCAGCCCTTAGAATCTTTCGCTTTCGACTACTTTGTCTTTCGACCATAGATTTAAATTTAGAAAATACCTTGATCACTTCACTTTTCTTCTTGATCAGGTAAGTCCATAATTTCTGACTGAAATCATCTATGAACGTGACAAAGTATATATTATCTCCAATTGAATCCACCTGAATATGACTACATAGATCAGAGTATATGACTTCGAGAATTGCCTTCGACTTGCTTCCTACATCCTTGCTGAAGCTATTCTTGAGTTGTTTCGCCTGAACACATTCTTCACACACTTCGCTTGGAATATTAATTTCTGGTAATCCTGAAACCATATTTCTTCTCTTCAAGTCTCCGATGCCTTTGAAGTTGAGATGGCCAAGTCGATAATCCCATATCCATTCATCTCTGCTGGTTACATTTGCAAGGAACTTATGCTCCATCACATTAAGTACAATACATTGGAAATTACTGACCTCTTGTCATCTTTCCTCATAATCAAAACATCACCAATACCTTTAGCTGCTAGAGTATTGTCATTTACAAATTTCACCATATTCTTCATTGAGGACTTCATGTTGACAAACCAATCTTTCCTACCAGTCATGTGTGATGAGAATCCTAAGTCCAAGTACCATTAGTCCTAGAATCTTTCTTCATCTCTTGTTGTGACCATCATCAACATCTCTTCTTCTTCATGTTTTTCCAGCTTTGCATCAGTTTCTCGATTCTTCTTCTTTTCTGGACAATTACTAAAATAGTGACCATACTCCTGACAATTGTAACATCGAATATGAATTTTGTCAGGTTTGCTACCACCACCTCTTCCTCTACCTGCAACACCACATCTTTGGTTGCCTTGGTTCTAGGGTTTTCTCTGATTTGAACAGTTTCCTTCTTGCTAATTTTGACTAGTCGAATTGTTGTAGCCTCCTCTGCTTTTGTTGCCATTCCAGCTTCCTTTGTGTTTCTTTTCTTTTTCTAACTGTGCCTGCAAAGAGATATCACTCTTCGACTTTCGTGCAGCTCTTTCAGCCATCCTTTGCTCATAAGACTAAAGCTTCCCTTAAAGCTCTTCCTTTGTCAATGCTGACAAGTCTTTCGACTCTTCTATGGCTACTAGCACGTGGTCGAACTTTAGAGCCAATGACCTCAAGATCTTTACATCAATTGATTTTGATGTCAACACTTCTCCACATACCTTGATTTGATTCACCAGTTTAGTAACCCTAGTGAAGAAATTAGTTATGCTTTCACTTTCTTCCATCTGAAGCAATTCATACGTCCTTTTGTGAGTTTGTAACCTCACCTCTTTCACCTTCTCTGCACCTCCAAACTATTTCTCCAAGATTTCTCATGCTTCTTTCGCTGATTTTACATCACAAACCTTTTCAAAGATATCTGGATCAACACATTGATGAATTATAAAGAGAGCTTTATAATCTTTCTTCTTCAATTCTTTGTATGGAGCCTTTTATTGATCTGTCGCGTTTTCTGCAAGCGGTGCTACTTCTCCCTTCAAAAGATCCCAAAGATCTTGATAATAGAAAACCACCTTTATCTGCTTGCACCAATTCTCATAATTATTGTTTTTGAGAATCGGAAGGTTCGCTGGAAAATGTCTGTTTGGATGATTCAGCACTATCGTGATTTTCTTCCCTCGAATCACAACTAGAGCTCTAGATACCAGATGTTAGAATTAACCCAAAACCTTTTGAGAATTCCTAAACAATCTTGATCTCAAGAAAGATTATGCGCAACAACTTTAATGAAAAACGAGAAAAAAGAAAGAGTTTAACAAAATCAAAGGAAGAAGAGAATGATGTCAACTGCGGAGTCTCCGCCCACAAACTGTGAAAAACTTATTTATTCACTTTGCAACTGCATAAATATGTTAATACAAGTTATTACAAAATAGGGGTTACTCCCTCTATTTATAATAGAAAAATGCCCAAAATTATAAAAGCTCAAAATTACTAATTTTGGTTTTAAGTCGAAATTCTGTGTCAAGCAACCTGCTTCGAGACATCTAAGCAACTCGACTCACACACACATTAGGTTAATTCGACTAATCCTTGTTTCTGTCGAGCTACACTGCTTCGACACAAAGAGTTACAAACTCAACAAATCTAATTGTCAAAAATCAAACAACAAAACTAATCTTGTGTGTGTGTAATTGCCAAAATATCTCAATGAAGCAACAAAATATATTTGGTGGAGCAACCTCTTCTCTTGATAACCTAAATTAAAAATAAATAAAAAAATATTTATAACAAAATATAATTCAATTTACATAAAATTAAATAAAGAAAACATAATATGAATATTTGTTTACCTTGTTAAATTGGAAGAGATAAAAGATTTAAAAAATTGAAGTTGAAAGAGAGTAAGTATGAAGATGAGAAAATTTGAGAATAAGTTGAAGAGGAAGAAATTTGAGAATTAGAGTGAGAGAGAAATTGGGAGAAGAAATGAGATTGAGTGTAGGTTCTCTGTTAAAGAAAATAAAATTGCAAAATATATATTGAAACTTGTGTTGTGTAAATCACGTCACATCTAAGCGACATATACATTTCACGTGGCAAACAAAAAATATCTGTAATCTTGTGACGTGAACTCTATGTCAATAAAGTTTGACACAACAGTCATATTGTTTTGACTAAGCCTTCACTTCATGCACAAAAGATTCTCACACTATATTTGAGTTTTTTAAAAAGTGGATTGCAACGTAATTTTCACGTCACAATATAATTTTTTAAAAATTCAAATCCCCCTCATATGCAATTTTTGACGAAATATTTGCATTATTTTAAAATATATGTTGCGACGTGTTTAACACGACGCAACTTTAAAAAAAAATATTAAAACACATAACTATCTGAAATATTATTAATTTAAAGATTTAAAATATTTGTGATGTGTAATTTATTGGTGCAAAGGTGAATAAATGATGAACAAAGGAAAATATTCTATTAAGAATGGCGGCTACAAACATGATTAAAGTTACAATGATTGTCACCCTATTTATAAGCTAAAACTAGGGTTACTAGAATAAGATAAAATACTAAAATACCCTCTAACAAACTTAGGGGCTAAGAAAATAGTACAACTAAATAAATATGAATTACTATTAATATTCTAATACCATCCCTTAATTCATATTCCATAAAAACTTGTAACACCAATTCCATCCCTTAGTCTGAGAAATTGATCAGTCTTGACAGCTTTCGTCAGAACATCTGCCAACTACTTCTGAGTGCTGCAGTGTACAACTTCTAACACTCCACTCTGAACTTGATGTCTCAGAAAATGATACTTGGTCTCAATATGCTTGCTTCTCTCATGCAACACTGGGTTTTTGGCAAGATTGATTGCAGACTTGTTGTCAATCATCAACTTCAGAGGTTTGTCTACTTTAATCTTCAGATCCTGCAACAGATTCAGAATCCACACAGCTTGGCATGCAGTAACAGCACCTGCAATGTATTCAGCTTCACATGTTGATAACGCAACAACAGGTTGCTTCTTGGAACACCAAGAAATGGGACCTCCCAGAAATTTGAACAAGTACCCAGATGTACTTCTTCTGTCAACTCTGTCTCCACACCAATCAGAGTCTGAATAACTCAGAAGTTCTGACTCATTATTTCCTCCAGAGGGAAATAACACTCCATACTTCAGAGTTCCTTTGATATACCTCAGAATCCTGACAGCAGCTTGGTAATGGGACCACTTAGGTTTACTCATGAACCTACTAACCATCCCAACTGAGTAGCAGATATCAGGTCTGGTATTGCACAAATACCTCAGAGAACCAACCAACTGTTTGAAGGTTGTAGCGTCCACATCCTTTCCTTCAGAGTCTGAATCCAGTTTCTGATTTGTATCAGAAGGTGTGACAGCCATCTTACAATTCTTCAGATCAAATCTCTTCAGAAGTTCTAATTCATACTTGAGCTGATGCAAAATGATACCTTTCTCAGAATATCTGAACTCCATCCCTAGAAAGTATGTCATTTTGCCTAGATCAGTCATTTCAAATTCATTCATTAGAACCTTCTTGAACTTGGCTATCTCCTGTTCAGAACTTCCAGTCAGCAGTATATCATCAACATATAAACATACCAGAGTCATATTGCCTTCAGAAGTATGCTGAACATAGACACCGTACTCCATCTCACATTTCAGAAAGCCTTGCTTCTTGAAAAATGAATCAATCTTCTGATTCCAAGCTCTGGGCGCTTGTTTCAATCCATATAGAGCTTTGTATAATCTGTACACCATCCCTTCCTGATTCTTTTTCACAAATCCAGGAGGTTGTGACACGTAAACTTCTTCTTCTAATGGACCGTTCAAAAATGCAGATTTTACATCTAAATGCATTAGAGGCCAATTCCTGTTAGCAGCTATTGCAATCACCATTCTGATTGTTTCATGTCTTGCTACAGGTGCAAACACTTCAGAATAATCTAGCCCAGGTTTCTGTAGAAATCCTCTGGCTACCAACCTTGATTTATGTTTGCCAATTGAACCATCTGGCTTTAACTTCTGCTTGAAAACCCATCTGACGCTGATGGCTTTCTTGTCTTTTGGAAGTTCTGTCAGCTTCCAAGTCTTGTTTCTCTCTATAGCACCAAGTTCTTCTTTCATGGCCTTCAGCCAGAGCTTCTGCTTAAGAGCCCCCTCTGTACTTATAGGTTCAGAGTCTACTAACATGGCACACTGAATAACTTCTCCTTCAGAGTCTACTTCAGTGTCTTGCAGCATGTCAAATTCTGCAAATCTTCTGGGGACGTTTCTGATTCTTTGTGGTCTCTGAACTTGTTCAGAGTCTTGGGCTTCAGATGATTGACTTTCTCCAGAGCTTTGACCAACTTCAGGATCTGGCATATTTCCAGAGTCTTGAACTTCAGAATTTCTAGCTTCAGAGGCTTGACTTCCTCCAGAGCCTTGGCCATCTTCAGAGTCTGGATCATCATAGTCTGGATCATCAGAGTCACCTTCATCTTCTGAGTCTTCTCCAGAGTCAGAATCACTATCAGAGTCAGAATCAACATCAGAATTTACTCCAACTTCAGAAATTCTTAACTCTGACCTTTCTTCAGAAGTTCTAACATCAGAATCAGATTGAGACTTATCCCAATTCCAAACTTCTGATTCCTTCACAATCACATCTCTGCTAAATTCAATTTTATTGGTTTCTGGACAATAGAGCTTGTATGCACCTGTACTGTGGTACCCTATCAGAATCATCACTTTGCTTCTATCATCCAGCTTCTGTCTTCTGGCTTCTGGAACATGTTTATAGCAAACAGAACCAAACACCTTCAGATGACTAACACTTTGCTTATCTCCAGTCCACTTCTGTATTGGAACTATTTCCTTCAACTTCTTCGTAGGACATCTGTTGAGTACATACGTTGCAGTGGCAACAGCTTCTCCCCAGAGCTTCTGAGGAAGCTTCTTCTTCTTTAGCATGCTTCTCACCATATCAAGCAAAGTACGATTTCTTCTTTCAGCAAGACCATTGTGTTGAGGGGTATAAGGAGCAGTAACCTCATGCTCAATTCCATTCTCCTCACAGAACTTCTGGAACTCTTTGGAGTTATACTCACCTCCACCATCAGTTCTAAGAATCTTCAACTTCTGACCACTCTGATTCTCAGCCTTCATTCTGAACTTCTTGAATTCATCAAACACCTCATGTTTAAATTTAATAAGGGATACCCATGTCATTCTTGTGAATTCATCAACAAATAACACAAAGTACTTATTCCCTCCAATTGATGCTACTGGAAATGGAACACACACATCAGAATGTACAACTCCTAAGGCATGTTTTGCTCTTGGAGCAACTTCTGACGCAAATGGCAAACGTGGTTGTTTTCCTTCTATGCAAACTTTGCATGACTTCTCAGGCTTCTTAATTGCAGGAATTCCATGTACCAGCTTCTTTGAATTCAGATGTTTTAGGCTTCTGAAATTCAAATGACCAAATCTTCTGTGCCACAGCTCACTCTCCTTCTCAGCACATGTTGCACTAAGACATTCTGAGTCTGCAGTTCTGACATTCACCTTGAATGTTCTATTCCTTCCCTGTTCTGACTCCATAATCAACTTCTGATTGTAGTCATACAGCTTCAGAAGATTGTCCTTCATGGTAACTGAAAAACCTTTCTCAATTAATTGTCCCACACTCATCAGATTGCTTCTGATGTCAGGTACATACCACACGTTCTGAATCAATGCTGTTTTCCCATTGTTCAGAATCACTCTGACATTTCCCATACCTTCTGCATTAAGATTTTTGTCATCAGCACATCTGATCTTTGTTCTCTTTTCAGAGTCAAAGTCAACCAGCCATTTCTTGTTTCCAGTAAGATGATTTGAACAGCCAGTGTCCATATACCACCAGTCTATCAGATCCATATTATCAGATTCAAAAGCCATCAATAGCACAGATTCGTCATCAGAACTTCTGGCTATATTTGTTTCTTCTGATTTTCTCTCCTTGTTTGACCAACAATCTCTAGCAAAGTGACCAAACTTTTTACAACAGTAACATTGGATCTTCTTCTTATCATACTTCTCTTTTCCCTTCTGAGCATTCTTTTGTCTATCAGAGGTTGAGCTTTCTGACTTCTGACCACCATTAGATCTTCTCTTGGCTTCTGACTGCTTCTGATACCTCCTATCAGAAGTTGCTTTCAGAGCCTGCTGCTCTACTTCCCTTTTAGAAGTTCTCTCAGTCAAACGCAACTCTTGCGCTTCTAAACTGCTCTGCAGCTCTTCAATTCTCATGGTACTCAGATCTTTGGAATGTTCTATTGCTACCACAATGTAATCAAATTGAGAGGTAAGGGATCTCAATACCTTCTCCATGATTGTTTCTTCAGAAAGAGTTTCTCCATACGCCTTCATCTCATTAGTGATCAGAATCACTCTGGAGATGTATTCAGAAACTTTCTCATTATTCTTCATGTTGAGGTTCTCATATTGCTTTCTCAAGGACTGAAGCTTCACCTTCTTCACTGATGCGTCACCATCATAACATCTAACCAGTGTGTCCCACGCAGCCTTTGCTGCCGTTGAATCTGCAATCTTCTCAAACACATTTACATCAACACATTGATGAATAAAGAATAATGCTTTCTGATCCTTCTTCCTTACTTCCTTCTGCGCGTTTTTCTGTTCATCCGTTGCATCTGCTGCTACCGGAACATAACCATCAATGACAAGATCTAAAACATCTTGAGCACCAAACAGTACACGCATTTGGATCATCCAACGATTCCAGTTTTTACCGTCAAATACTGGAAGCTTGGTGTTCATGTTGCCGTTTCCGTTCATCTTCATCTTGCACAATACACTCAGATTTCTCACACAGTGTTTCCCAACCCACAGAATAAAATTCTGATCAGATTTTGTTCAAGATTCAAAACGAATCTAAGAATCAAAATCAAACACACAAGATCTCACGTTCACTCGTGTTTCCCGTGTTTCCCAATGAATCTGAACCGGAGCTCTAGATACCAATTGTTGGTGTAAAGGTGAATAAATGATGAACAAAGGAAAATATTCTATTAAGAATGACGGCTACAAACATGATTAAAGTTACAATGATTGTCACCCTATTTATAAGCTAAAACTAGGGTTACTAGAATAAGATAAAATACTAAAATACCCTCTAACAAACTTAGGGGCTAAGAAAATAGTACAACTAAATAAATATGAATTACTATTAATATTCTATTGTGTTGAGGGTTATAAGGAGCAGTAACCTCATGCTCAATTCCATTCTCCTCACAGAACTTCTGGAACTCTTTGGAGTTATACTCACCTCCACCATCAGTTCTAAGAATCTTCAACTTCTGACCACTCTGATTCTCAGCCTTCATTCTGAACCCATAAGTACAGAAGAGGCTCTTAAGCAGAATCTTTGGCTAAAGGCCATGAAAGAAGAACTTGATGCTATAGAGAGAAACAAGACTTGGAAGCTGACAGAACTTCCAAAAGACAAGAAAGCCATCAGCGTCAGATGGGTTTTCAAGCAGAAGTTAAAGCCAGATGGCTCAATTGGCAAACATAAAGCAAGGTTGGTAGCCAGAGGATTTCTACAAAAACCTGGGCTGGATTACTCTGAAGTGTTTGCACCTGTAGCAAGACATGAAACAATCAGAATGGTGATTGCAATAGCTGCTAACAGGAATTGGCCTCTGATGCATTTAGATGTAAAATCTGCATTTCTGAACGGTCCATTAGAAGAAGAAGTTTACGTGTCACAACCTCCTGGATTTGTGAAAAAGAATCAGGAAGGGATGGTGTACAGATTATACAAAGCTCTATATGGATTGAAACAAGCGCCCAGAGCTTGGAATCAGAAGATTGATTCATTTTTCAAGAAGCAAGGCTTTCAGAAATGTGAGATGGAGTACGGTATCTATGTTCAGCATACTTCTGAAGGCAATATGACTCTGGTATGTTTATATGTTGATGATATACTGCTGACTGGAAGTTCTGAACAGGAGATAGCCAAGTTCAAGAAGGTTCTAATGAATGAATTTGAAATGACTGATCTAGGCAAAATGACATACTTTCTAGGGATGGAGTTCAGATATTCTGAGAAAGGTATCATTTTGCATCAGCTCAAGTATGAATTAGAACTTCTGAAGAGATTTGATCTGAAGAATTGTAAGATGGTTGTCACACCTTCTGATACAAATCAGAAACTGGATTCAGACTCTGAAGGAAAGGATGTGGACGCTACAACCTTCAAACAGTTGGTTGGTTCTCTGAGGTATCTGTGCAATACCAGACCTGATATCTGCTACTCAGTTGGGATGGTTAGTAGGTTCATGAGTAAACCTAAGTGGTCCCATTACCAAGCTGCTGTCAGGATTCTGAGGTATATCAAAGGAACTCTGAAGTATGAAGTGTTATTTCCCTCTGGAGGAAATAATGAGTCAGAACTTCTGAGTTATTCAGACTCTGATTGGTGTGGAGACAGAGTTGACAGAAGAAGTACATCTGGGTACTTGTTCAAATTTCTGGGAGGTTCCATTTCTTGGTGTTCCAAGAAGCAACCTGTTGTGGCGTTGTCAACCTGTGAAGCTGAATACATTGCAGGTGTTGTTACTGCATGCCAAGCTGTGTGGATTCTGAATCTGTTGCAGGATCTGAAGATTAAAGTAGACAAACCTCTGAAGTTGATGATTGACAACAAGTCTGCAATCAATCTTGTCAGAAACCCAATGCTGCATGGGAGAAGCAAGCATATTGAGACCAAGTATCATTTTCTGAGACATCAAGTTCAGAGTGGAGTGTTAGAAGTTGTACACTGCAGCACTCAGAAGCAGTTGACAGATGTTCTGACGAAAGCTATCAAGACTGATCAATTTCTCAGATTAAGGGATGGAATTGGTGTTACAAGTTTTGATGGAATATAAATTAAGGGATGATATTAGTAATAATTCATATTTTATTATATGTAATTCACGTCATAACAACATTATTTTGTTATGTAAATTTCACTTCGCAATATCATGAGACTGACAAAGATTTTTCTTATTGTTTGTTGTTGTTTTTGTCTTTGTCTGATTGCATTTTGTTGTGGGTTAAGCATCCGGCTTCTTTAGTTCAATTGCTTGTAAAAAAAATTATAATCATAAAATTCTATAAGTAAAAGTTAAATTATTTTACATACTCAATTTAAATACTTTTTTACTTGTCAACTATGACAACTATTTATGGACATAGTTTACGACAAAGTTCAAATATTTTTAAAGATTTTAAGGTTGTGATTGACATGGTGTAATTTTTTTATATTTTTTACGGTGTATACAACTAAATTTTAGAAATAAGAGTTTAATTATTCTATATATTCAGTGGAATGATGGATATTTGGAATCATTTTGTATTGATCAATATAATATAATTCCTCATTTAGATATTTTGTATGGAGAATCCATGATATTTTTAGAACCTTTGTATGATATTTATTTAGACTTTGATTTAATTTGAATGTTAAATTATTTTTTTTTTAAAATGTTAGAAGTCATATAAAGGGTAAAGTCACAAGGTAAAACTTTAGTAGGGATATTGCCTGGTTGGATTGATGTTTATGCTGTTTTAATTCTAATTATCAAAAAGGTAAAATTTAATAATACTAATATTAGTTGTATAAAAAAAATCAAGTTGTTGCAATTCATTTCATTTTCGGTATAAAAAAAAAATCATAATAACATTTAAGATAAGAACCATATTTGTTTTGTATTTTAAATTACTTTCTCATCACAATGCAATGTATTCAGATTTTTTCCATTGATTTAGATAAAACTTTTAAAGTTAAAATTTTACTGAAAACAAATCAATACTATTTTTATGATAAATTTAATTTTAAAAAATACATATCTATAAAGACATAATGTTTTTTCTTATTTGTGTAAAAGTTTACTAAATAATGATTAGAAATTTAAGTGGCAAAAGTTTACTAAAAATGAATGGATAAGTTTAGGTCCATTTGATAAAGCAATGAAGGAATTTCTAGTATAAATAAGAACAGTTGTTGTTCTATTTTCATTCATTCTCTTTTGATCTTGCAAACTTGTAATACATCTAATTTCTTTTCTCATTCTAAAACTTTTTTAAAATGTTGAAGTTATTGGCATCATTCGTTCTCATCTTGTATACTACTTTTGTTGCGACTCACTCCCAAGTTGTTCAACCAAATGTTCCGAAAAGAATACATAACACTTGTTTAGAGACTTCACATTATGATGAATGTTTGAAATACCTAACTGATGATCCAAAAAGCTCCACCGCAGATGTGCATGGTTTAGCATTGATCATGGTTAATGTAATGAAGAGCAAAGCAAATGTTGGTGTAGAGAAAATCAATCAACTTATTGGAAGTAGTTCTCCCGATCAAAATGTGGCACTTAAATCATGTGCAGATAAATACAATGCAATTATTGCGGTCAATATTCCACAAGCAACCGAAAGTTTGCAAAAGAAAAGCTCTAAATTGGCTATGGATAGTGCACTTAATGCTTCAGATGTGGTATCTGATTGTGAGGATGGATTCTCTGGAAAATCACCACTCACAACTGAAAATCTTGTTATGGATAGAGTATCCGCCATAACAGCGCAGATTTGTAGACAGTTGGTTTTAGGTGGGCAGTAGGTTTTAGGTGGTTAATCAAAATGTTTCAACAAGTAATTGATCATTTAATAAATAAAAGTTATATTTTATGCTCATCTTTTTTTTTTTTACATGACAGTAATATTTACAACTTAATTTCTACGCTTCTATATAATATGTTAAATCTAAAGTGACACGGTATATTACAATAGATGTTAACAATTCTATTTTATTTGTGCCACGTTATTTCATAGTCTTATGTGACATCTTCAAAATCTTATTTTCAGTTTTCAAATAGAAAAATAAAATATTTATTCTCTATTGAAAATCACGAGTTCGAACATTAGGGAAGACAGATTTTTTTTTCTTCATTTTTAACAAAAATAATCTAACAAGACCATCACTATTTCAACTATCTTTATTCTTCTAAATTTCAAATTAAATAGACATGTAACGGTAGGCGTATAATAAATATATGGAAGTATGGGATAAAATTTTCTAATATTTATTATAGGGGTATGGGATAAAAATAATTGTAGGGGTATGGGGTAAAATTTCCTAAATATACTGAGAATAATGTTTAAAAAAAACACTCATATTTCAATTGATATAAAAAAAAATTAGATAATTTTACAAAAATTAAAATAATTATTTAAAAAACAATTAAGCTACTATAGAAACTAGCATTTTCAACCATTTATTCATTAGATAACTAAAATTTGACAAAAATAGATATCAATTTTATAAAGTTAATAAAGTTTTATTTGATAATATTTAAAAAAAACTTTTAATTTTATTTAACATTGAAAATACAAACCTTTAACAATTTAAAATTAAATATACAAATCAAAGATAATTACTAAAAAGACATGAGAATCAAAATAAAACAAAAATTACTTTAAAATTATTTAAATTTGCAAAACTAATTACGAATATCATTTTCAATTTACAAGCATGAATTTTTCTTTCAACTAAAATACATCTTTTTATATAAATTCATATCATTGTCTTAATTATAATTCAAAAAAAAATTATTGTAACATAAATTTAGTAATCATGTTTTTCAAAATAATTGCTTAACATTTTTAAAATTCAATAAAAAAAAACGAATAAACTAATTTACAACCTGTTGCACGGGTTTTAATTTAGTTTCTATTTTAAATGAAAAACAAGAATGTCCTTTTTATATTATTTTTTTGTCAAATAATTTAAAGTTTATCTTTTAAAGATGAACAAATTTGCGAATTTAAATCCACACTCTTGCATTTGATACCTTTGAAGTACACAGTTGTGCTACCTTAACGAGACCATATTTATATTAATTTAGTGAAAACTTATTTTGTTTACAATTTCATCCTTAACTGTTTTTTATAAATAAATATATTCCACAAAAAAATGTTAGGCATACTCCATTCCAACTAGTCATAGTAGTTTGAATTTTTTTTATAGTAACTTTGAATTGGTTACTTTTTACCTTAAAAAAATCAAAGATTCAAAATATTGAGGGAAGCAAATTCGTCAGCTACATTGGCGAGTGTGTGTTGAGGTAAACAAATTCGTCAGCTACATTGACGACTGTGTGTTGAGGGAAACAAATTCGTCAGCTGCATTGGCGACTTAGTTTTAGGTTTAAGATTTCGTTTTCATTCTTTTTTTAATTTAATAAATACCTTAACTATTATAATAAATTATTTGAAACATTTTATATTTTAATAAATTATATTTTATATTTTAATACCTTAACTATTATATTTTAATAAATTATTTAAAGATTATGTTTGTGCAAAATATTTTAACGGTAATTGTTATTAAATTTATAAACATTATAATAAATATTTTAATTTGGTTTTAATAAATATTTGGTAAAAAAATTATTTTAATTAGGTGTTAAATAATATTAAGAAAATATTAAAATATAGAAATGTTAAAGAATAAAATATAGAAATAATAAAATATATTAATTTACAATCTAATGAAAATTACAATTACAATTGGAAAAAAATAAAAACTAATGGTCGGCTCTATCCAAGTGACCACCGGTGCCACATTGTGGGGGATGCGCACTGCGACGAGGTCTACGACGAGGTTGTTGTGGTGTGTCCGATCTTTGTGTGTTGAGTTGTGGATGAGGGTATGGTTGGGACGTCCCCGACGTATCAAATAGATTTTGCAGCATTTGACCTCAATAGCCGGGAGGTCCACTAATGCCCATGTTTTCAAAGGATTGTCGAGCAGGTTGGGTGGAGTATGGATGGTATGGTTGTCCGAATGTTTACATAGAATTGGGTTGGTCTAGGTGTGTTGGTTGTTGTGGGGTGTAGTAGTCAAATAGTGGATAGTTGGAGGGGTATTTAGAGGGGGTAGGGTCAAATGAGTTGTCTGGGCTATAGGTGGAGGGGGTAGGGTCAAATGACGTATCAGGGCTATATTGGTATGGTGGTTGAGGCTGGGACTGGGTGGGATGCATATACGGGTCATGGTAAGCCTGTTGTTGTTGATGGGGGTCATGGTAAGGCTGGTATGGGTTATTGTAAGGCTGATTTTGGGCATTGGACTGTTGTTGTGTGTTGGACGAAGAAGCGCGTTGCCTTGGGTCAACCAAATAGGTTGGCTCAGATAGAAATGACTGAGATGTCGTAACAGACCTAAACCAAGTCATATATTGAAGACTTGGCCTAGCCCCGTGCACAATATGGTCGGTCAAGACGTGTTGCCTTCTTCTCTTCCAGTGTTTACACAACTCCTTCGCAAACTCCTTCCAATGACTGACGCTCCACTGTGAGTCCACCCGCTTTTGATGCCACTGCCCCAATTCTACCGGAGCATCTGGAATATCCTGATGCATCCCAAACTTTAGCTTGACCCGGTCACTTTGGTGCATCTCCACCGTAGTGAACCTAATTATGGGTGTTCTTGATGTCCACACAACAACATCATTGGGGTCGGGCTGGTGGTCTAGACCCTCGTACGACATCCAGACAAACTACAATAAAGGTGAATACATTTAGTCAGACAGGGATAGACAAGTTTATTCATATAAGTTAGATAAATTGGAGGTAAATAACTTACATCATCTGGCCCAAGGTGGTCGATGAGGTTGCGGTATTGAATTATAGAGTGTCTGGGACATCTCTGATAATTCATCCCTGGAACAGACCACCTAAAAAAAAGAAACACATATAAGTTAACATCTAAAACAATAAGGAACAAATTTGGTTGCCAAATAATCTTGAAAAGAAACTTACTTGTTGGCGTACGAGAATGTAAAAGGATTCCGGTTTATTGGAGCAAGCGTCGGCATCCTAGACCAACCCCACGCTTGTAGGAAATAGGCACAACCATAAAAAGTACAGGAACTTTTTTTTGAAGTTTTGCAAAGTGCACTATACAGATGGGCGAGGACAACTGATCCCCAACTATATTCGTGCACTTTGTTTATATTTTGTAATAAGGGCAAATACATAATATTTATGATATTTCCAGTTCCCTCTGGAAATAAAAAGTGCCCGAATAAAATCATAATATAGCACCGAGTTTTGACTATTATGTCATATTCGGTGCTATCATCACTTAGTACAATAGTACTGTATTGTTCTCTAAGGTATTTTAAATTTATTCCCTGACCCCTCGGGCGACCCTCGCTTTCTGCCTAAGGCGCGTCCACACAAAGAGGGGCGCCCAATAAATCTTCGCAAAGTCGGTCAGGGACACCAACTTTGCCGTTGACGGCCTTACCATCGATGTGTAGGCCGAGCAACATGTATACATCTTGGAGAGTCACAGTACACTCACCAAAAGGTAGGTGAGATGTATGTGTCTCCGGTCTCCAGCGTTCTAACAACGCTAGAATAAACTGCATATCGAGTGAGTATGATTTGATTTTGATCACATCACGAAACCCACAACGACTAAGGTACCCCGCTATGAGGGGGTCGTGTGGTATGTAATCATGCACACGACATCGAAACCTTGATGCATCCTGCAAAATAATTAATGTTTCGTTAGACAAGAACTAAAATAATTAACGTTTCGTTAGACAAGATTGTAAACATAGACAAAAACAAAAGACTTACAAACTCGGCGATGTTTTCAGTCGTCCCTCTGTGAGAGTCGCCCATGGTGAGTAAAGACATTGTCGTTTGGGATGTTGAGATGTAGAGATGTTGAGAGTTTTTGAGGTTGAGAGTTTGAGAGTTTGAGAGTTAGAGATGTTGATATGTAGAGATGTTGACGATATGGTGAATAACCAGAACGACGGGGTTCCACCCGACAATGTTTATTATCCACCTCAACACATGACAACTCTCGACTTGGGTGACGATGAACGCTCGACGGATGTTTTCTACAATCCCAACTACACAACAGAAGGGCAACTAAAGGAGGGTGACGAGTTTCGTACCAAAGAAGATTGTGTTCGGGCAATCAAACGGTTTCACATGGGGTTATCAGCCGATTATAGAGTTGATCGGACAAATCTGACGCGGTATACGATCTATTATCGTAACGAGGAGTCCCCCTTCCGATTAACAGCGTCTTTCAGAAAGAGAAGCGATTCCTAGAAGATAGGGTCAATGGGTCCGTCCCACAGTTGTATAATCTCTAACCCGATGCAAGACCATCGCAAACTCAGCTCTCGATTGATTTGCGATGAGATTCTGTCAGTCGTTAACGACAACCCATCTTTGAAGGTGAGTACCATAATTGCACATATGGTTCAAAGGTACAATTACACTCCTTCGTACCGAAAAGCCTGGATTGCAAGAACTAAAGCGGTTGAAAGGGTGTTTGGGAGTTGGGAGGAGCCATACAAGGAACTTCTAAAATTTCTGGTGGCTCTTAAACACTACTCTCCGAGAACTGTTGCGATATTGGAGACAATGCCTGCGTGTACAGCAGACGGGACTTGCGTTGGTGGAAATGGAATTTTTCACAGACTTTTTTGGGCGTTCGAACCATGCATCAAAGGGTTTGCATATTGTAAGCCTATAATTGAAATTGACGGAACATGGTTATACAGGAAATATAAGGGCACACTTCTCATGGCTGTGGCACAGGACGGGAACAACAATATTTTTCCAATAGCCTTCGCTATAATAGAAGGGGAGACTACTGGGGGTTGGAGTTTTTTCTTAAAAACTCTCCACTCTTACGTGTATCCCCAATCTAACTTATGTTTGATCTCTAATTGACACCCATCAATCGAGAGTGCATACAACAATCATGACAACGGTTGGCAGGATCCTCCCTCGACCCACGTCTATTGCATAAGGCATATTACCCAAAATTTCATGCGGGAAATCAAAGACAAGACGCTACGAAAGAAGGTTGTGAATGCAAGATATGCACTAACTGAACCAACATTCAAATACTACCGTGACGAGATCAGACTAACAAATGCGGATGCATTAAGATGGATTGGTAACATTGATAGGGAGAAATGGACGCGGGCATACGACAATGGGGTGCGATGGGGCCACATGAAAACTAACCTTGTCGAATCAATGAATTTTGTTTTCAAGGGAATCCGAAAC
>OZ012738.1:632893187-633433187 GCA_963859935.3 Lathyrus sativus
AGCATGGAGAAGTCCTATCGAGTCTCCTTTTTGTTTTTCTCCCTTCCCGTTTTCATTAGCAAGTAGGCTTTAGATAAACACACCATTTGATTAGAAAAACAAGAGTGGATCCTATTGAATACAACAAACGCGAGGGGTGCTAACACCTTCCTTTCGCATAATCGACTCCCGAACCCGGGATTTGGTTGCGAGACCATGTTCCATTTCCATTTTTGAGGTTTTCTTCAATTGTTTCCTTTCCTCCGTCGGGATAAATAACGTTCGGTGGCGACTCTGTTTTTCCGCCTGTTGTTTTTCGCAGTTGTGACAGTTGGAAACTCTGTTGGGAATTCTCGTTCCCTATGCAAGTCAATCCCAGCGCTTGTCATTTTCTTGTCATTGGGTGTTTATCCTTTTGCTCTTATGTGCATTATTTGCTATACACTATTGTACTTTTTCAAATTTTATTGCATTTGTATATCATTGTTATCATATATCTCTGTTGTTGTTGTGTTGTTGGGTGGGTTGGTTATATGAGAGATAAGCCCACTACCCAAGGTTAAGTGTACACATAAGATTAGAGTGAATAGTCGTGTGGCCTGCATAGCATTTGGTTACATTTTGTTGACACGAGACCCATATTCATACGAGGTTTTCTTTGGAGATATTCTATCATGCGCGTTTGGTGCAAATGATAAGGTGTTAACTTAGAGAGCTTATGACTCTAGAGACCGTTCATGGGAAATCATTTGAGGCCTCCTTGATTAGTGATAATGCCAAACCATAAATGGTTAAGGTATCATCATTTCTCGACCCGAGAGCCCGTGATACTGAGAACCTGCTAGGATGCCTTGTCCAAGACTAGAAGCCACATGCAAGAGGGGGGGAGGGGGAGGTTCTGTAGGAAACCTTGACCTTCAACCTACCTATATTTCAGGTTTTCTTATTAGTGTGGACTTTTGAACCTGGTATTCTGATTATTATGGTATTCCGGTGTTCTGGTATTCTCGTCAAAACAGAATTTTGAACTTATCTAGTCAGCCGCGCAACAGTTATTCAGAGCATATGGGAACCTTGATCCCATGTCTGCATTTGCATAACATCATACTTGCATCCTAACATTCATGTTTATTTATTTCCATGGTTTGCATCTTATCCTTGATTCTGGTTGTCGAAGATTTGCAGAGACGGACACTAGTAGGAAGATGATCATTATGTACAAATTTCCAACTCCTGACTTAAGTTCACTTCATGGTTTGGTTGCTCTAGCAAATCCCAGTGTCTTGGAAGACTTCAAAAAGGATTGCGGAAGAATACAAGTACAAGGTCATTCATACTCTTTTGTAGTTCTATGACCCTCCTTTAAGGTGCTTCACTTTTCCGGATTGTCAGTTAGTGCCAACATTAGAAGTGTATGCCTTTATTTTGGGAGTTTTCGTCATAGATAAGGCGCCTTTCTACTGTTCTAAGGAGAATCTAGATCTTGGTGATGTTGCTACTTCTCTTTATTTGAGCAAATATGTACTAATGGATAGTATTGCTGGAAAGGGAGGATTTTATGGGTTTCATTTGTGTTTCTTGGTGAGTGAAGCTCAAAGGTTCACTGAAGCCAGCAGTTGGGATGACTTCAATGCTATTTTGGTTATATGTGTCTACTTCATAGTCTTATTCCCCAATGTGGCTGACTTTATTGATACGAATGTTGTTCGTATCTTTGTCATGAAGAATCTTGTGCCTACACTCTTGGGTGACATGTACCACTCAGTGCATCACAAGAATGAGAAGAGAAGAGGAGGGCTCATTTCTTACTGTGCACCACTCCTTCACAAGTGGTTCATGGATCACCTCCCTAGTTCTGGAGCTTTTATGGATGCCCAGAAGTCATCAAAATGGTTTAAAAGATTGATGGGTCTCATAGAAAAGGATATCATCTTGATTAATCAAAGCTTGTTTGGCAAGGAGATTATCTTTAGCTACGGAGATTTCCTGAATGTACCCCTAATGGGAAGGAAAGGTGGTATTAACTATAACCTTTCTCTTGCTATCAGACAGTTCAGGTATTCTTTGAGAGGGCCTCTGAAGGATCAGGATGTCAAAGAGTCTTTGTTCTTTCATGGTACAGAAGATTAGGAGTTTCTCAAGAAAGACGTGGATGCCTGGAGGAAGATTCATAGAAGAGGAAAACTTTCCTTTGGACAAAATGATTGCAAAGCCTACCCTCCCTATGAGGAATAGATTCAGAAGAGGGTTAAAGAGGTGATTTTTCCTTTCTCCGTGGAGGCGCCTTTGTACCCATTGATGATTAAGCAGCCTACTAGTGTAGATATTGAGAGGTACAACAACTTGTGGGCTGAAAAGGAAGAGCTTCACAAAGAAAATGAAGAGCTG
Source organism: Lathyrus sativus (assembly GCA_963859935.3). Taxonomy (NCBI): domain Eukaryota; kingdom Viridiplantae; phylum Streptophyta; class Magnoliopsida; order Fabales; family Fabaceae; genus Lathyrus; species Lathyrus sativus. Next base: position 632,895,555 of record OZ012738.1, read on the forward strand.
AAGATGGAAGTTTGCAGATTGGGTCATACTGAGGGTGAATCAGCCTATATAGCCAACGTGAAGACATACCTATTGACCAAGAAAGAGCAAGAGCTGGAAAAAGAATTCAAGAGCAGAGAACAGATTAGTTAAGATCTGAGAAGTGCCAATAGCCTACTTCAGCAAAAGAAAAAAGAGCTAAACAAGGCCTATTTGGAAATTTCAAAATTCAATAGCCAGTGGAATGCCACTATGACTGCTAACAAGGGGAGAAAAGATGAGCTCAGAGTACATATTGAAAAGTTGAAGCAGGAACTCGAGGATAAAGAGAGGAAGATAAGAGAAGAATCATTCCACAGGATCAGGAGTGACCAACAACTTAGGGAGACATTATCATCCATGGAAGAGCTTAAAGTGCAAGCAGAGGTGAAGAAGCTAAAACTTGAAGACACTTTTAGAGAATATGCTTCGGAGCTACACTGCCGTTACTTGAAAGGAACCATGCACAAGCGAGATGTCCTGATTCAAGAGCTAATCTAGAGGCCGAAGCATCCTGATACCAAGAACCTGTTCAAAGAGGTTCATGTTAGAACACAAATTGCTTCTTAATAATATCTCTATCTTTTGATGATAACTCTTATGAAATTTTGTATTCAAGAATTATATACTCTAAAATTTGTTTGAGAATGTTTGCTGCAGATGTTAAAGTGAATATTACTCCAAAAGCAAATTAGATATGAACATAAGAAGTATGCAAGGCTCTGAAGCGTCAGAAGCATCTCTTAGAAGATTCTGAACGCTGCCTCCAGAAGATTCTGAATGCTGCCTCCAGAAGTTTCTGAACGCTGCCTCCAGAAGAATCTGAAGCTACAGAAGAATGTGAAGCAGAAGCCAGAAGCATCTGAAGCAATGAGGAATTCTGTATGAAGAGTTTCAAGCGCAGTTACTTCAGAAGACTCTGATAGTACTAACGCTGCCAGTACTGAGGATCTGATCCAAAACTCTGCTCTGAACATTTACACGCTGAAAGCACACTTGCTGCAAAGACTCTAATTCAGCAAACTCTGATGAACATCAGAAGGCTCTGACCAATCTAGACTCTAATGATTCTTGCTGAAAATTGTTGAAGAAGAATTCAAAGTTATGTCCGTTGGAATAACCAAACGACTCTTTCCTTATTTATGCTAGACACAAGAACACAGACAAAAAGGATTTCTCTGTGCATTCTTCTTCTAGGAAAGGTCATATGATGTGAAGACAAAAAGGGCTCAGACCTTTTTGGTACACTGTTCTCAACGTGAAAAGCTCTTGGATCTTTGTGCCTATAAAAGCAAGACTCCATTCATCTTCTTCAGTTGACGAAATACTTGAAAGAATTTATTACAAACTCTCATACAAAATATACATTCTTGTTGAATTTATTTAATTGTTCTTCATCTTAAGTGAAAAATCACAGTTGTGATAAAGCTTTATTAGAAGCATTTTTAACACTTGTATTATTATTAAATTTGATTGTAAGAGAACCTTAAGAAGATCCAGTTAGGATCAGTAGTTCTTGAGAAGACTTTGAACAGTTGTTCTTAGTGCTTACTATTGTAATCAGTTGATTAAATAGTGGATTAAGTCCTTGTTTGAGAAAGGCAAATCACTCTTGAAAGGGTGGACTGGAGTAGTTGAGTTCAACGAACCAGGATAAAAATTCTTGAGTTTTTATTTATAAGATTTTATCTTCATACTTATTCAACCCCCCTTCTAAGTATTTTCTCACCTTCAGTTGGCATCAAAGCTCCGGTTCTGTGTGTGCTACCACTTCACAGTGACAGAAAAGATCCAGTGAGAAAAAATTTGATATATATTTGATTGTTATTATGGCTGATGCTTCAATATCCAACAAATATGAAGAAAGAGACAAAATAAGTACAAAACCCCCTATGTTTGATGGGGAGAAATTTGATTATTGGAAAGACAGGATTGAAAGTTTTTTCCTTGGTTATGATGCTGATTTATGGGACTTGGTCATAGATGGGTATGTTCATCCCATTGATGGGAATGGCAAGAAAGTAGATAGAAAATCTATGATAGAAGCCCAAAAGAAGGAGTTTAGAAATCACCACAAGGCTAGAACAATACTGTTAAATGCAATATCTCACACTGAGTATGAAAAGATCACAAATAGAGAAACTGCATTTGACATGTTTGAGTCCTTGAAGATGACTCATGAAGGAAACCTTCAAGTAAAAGAGACCAAGGCTCTAGCGTTAATACATAAGTATGAAGCGTTCAAGATGGAAGAATCTGAGTCCATAGAAACTATGTTCTCTAGATTGCAGATTCTTACAGCTGGTCTAAAAGTTCTGGACAAGGGCTACTCAACTACTGATCATGTGAAGAAGATCATCAGAAGCTTGCCTATCAGATGGAGACCTATGGTCACTGCTCTGAAGCTTGCCAAGGATCTGAGCAAGATCACTCTGGAGGAGCTAATCAGCTCTCTAAGGAGTCATGAAATTGAACTTGAGGAAGATGAGCCTCAAAAGAAAGGTAAGTCTATTGCCTTAAAATCTAACAAATCTGTAAAAGCTTTGCAGGTGTTAGAGGAAAGCTCTGAAGAATATTCTTCTGAAGAAGAAGATGAACTATCCTTGTTGTCCAGAAGAATCAACAGACTCTGGAAGCACAAGCAAAGGAAGTTCAAGAACTTCAAAAGACCAGATCAGCGCAAGGAGTCCTCTGGACCAAAAAGATCTGGAAAGAAGGAAGTTGTATGCTTTGAATGCAAAGAACCTGGCCATTACAAGAGTGAATGTCCAAAGCTTCTTAAAGAAAATCCAAAAAGGAAGTTTGACAAAAAGAAGAAGGTTCTAATGGCAACTTGGGATGACTCTGATGAATCTGGATCCTCATCAGAATATGAAGATGAATTCGCCAACATGGCTCTGATGGCAGGCATTGAAGATCAGAATGAAGAATCATCTGGATCTGAGTCTGATTCTGAATCTGACTCAGAAGAGGTACTTTCTGATCTCACTAGGGAAGAGCTTATTAAAGTCTTATCTGAAGTCCTGAAAAATTATAATCAGATTAAGCTCAAATGCAAGAAGCTTAAGTGCAATCTTGGTTCTGAGAATAATCTATTAAAATCAGAAATTGCTGAGCTAAAAGAAAACAATTTAAAAATGAAAGCTGATTTTGAAATAGCTCAACAAAATTCTGAATCTGAAAGTAAATCTAAATGCAAAAACATTTTAGAAGAATATGACCTTAGCTTTCAGAAATTTCTTGCTAAAAGCATAGAGAAAAGCAAGATGGCTTCTATGATCTATGGGGTTAGCAGAAATAACAGGAAAGGAATTGGATATGAATCCTCCTCTGGAAAGGATTTAAATCCAATGCCTGTTGATAAACTAGTTATCAAGAAAACTCCCTTGTACTCTCATTTCAAGTTTGATCATCTGAATGACATTAAACACACACGTTCTGATCAGAATGTTCCTGTGTTTAAGCCAAAAGTAAGTCAGAACAATACTATTGTAAAAAGACAGAAGTTCAGACCAACTTTCAAGGTAGCTAACCAAAAAGGACCCAAAAAGATCTGGGTACCTAAGGATAAGATTATCCCTGTTGCAGATGTTTTTAGCAGAAAAGTCAAGATGCCAGTCATGGTACTTGGACTCTGGCTGCTCACGTCACATGACGGGAGAAAGGTTTATGTTCCAAAGCCTGGAACTTAAATCTGGAGGAGAAGTGAAGTTTGAAGGGAATCAGAAGGGTAAGATCATTGGCTCTGGTACTATTGGTAATGGTAACCTTCCCTCTATATCTAATGTTCTTCTTGTAGAAGGATTAAAGCATAATCTATTGTCCATAAGTCAATTAAGTGACAATGGTTATGATATAATCTTTAATCAACAATGTTGTAAAGCTGTTAGTCAGAAGGATGGCTCAATCCAGTTTAATGGAAAGAGGAAGAACAACATTTACAAAATAAATCTTTCAGAACTTAAAGTTCAAAATATTAAATGCCTCTTGTCTGTTAATGATGAGCAATGGGTCTGGCACAGAAGATTGGGGCATATTAATATGAGACGTATATCTCATATTAATAAACTCAATCTGGTCAGAAGACTTCCTAAGCCGAAGTTCAACTCAAATGCTCTTTGTGAAGCATGTCAAAAGGGAAAATTTTCAAAATCTTCTTTTAAATCTAAAAATGTTGTATCAACCTCAAGACCATTAGAATTACTTCACATTGATCTGTTTGGACCAGTGAAAACTGCATCCATCAGAGGCAAGAAGTATGGATTAGTCATTGTTGATGACTATAGCAGATGGACATGGGTAAAGTTCCTAAAACACAAGGATAATTCACATTCCGTGTTCTTTGAATTCTGCAAACAAGTCCAGAATGAAAAAGATTTCAAAATTATCAAAGTCAGAAGTGATCATGGTGGTGAATTTGAAAACAAATATTTTGAAAAATATTTTAGTGAAAATGGCATTGCTCATGATTTTTCCTGTCCTAGAACTCCACAACAGAATGGGGTTGTAGAGAGGAAAAATAGAACTCTGCAAGAAATGGCCAGAACCATGATCAATGAGACTAATCTAGCAAAGCATTTTTGGGCAGAAGCAATCAACACAACCTGTTACATTCAGAACAGAGTGTCTGTAAGACCTCTTCTGAAAAAGACTCCCTATAAATTGTGGAGGAATAGAAAGCCCAACATTTCATTTTTCCATCCTTTTGGATGTATTTGCTATATGTTGAATACTAAAGAGAATCTGAACAAGTTTGATTCTAAAGCACAAAAGTGTTTCATGCTTGGGTATTCTGAACGCTCTAAAGGCTATAGAGTATACAATACTGAAACACAGATTGTGGAAGAATCTATTCATGTTAGATTTGATGATAAGCTTGGCATTGAAAAGCCAAAGCAGTTTGAAACTTCTGCAGATAGAGAAGTAGTTCTCACAGGCTCTGAAGGCTCAGAGGCAGACAAAGCTCAAGTGAAGGAACCTGAAGCAACTCTAGATGCAATTCCTTTAACTTCTCAGATGAACAACTTGAATATTTCTGAAGAATCAACTGTTAGAGGATCATCTTCCAGAATCAAAGCCTCTCATCCAGAGGATGTAATCATTGGAAGGAAGGATGACCCCATCAGAACAAGATCTTTCCTCAGATCATCTGAAGCATCATTATTTGGGTTGGTATCAGTAATTGAACCAACTTCTATGGATGAAGCTCTGCAAGACAATGACTGGATAATTGCCATGCAAGAAGAGCTTAATCAATTCACAATAAATGATATATGGGATTTAGTTCCAAGACCAAAAGGATTCAACATAATTGGAACCAAATGGGCCTTCAGAAACAAGCTTAATGAGAAAGGAGAAGTTGAAAGAAATAAGGCAAGGCTAGTTGCTCAAGGTTATAGCCAGCAAGAAGGAATTGATTATACAGAGACTTATGCTCCTGTAGCAAGGTTAGAGTCTATTCGTTTACTCATTTCTTTTGTTGCACAGTATAACATCACTCTATATCAGATGGATGTTAAAAGTGCCTTTCTAAATGGTATTATAGAAGAAGTTTATGTTCACCAACCTCCTGGGTTTGAAAGTGAAAAATTTCCAGAACATGTTTTCAAACTAAAGAAATCTTTTTATGGTTTAAAACAAGCTCCCAGAGCTTGGTATGAGAGATTAAGCGATTTTCTTCTAGAGAAAAAAATTATCAGAGGAAAAGTGGACACACCACTCTTTTGTAAAACATTTAAGAAAGATCTTCTAATTTGTCAAATATATGTGGATGATATTATATTTGGATCTACCAATGTTATGCTGGGAAAGGAGTTTGCTCAATGTATGCAGGCAGAATTTGAAATGAGCATGATGGGAGAACTGAGATTCTTTCTGGGAATTCAAGTCAACCAAACTCCAGAGTGCACTTACATTCATCAAACTAAATATGTTAAAGAGTTTCTGAAGAAGTTTAACATGACTGATAGTAAGATGGCAAAGACCCCCATGCATCCAACTAGTACACTTGGTAAGGAAGAGGTAAGTAAGAAAGTAGATCAGAAACTCTACAGAGGTATGATAGGATCTCTTCTCTACTTAACTGCTTCTAGACCTGACATTCTGTTCAGTGTATGCTTGTGTGCAAGATTCCAATCAGATCCTAGAGAATCACACTTAACAGCTGTTAAGAGGATTCTAAGGTATCTGAAAGGTACTTCTAATGTGGGTTTGTGTTACAGAAAATCTGATGATTTCAAATTAGTTGGATTCTGTGATGCTGATTACGCTGGAGACAGAGTGGAAAGAAAAAGTACTTCTGGAAGTTGTCAATTTCTAGGAAGAAATCTAATCTCTTGGTACAACAAGAAGCAACCCACAATTGCACTATCAACTACAGAGGCAGAATATATTGCTGCTGCTGGATGTAGCACGCAGATGCTCTGGATGAAAAGTCAGCTAGAAGACTATCAGATTTTTGAAAGTAACATTTCTATATTATGTGATAATACTTCTGCTATATGTTTTTCTAAAAACCCCATTTTACACTTTAAGGCAAAACATATAGAAATTAAACATCATTTCATCAGACACTATGTTCAGAAGGGAATTATAAACTTAGCCTTTGTTGATACAGATCATCAATGGGCAGATATTTTCACAAAACCCCTTGCTGAAGATAGGTTCAAATTTATTCTGAAAAATATTGGTATGGATTTTTGTCCAGAATGATATTTATCATAAGCAAATTTCTCAGATGCAAAATGTTTAAAACTCTGAAGTATTTCATCTGTTATTTATTTGATTTATTCAATTATTATTATTTGTGTATATCTGAACTAATCAATCTCAAAGGATCTGAACGTTGGCTAACGTTTCATTTCTCAAGAGAATTCAGAAGCACATGCAAGCAAACACGTGTCACTCTGAATCTGAAAAGATAGCGTGTACACTACTGAAAAGACATTTGAGGTATGGTTTGAATAGTGAAAATCTTAATTTTCCCCCCATTTTGTCAGAATCAATTAATGTTTGAAATGATTTTTATTCTTTTCATTAATTTTCATTTAATGATATGTGAAAACGTGCTTTGTGTGTCTGTTTGATTGCCTTAAGTGTTTCCTCTATAAATACCACATTTCACACCAATTTCACACTTTTCACATCATAAACAAGTTTATGCATTTATGTCTTCTATTCTCTCTTCACAAAAACCCTAAACCTTCATCCCAATCATCTTCATCCTCTTCAATGGCAACCTCATCTTCTACAGCAGCTCAATTTCAATCAACTATGGCTGCAGTTACTTCTGCAAATATGGGTGTGACTCCATTCACAGTACCTAAGAGGACATTGTTAACTCCTATGGATAAACTTGAAGTTCTCTGTGAATCAATGGTGGAATTTGATTCGTTAGCTGAAAATGGGTTTGAATTTCGTTCAATAATTGATGCACAAGGCTGGGTTAAATATTTTGGCAGATTATTTGGACCAGTTTACCCTCATCTGGTGAAGGAATTCTAGATACATGCTTCTGTTTATCCAAAATTCATTTTATCTTATGTTCTGGGAAATGAGATCATAATAACTAAAGATCTAATCAGGAAACTCATAGGGTATGAGGAGACTGATGGAGTATGTCATCTGCCATCTGGGCGTGTGGACATGGAGGAAGTTTATGAAGAAGTCATCACTTCTGGACAGGCCTCTAACAAATTCAAGGATCTGAAGCCTGACTACAAAATCTGGGCAAAGATTTTTCTGGGATGCATCCATCACAGAAAATCTACCAATTCTCCAGATTATGTTAACAATGAACAACTCTACTTCATGTACTGTTTAAGTAAGAGTACAAAGGTAGATCTTCCTTACATTCTATTTATGCATTTGTGGAACCATATTAATGCTTCAAGAGAATTTGTAAAGGATAAGGGTCAGAAGATCAGGACATAGATTCCTTTTGGAAGGTTGATTTCAGACATTCTAACAGAGAATGGTCTGATGACTGCTCTGTATGAAGCTGGAGTCAAGGATGAACTTGAATCCATTGTTGGAAAACCTCTGAATGCAAAGAGTCTTAAGAGACTAAAAATTGTAGAGGAACTCACAGCTGCACCCAAGAAATTGAATATTTCTGAAATCAGTCAGAAGAGAATTCCTGTTGAAAATTTTCCACTGTTTGGTGCTGAAGAACCAAGGGATATCATTGTGAGATATATTGATTCATGCAAAGCAGATGGAACACCTATTCCTGCAGATATTCTGAAAAGAGCAAGAGAACCAATGCCAGATGTATACAATGAGAACACGAGGAAAAGAAGTCAATCAGAGGCAGAAGAAGTTGCTGCTCAGAAGAAGCCAAAAGTTGCTGACAAGCCACAAAAGCAGATCAAGAGAAAAGCTTCTGGAGAAGTTCCCTCTGTTCCTACCAAGCGTATCAAGACTAAAGGTTGTGATACCTTCTATTCGCATAACCAAACCATTCTTTCGTATCATGCCAGCTCAGAAGAAACCAGCATATCCTAGCCCTCTAATTATTATTCCAGAATTCACCATTCCATCACCACCTCAACCTAAGCCTTTCACTCTGGAAACCTTTCTGAAACCAAAAACTAGGCTGAATGTTGATAATTTATCTACAAGTTTCATGAAAGAAATAAAGATGCATTTAGGCTCTGTTCAGAAGAAGTGCTTATCAACAATGGATGCAAATGAATATGATGCTATCTGGAATAGTTTCATCAACAGATTCAATACTGTAGCCTCAAATCTGAAGAATGTCTGCTCTGATGATGCGAAGCTCAGATTTGCTGAGACTGCTAGAAGCATGCTCTGGACTGTAAAAAGATCTGAACCATTGCTTCTTGAAGATGTTCCTTCATCCTCTGAAGTATGTGATACAGAAGTGACTGCTGAATCTGCATCTGAAGAAAACCCTCTGGCTATGACTCTTGTGGAACATCCCTCTGGATCAGTTGCTCCTGACTCTGCATCTCCTTTGGAAATTGAATCTGTTCTTGCTTCAGACTCTGCCCCACCTTCTTCATCTGAGGTCAAGAAAGAGTATCTAGATCTTGAAGATAAGATTGCAGTTCTGGAAGCTGGTCAATCTGAGATTAAGTCATGGATGGCCAAGCAAGATCAAAAATCTGAAGACATGGTTCAATGGATGTCCAAACAAGATCAGAAGAATGAAAACATGTCTAAGTGGATGTCAAAGCAAGAACAATCCTCATCTGAGATCACTAACCTGTTGAAGATGATTTTGTCCAAACAAACTTAGTTTATTTTTTTTCTGCATCTGATATTTGTGCACATGTACTTGAATTTTATCTGATGTTTGTATCTTTTGGCTCTGAATGAATGAATGACTCATTGTTTTCTCTACCTGATTTATCTTTTTTGTACTTCCTTTTATTTGTCTTTTAAAAGTTTTTTACTTTTTGATTATGACAAAAAAGGGGGAGAAAATGGATCTGACTGTTCAAATAAACTTTACCTAAATGAAACTTCAGACATATCAATATTAACTAACATAAACTCTTAATGTTTCAGAACGTTTGATAAATCTGACATATTCGTTAAAAGAAACTCTAAGACTCCCAAATCATATTTTACCTATCAGACTCTGACTATGAAACATGCAAGATCTAATGTTTGGAACATTCAGGCTCTGATTCTGAAAAGAATACTCATGCAAAAAGGGAAATTTCTATTCCTTATTAGTATTCAATTCAGGGGGAGATTCATCATCTCAGGGGGAGTTATAATTACTTTATTTTCTATTGAACAAAATTTCTTATGTTTTTGTCATCATCAAAAAGGGGGAGATTGTTAGAACACAGATTGGTTCTTAATAATATCTCTATGTTTTGATGATAACTCTTATGAAATTTTGTATTCAAGAATTATATACTCTAAAATTTGTTTGAGAATGTTTGCTGCAGATGTTAAAGTGAATATTACTCCAGAAGCAAATTAGATCTGAACATAAGAAATATGCAAGACTCTGAAGCGTCAGAAGCATCTCTTAGAAGATTCTGAACGCTGCCTCCAGAAGATTCTGAACACTGCCTCCAAAAGTTTCTGAACGATGCCTCCAGAAGAATCTGAAGCAGAAGCCAAAAGCATCTGAAGCAATGAGGAATTCTGTATGAAGAGTTTCAAGCACTGTTACTTCAGAAGACTCTGATAGTACTAACGCTGCCAGTACTGAGGATCTGATCCAAAACTCTGCTCTAAACATTTACACGCTGAAAGCACACTTGCTACAAAGACTCTGATTCAGCAAACTCTGATGAACATCAGAAGGCTCTGACCAATCTAGACTCTGATGATTCTTGCTGAAAATTGTTGAAGAAGAATTCAAAGTTATGTCCGTTGGAATAACCAAACGACTCTTTCCTTATTTATGCTAAACACAAGAACACAGACAAAACGAATTTCTCTGTGCATTCTTCTTCTAGGAAAGGTCATATGATGTGAAGACAAAAAGGGCTCAGACCTTTTTGGTACACTGTTCTCAACGTGAAAAGCTCTTGGATCTCTATGCCTATAAAAGCAAGACTCCATTCATCTTCTTTAGTTGACGAAATACTTGAAAGAATTCATTACAAACTCTCATACAAAATATACATTCTTGTTGAATTTATTTAATTGTTCTTCATCTTAAGTGAAAAATCACAGTTGTGATAAAGCTTTATTAGAAGCATTTCTAACACTTGTATTACTATTACATTTTATTGTAAGAGAACCTTAAGAAGATCCAGTTAGGATCAGTAGTTCTTGAGAAGACTTTGAACAGTTGTTCTTAGTGTTTACTATTGTAATCAGTTGATTAAATAGTGGATTAAGTCCTTGTTTGAGAAAGGCAAATCACTCTTAAAAGGGTGGACTAGAGTAGTTGAGTTCAACAAACCAGGATAAAAATTCTTGAGTTTTTATTTATAAGATTTTATCTTCATACTTATTCAACCCCCTTCTAAGTATTTTCTCACCTTCAGTTCATGTCTAGAACCAAGAGCATGGAGGATGGAGTGGATTGTCTCTAGTAGATATTAATGATGTACCTTAGTTGCTTTTCTTCTTTTGTATTTGATCACCGTTAGACTTATTGATTGGGATCATTGGTTGTTGTATTTGATTTTATCTCTGTTGTATGGATTTATTGTATAAACTCTTTTATTGGGCCTCCTTTGGTTAATGTATGAGCTGCTTTTGCCAATGTTCTATCCATCTCATATGTTTTATTGCTATTGAAACTTGAATTAAAGTGTAAGCCACCCTGGAAATAATCAAGCATGGCATTTGCATTGCATTTTCATAATCATTTTCACAGCAGGTTTTCTTAGCTGGTTTTCTTCAGCAGGATAGGAACTCTGGTATTCACATGTATGGTACAAGGAGAAATTAGAAACGAGCAATGGAAAAAAATTCAGGCTGAGTTACATGATGTGTGAACCTATATGAATCAATTTATAGAACTGATGCAAAACATGGCTCAGGGCCAAGAGCAGCTGATAACTTTGGTCCAACCACTCATTGATACTCCTAGAGTTGATGACGGTGGTGTTTTCCATCCTGGTGGAGGTATTCCTAGTGGTGCCAACCCTCTTGGAGGAGGTGGTGCTGGTGTTGTTATTCCTCCGGGCGGAGGTGTTAGCGTTATTATTCCTTCTAGAGGAGGTGGTCCTGGTGTTATTGTAGAGGGAACTAATGGACATGTTTATGGGCACTCTTCAGGGTCCATACTATGATAGATTGGTTGGTTGTACTTTTGCAGGATTCTTAGATTTGGTTATGGCGGGCGAATGATTCGAGAGTTGGATAAAGATGGGAAAGATTCCAAATGGTAACAACTCCTCATTTGGAGGAGGTAAGAAACCTTATGTCGGGGCCCTCAAGAAGATGGAGGGGGAGAACAATGATACTTCATCCTATAGAGGTAAGGGCAGAGTAAATCAGAATTCTTCTCAACAAGTAGTTATTGTAGCCATTCTGGTTGCACCTCAACAATAACCTTATGCTCCCCGTCAGTATCAAAACAGACCAATGAAGGCTACTAGGAAATTTGACACTCCGCCTATGTCGTACGCTCAATTATTACAACATCTGCTTCAATTGCAGTTGGTACGAAAGAGAACTTTGGCTCCGCCTACTAGTAATCCTCCACCTGGTTATGATGCCAACGCCCACTGCGAGTTCCATTCTGGAGCGTTAGGGCATCAAATAGACAATTGTAAAGCATTCAAGCACAAGGTTCAGGACCTGCTTGATTTAAAAGCCATTAACTTCAACAATAATGGGCCGAACGTGAAACAAAACCCTATGCCAACCTATGACGGTGCAAGGGTGAATGCTATTGATAGTGTAGAAGGATTGAATCTAGTGACAAATGTCAGTATGCTGAAGACTCCACTATTGTTTGTAAAAGAATTTCTTTAAGAGAGATGTATTCCTAGGGTGTTTGTTTGATTGTCAAGAATGTGTGGTACAACTAGAGGGTTGTGATTAGTTTAAGAAGGGTATCTAGAAGATGACAGATGAGGGACACCTCCAATTTGAGAGAACTTCTATTGTTGATGATGATAAGGATATTGCAACCATTTCTATTCTATACCGTACTATTCATATATCGGCACCAGTGAGGCAAGCGCCTGTTGTTATTACCACGCCATGTCCTGTTCCATATGAGAGCACCAAAGTTATTCCGTGGAATAACGGAGCTGAAGTGTTTTATAATGGTCATAAGCAGGAGCTTGTGGGTTCTTCAAGTGCGGAATCTAATGTTGATAACATTGTCAAGGATAGAGGTATAACTCGCAGTGGCCGAGTTTTTTCTCCACTAGTATCTCAGGATGGTAATGTTAATAACCCTCCTAAAGGCAAAGGAAAGCAAGTTGTTGAAGATTTTGCACAAAAAGAGTCTACTAAAGCTTCCTTTTCAAAGGACTTTGAAGAATTCATGAGGATTATTAGAAAGAATGATTATAAAATTGTAGATCATTTGCACCAGACTCCCTCTAAAATCTCCATCTTGTCATTGTTATTATGTTCGGAGGCCCATAGAAATGATTTGCTGAGGATTTTTAGTGTTGCATATGTACCGAGAGATTTTTGGGAATCAGTTAGAAGGGGTTGTGGCACATGCTAATGCAGGAAATGGTTTGGGGTTCACCGACTTTGACTTGACTCCAGCTGGAAGAAATCACAACAATGCCCTACATATTTCCATGGAATTTAGGGGTTTTTTGTTGTCTCGTGTTCTGGTAGACACTGGATCTTCTTTAAATGTATTACTGAAGAAAGTGCTTATGAAGTTAGACATACAAGGGGTGATCTGTAGGCCCAGTGATCTGGTTGTCTGAGCTTTTGATGGGTCAAAGAGACATTTGCTTGGAGAAATAGAATTTCTGATTAAAGTTGGTCCCGAGGTTTTTAATACAACATTATTTATCATGGACATCCAATCAGCTTACAACTTTCTTTTGGGTCATCCATAGATCCACGTTGCAGGGGCAGTAACCTCATCGTTACATCAGAAACTCAAGTATGTGGTTGAAGGTAAATTAGTTACAGTCTATGAAGAAGAATAAATTATGGTTAGTCATTTGTCATTGTTCAAGTATTTGGAAGTAGATGGTGAGATTCATGAAACTCTTTGCCAGGCGTTTGAAGCGGTTCAGATTTAGAAAGATCTTCTGGTGGAGGAGAAAAAGCTTGAAGTCTCTATGACCTCGTGGAAGGAGGTTCGTGCCACGGTTGAAGCTGGAAGTTCACAGGGTTAGGGCCAAGTTCTTGATGGGCCGGTAAAGCAAGACATGTTTGGTCTGGGGTACAAACCTTCACAAGCTCTTCCAAAGTTCAAAGGTCATATCCGGTTTTCAAGTGCTGGGGTCATTTTTGACGAAGTTAATGCCATATGGGGAGACAAAGTCGATAGCGATTGTGATATGGATAACTGGATCCGCCCCTGCATTCTACGATAAGAGCTTTCCAAATGGTCTTCTGAGGAAGTCATTCATGTCACTCTTCAAGAAGAGTAATTCGCTTTGTGTTTTTACATTTTTCAAGTCTTACGTTCTGCCCAAGACGTCGTGACTCATTTTTAGGGCTGCATGTTTTTATTTCCAATGTTTATCATAAATAAAAGAACGTTTTTTGCATTCAAATATTTTTCTCTCTATCTTTCATTTTTTCTTTTACATTTTAAAATGGCAATGTGTTTTTTTGTTGTTTTTTATCATTCTTAATAAATTATAAAACATCAATCATGCAAATTAATCATCTCAGATTCCATCAATAATGATTCTTCTATGGCTCAGTATGATTTTGACAATCTAATCTATTAAGAAGAAGAAGAGACTGATGAAGACTATGAACCACCTGAAGAATTGGCCAGCTGTTGCACCCTAAAATTTGCCCACCCATTTTCTAGTTTTGACTGGCTTTTGCTTCGTTTTTATCTGCATATCATTTGGGTTTCATTTTGCCCGTGTTATCGTCCGGATTGAATTTATCAGGATTTTAGCCGTTTTGCTCGCGTTTCAGGCAATTCAAATAATTCAAACGAGAAGTTCAGTGTCAAAATCGAGCAAAAGTCGTTTTCCTCGTGATAATTCAATCCATGTCGATAATATAGGCGCATTTCGGTGCTCGCCCATTTTTCCATTTCATTTTGCATTTATTTATTATTTTTGCTTTATTTAATTATTTAGAATAGTTATTTCTTTCTTTCTTTAGAATAGATTTTATTTTAATAGTTTTTATATAGAAGTTTAATTTATTTGAATTTTTATTAGAAATAGTTTTTTCTTATTTAGAATAGAAATAGATTATTTTTATAAGCATAGAATTAATTTGTTTTTAGAGTCATTTTAGTTTTAGAATTAATTAGATTTGATTTAATTTTAGAGACATTTTAGGATTTTAGAATTAAATTAGTATTGTTAGAGATATTTTAGGATTTAAATATTTTTTAGATTTAGATTTTTTATTCTAGAGTTTTAACAGTTTTAATTTTTAGAAATAGTTTATTTTTAGAATATAGATTTTTTGTTTAGAAAATAGGTTTTAGAATATTAAATAGTTTTGAATAGATTTTTATTTTCATATAGAAATTATTTTATTTTGTTTTAATAGTTTTTAAATAGTTTTGTTTATAAGTTGTTTAGAGTTATGTATTAAATAGGTTTTTATTAATATTAGGATTTATTTGTATTCAATTTTATTTAATAGTTTTTGTTAGAATTTTTCTTTTTTAAAAGTTATTATCATTTATTATTTATTATATTAGAATTAATTTTAGCATAGAATATTTATTAGCTTTTATTATTGTTTAATTATTAATTAGTTTAAATTAGTTTTTATTCAAATCAGCTTGTCATGTAAGATATATTTATTTGTTTAAGTTTGTTAATGTAAATATATTTGTCCCAGCGGATGGACTTGTTTGTGATATTCCTAAAGGATAGGGGTTTGAATCCCAGCCTCAGCGTTTTATTGTTTTTTTTCCGTTTTATTATATTGTGTAATATATATTTTGTTTGTGCATTTTGTTAATAAAAGCAAATCCATCCCAGCGGATGAAGTTCTTCGTATTTGTTTGAAGGTTGGGGGTTTGAATCCTGGCCCCAACGTTTTTGTTTGTCAATTTTTATTAAATAGTTTATTTTTATTATTTTGTTTTTACTTATATTTTTAACCGTGTCATTACTCTCCTGTTAGCCATAATATCACAGCTAATTAGACCACCAATTATCCCAAATGCCACGTGGCAGCCCTATATAGGGGTGCCCTATTCATTGCCTTCCCTCTCTCTCAACCCCAGTTTTCAGAAAACCCTAATTTCAGCAGCCACCAACCCTAAACCCTAAGGGAATCCTAATCTGCAGCCATTACTGTTCATGCACCCTTTCCTCCATCCACCTTCAACCTTCGTCCTTCACCTTGTTCGTCCACTTCATCTCTCCAAAAACAAAACTCAAAACTCACTTTCAGACCTCCAAACAACTTCAAACAACAACTCCTAATCTTCACCTCTACCTCAAAAAGATTTGCGTGAAAACCTCCATTTCACCATTATCACCGACCACCGGTAAACCCCAACGAACCCAGATTTCCTCGCCACGAACCTCTCTCCACTTTCATTAACATCCATCTTCAACCAAATCAATCTCGAATCTCTTCCTCCTCTGAATCAACAAAAACCTTCAAACTCATTATTGAACAACATCAGCTACCTACCCCCACCTTCAAACAACTCAGATCTCCAAACATTCACCATGAACTCTACCGCCATACGAATCTGTTTCACGCTCAAACCTTCAAGCCTAGATCTTCAATTTCTGAAAAAACCCCATAATATAAACCCCAATCCCACCATTAACGGACCCTTTTCACAACTCCCTTCTACCTCCACAACCAAACGAAACAGTGAAACAGAGAGAGAGAGAGAGAGAGAGATTTGAAAACAGAAACACAAAAATAGAGAACCGAATGAGAGAGATCGGTGAGAGTGAGAACGATGAAGCGAGAGTGAGCAAAAATGATGAGTTTGTTTGTGATAAAGCGTGAGCGGAGAAAGGGTGAAACGTAAGAGTGAGAGAGCTGATTTGGGAAAAGATTGATTCCACCGTTTTTATTTACTGTTTTTTTCATTTTTATTTGTTTTTTATATTTTCTTTTTCTTTTGTTTTTCTTATAGACTTATTGGGCTGTAAAGCCCATAGATATTCCTTCATACCCCCTTTCTGATTTAAAATCCACCCCCGTTTTTGCTTTAACTCCCTCTATTTGTTTTTTTAATAAAAAATATGTAAATATTATCTTTTTGTTTTTGTAAATATATTATATTTATTATGTGTATATATTATATATTATGTAAAGATATTATATTAGCTTTAATATTTTATATTATAGTTTCATTATTATTATTATTTTTCTTTTAGAATATTTTATTATGTATATTATTTTTATTATATATCTTCTTTTAAAGTTTATATGTAAATATATTGTATATTATTCTCTTTTTAGATTTTATGTATTTTCTTTTAGAATATTTTATTTTATTTTATTTTTGAAGTTGAATTCTTTCTCTTTTGTTATTGGGCATTTTGTTGCACTTTTGCCTTTTTGGTCGATGACGAGACCTCTATTGTCACTTTTCGACTTTATTTCATTTTTCGCTTTTTTGGTCGGTGACGAGACCTCCGTAATCCGTTATTAAGTCAAGTTGTTGATAAATAACGTTGGATCTGAGACCATTTCTTTTCAACGCTTTTCCTCCTAAAACCTCGGTCCCGTACCGAGTGTATCCTCGAAAACATTTTCAAACAAATAAATTCTTTGTATTGAATTAAAAAATAGAGAATTGGGTGTAGACCTCTTCTTCTTCGAGTGTTGGGATGCCCACTGTAGTGAGGGTGGTTTCGACACTCGTCTTTCAATATGAAGACGTTTTCAATCCCTTCTCTCCTAAAACCTCGGTCCCGTACCGTGTCCATTTTCACATTTATCTTTGAAATAAATTTCTCTTCGTGTTGAATTAAAAAGAGCGGATTGGGTGTAGACCTCTTCTTCTCCGAGTGTTGGGATGCCCACTGTAGTGAGGGTGGTCTCGACACTCATTTTTCAATACGAAGACGCGACTTCTTCCATCACCTCTCCTTTCACAACTTCATTCCGTAACCTTTCACACCTAAAACCTCGGTCCCGTACCGAGTGCATTTTCAAACTTCTTTTCATAACAAAACTTGAATGGTCGTGGAGTGGTTAGGCGTAGGCCTTCTCCTATCCCGAGTGTTGACGTTTACCGTAGGGTTCTCTGTCGCAAAACACTTACCATTCAAAACCAAAAATACCTTTAATAAGAGAACGAAGCTCTCTTTATGTTGGATTAAAGAGAGAGGATTGGGTGTAGACCTCTTCTTCTTCGAGCGTTGGGATGCCCACTGTAGTGAGGGTGGTTTCGACGCTCGTCTTTCAATATGAAGACGCCTCGTTCGCCACACCTTTTTATAACAAAAACTTTGAGATAACGAATTGGGTACTACCCGTAGGGGTTACTATCCGAGGACATGTCTCGCCCCCATAAAAACAATCTCACAAACCAAACGTGACATCTTGCCTCGGATGGCGAAAACCTAATCTTTCAAAAGGATATGATACATCTGTTCTACCGCAAACAGGTAACGCCTAAGTCTCCAACGAGCGAGCAGAAAACACCTAACTGCTAGAATGCGCACAATAGCATCATCCATAAAAAACACCGGCTACCCGTAGTAGCACGAACTACGTTTGCTCTGATTTCTCATGCCAGATGAGAATACGTAGGCACAAGACGACGATGTCTTGGCGAGCTCCCTTTTTCACCTTTCACCCGTAGTTAGCCGAACTACGGCTGCTCTGATTTCTCATACCAGATGAGAATACGTAGGCACAAGACGGCGATGTCTTGGCGAGCACATTCCCCCCATATTTGTAGTTCTCCGAACTACGTCGACTCTGATTTTCTCACATCTATTGAGAATACGTAGGCCTAGGACTGCGAAGTCCTACCGAGTCCGTTCTTTCTCTTCCTTCCCCTGTTATCTCTCTTTTCCCAATTTCTAACCTTTCCCTCTATCCTTTGGAACACTCTTTTATAGCATAATGTTTAAGCAAATAAATTCGCACATCGACAAACAAAAGGTTCCCATCGAGTACGATGGATGCGAGGGGTGCTAATACATTCCCTTCGCATAACCGGCTTCCGAACCCGTTCTTGGTTGCGAGACCATCTTATCCATTCTTTTCTTAAGGTTTTCTCGATATTTTCCTTTCCCCTCATGGGATAAATAAAGTTCGGTGGCGACTCTTCTGTCCTTTTCTTTTCGCCTCCCCGTCGTTGCGCGATGCATTTTTCGAGTAGCGACACCAGCCTATTGAAACAGGAGGAAAAGGTCATTCAACCTCATTATGAGGTATTGAGATTGTTAATCTGGGCACCGAGGAAGCCATGAAAGAGATCAGAATCGGGGCCGCTTTAGAAGACAATGTCAAGAGAAGTCTAATTGAAGTGCTGCAAGAGTATGTCGACATCTTCGCCTGGTCTTATCAGAATATGTTTGGGCTTGATACAGAAATTGTAATGCATCGCTTGCCTCTCAAAGATGTTTGTCCTCTGGTTAAGAAAAGCTTAGAAGAACAAGACCAGACATGGTTGTCAAAATTAAGGAAGAGGTTCAAAAACAACTGGATTCCAGATTCCTTGTTGTCATTAGTTATCCTCTGTGGGTTGATAACATTGTACTCGTGCCAAAGAAGGATGGAAAGGTCAGGATGTGTGTTGATTATCGTGATATGAATAGAGCAAGCCCAAAAGATGACTTCCCACTCCCCCACATTACCATGCTAGTTGATAATACGACACAATATTCAGTGTTTTCCTTCATGGATGGCTTCTCTGAGTATAACCAAGTCAAAATGCCCCCAAAAGACATGGAGAAAACAACCTTCATAACACCATGGGAAATGTTCTGTTATAAAGTGATGCCTTTTAGATTGAAAAATGTTGGGGCAACTTATCAGCGGGTGATGGTGACTCTCTTTCATGATATGATTCACAAGGAGATCTAGGTTTATGTTGATGACATGATTGAGAAATCCCAAACAGAGAAAGAACATCTGGTCAATCTGCATAAGTTTTTTTTGAAAGATTGACCATATCTTGAAGAAATTTTGACCTAGATCTCCTTAGTGCCCGATCAATAGGGTGTGTGCTTACCAGATCTCACCCGGAAGGTGCCCGATCAACATGATGAGACAGGTAGAAAAGAGCATGCCATCTACTACCTAAGTAAGAAATTTACTGATTGTAAGTCGAGGTACTCAATGCTAGAAAAAACATGTTGTGCACTCACCTGTGCAGTCAAGCGTTTGAGGCAGTATATGTTAAACCATACAACCTGTTGATATCGAAGACGGATCCAATCAAGTACGTGTTTGAAAAGCAGACACTTACAGGAAGGATTTCCTGTTGGCAGATGGTCTTGGCAGAGTATGATATTTAATATGTTTCCCAAAAAGCCATCAAGGGAAGTGTTCTATCAAAATATCTTGCTCAACAACCAATTGAATATTATCAATCAATGAAGTTTGAATATCCTGATAAGGACATTATGTATCTGAAGGCGAAAGATTGTGAAGAACCGTTTCCTGATGAAGGGCTTGAAATTGGATCCCATTGGGGGTTAATTTTTGATGGAGCCATCAATGCGTATGCCAACAGAATCAGAGCAATTATCACCACTCCTAAGAGCTCTCATATCCCTTTCACTTCCCGATTGGCGTTTACTTGTACCAATAATGAAGCAGAGTATGAATCATGTATCATGGGGTTGGAAGAGGCCATTGATCTGAGGATCAAGAATCTTGATATATATGGTGATTGAGCTCTCGTGATCAATCAGATAAAAGGAGAATGGGAAACTCTCTAGACCAATTTGATACCTTACAAGGATTATGCTAGAAGGTTGCCGCCTTTCTTTGATAGGGTTAATTTTCATCATGTACCCCAGTCTTAGAATCAGATGGCAGATGCGTTGGCAACATTAGCGTCTATGTACAAGGTGAATTTGTGGAATGAGGTCCCGATGATCAGAATCATGCATCTTGGCAGGCATGCCTTTGTGTTTGCAGCTAAAGAAGTGTCAGATGCTAAACTGTGGTTTTATGATATCAAGTGCTTCCTCAAGAGCCAAAAATACTCACCTGGGGCATCCAACAAATACAAGAAGACTCTGAGGAGTTTAGTTGGAAACTTCTTTCTAAATGAGGATGATGTGTTGTATAAGAGGATTTTTGACATGGTTTTGCTCTGTTATATGGATGAATGTTGCGGTGAGAATTGAATATCAAGCTATTAGTTAACTTGAATCACAAAGCTATGAAATTCACCACCGAGCTTTGATTTATCCAAAGGAAAGGGTAAAGATCGAAGAAAATCCTAAGTGCGCTATGTAACAATACAGCTTGAGATCTAAGGTTCGGGGGTTGGTTATACCTAGCGAAGGTGTTAGCATCCTAAGTATCTGCAGTACTCTACAGGAACCTCTTGTAAATATTTGTGTTATGATAAAGTTTAATTGCTAAGGAAAAAGGTGCTAAAGTAAAGACCTGGGGTATATACAAAGTATGCTCGCGAAGACATTGCATCTCGTGCCTACGTATCCTAACTAAGATGGAATCAGAGCATTCGTAGTTCACCTTACTAAGGGTGAGGAACTCTTAACTGTGGTTAAGGTTCCTGAGTGAAGCAAGTGTCCATGACCATGTCACTTACATAGAATTAACAAATTCTCTAAGTCTAAGTTGAAAGACTAACTAGGGATTGAGTCTAACAAAGTCAAAAGGGAAAGCGAGTACTCATAACAATGGTACCTACATAGAGTTTAAAAAATCTACATATAATTCTAAGTTGCAAGATCAATTGGCTCTAACAAGTCCAAGAAGGGAATTTAAGAACTTATAACATTAGTACTTACATGGGGTTAACAAACCCTAACCTAAGGCTAGGTTAAGAGAAAGAGGATGGATTTAACAAGGCCAAGGGAATGACCCTAACAAGGTCAAGGAGGTAGGTAAGAAGTAGACTAAGATATCCTAAAGGTGACATGGTAATCAACAGTGAAATCCTTTCCTTTGGACTTAAGGGACGTGATACTTGTAACAACGAAAAGCCAAAAGGTAAAGCTTAAGCACAAATGATTACAATCAAGGACGGAATGGCATTATGAAAAAGGCATATGATAAAGAGATGATCAACTAATGATATAAACAAAGTAACAAGGATCAAACATTATGACATATCAAGAAGTTTTTAACAAACAAACAAAACACAAACATGCAAGAATCTGGAACCCTAATCAACTCTAACAATCAAAGTATCAAAGCTAAATGGACCAAGTAATATAAAAATAAATGGAGGTCAGTATCTACACCATATTATGTCCAACATACTCAAATAATCAAGAAAAGATTACAAACACAACAATCATGTATCAAAACTTAAGCACACTTGCCACAAACTAGCTCACTCAAAGATAATGGCAAAGATGGTTCAAAACATGGAAGTTAGAACTCAAAACCCAAGTGATAAGTAGAATACATATTATATAAACATATACCACATTATGATGTCAAGAAAAACACTAGCAAAGATCACATCAAGGCATGGACAAAGCAATAAGCAAGAATCAAACAAAGTCATCCATAAAAGGACTCAAACATGCAAGATATGGAAGGAAAATTAAATGGACAAGCAAACACACTTTGGAACCATGAAACAAAAATTCAAGACATGTCTTCAATCCATATACAAATCAACAATTATCAAGAAAGTTCACTCAAAGAATATGCCTAAAAAAACCAGGTCAAGACAAACATCAAAACATGTTCAAAACAAACCCTAATTTGATGCATCAACCAAAAATAGGAAAATGGCAAAATAAAATCAAACTAAAGGCTCTAACTCATGTATATACATTCAAGAAAATGTGTGCAAAAGATCACTAAAAGATTGACACAAGAACTCATTAAAAATCAACTAACAAACTCAAGGTATCAAAAGAACCAAGGCTTAACAAAACCCAACCAAAAGCTATTCAAACAACACCATTAATGACCACCAAAATATCCAAACATCCTCTATTCATACATTGCAAGTTGACAAAAAATCAGCACACAGAGACAAGTGGAAGGAATTCAAATAAAAACCCTAAGTTTGAGGGTATTTTAGTAAACACACCAAACCAAATAATTTAAATAAAATAGAAAAATAAATAATAAAAAAAATTTAAGACATCAAAGTAACTAAAAATTATTTTTCATGATTTTTTAAAAGATTAGAACATTGAAAATAAAATATGAAGTCAAAAAAAAAAGAAATAAATAAAAAGGTTGGGGTGGGGGTATGTTACCAAAAAGGAAACAAAAGGATTTCTTAGAAAAGCTGATGGGCTCACTATAGAGGGGGTGGCATCAGCAAAATCCCCTAAGCCCAAATCAGAACCGGGCGCGTAGATCCATTGAAAAGAGTCTGAAGAGACTCTATTGTGCACCTCAAAAGCATGACCGTTAGATCGTTCGATTTGATCTGGTCAACCACCCCAATGGTCTGGATGGTGGGCTTATGATAAGCCACAATACACATGCAGGGGAGTTGGGAAACTCTTCTTTTAAATACCAATAAATAACACCTGGGAAAACCACGTGATGAAAAATCAATGCTACCACAAATCATTAAATTCAGAATACGAACAAAAAGCTTTTTTTTTATGTAATCCCAACCTTTTTGAGTTTTAGGGTTTTTTGAGGTGTAGGAAAAGTTCCTCCGGTCCCCTGGTTTTCGCTGGTAAAATTGTTGATATGAACCCCAAAAACTAAGTTTTGCAAGCCATCTTGAATTTGTCCTACTGTGATTCTGATTTTCTACTGTGAATTTCTTGTTTTCTTCCATTTTTAGCTATGGTCTTTGCTGCTAACCCTGCTATCTTGAATTGTTTCCTTTTCCATGAATTTTGAATTGTGATGCTCTGTGTTGTCTTTTTCTGTTCTGAAATTTTTCTGCAGCATTTGTTCTGAATTGTCTCTATTATTCTAAATTCTGCTATCTTGAAATCCTTGTCTTGTTGTGAAATATTATGAATTTGGATTGTTGTGTGACGCATGAACAAAATGTTACATATTATATGTATGATGGGTTGAATGTGTTGTGTGAATTTGACTTGAACGAATTAG
This sequence comes from Lathyrus sativus, assembly GCA_963859935.3. Taxonomy (NCBI): domain Eukaryota; kingdom Viridiplantae; phylum Streptophyta; class Magnoliopsida; order Fabales; family Fabaceae; genus Lathyrus; species Lathyrus sativus. The sequence goes on from OZ012738.1 coordinate 632,919,330, forward strand.
AATTATGTTTGAAAATTGTTTTGTTTTTATTGTTTGAAATGGATTGGATGTGGTAGGATGTTTTTTGGTTTAGGGATGAATATGAATTTGGTTTTTGATGAAAAAGTTTTGAATTGAATTTTGATGGTTGAATTGTGGTTTATTAATTAGTTTCCAAAGGTTTTGCTTAAATTGAAATTTGGTTTGAATTTGAAATGATTATGGATTGAAACTGGCTTAGGACATGAATTGTGAATTTGATTGTTCTTGATGTGGTTTGAAATTGGATTAATGAAGATCGAAAAGGTTTTGACATGATTTTCACACGACTTGATTTTGTTTTGTGTAGGTCTAAGGATGATAAAAAACATGGAGATGGCAATGAGGGCAAGGAGGCATTATGGAGATGAACTCGCATGGCATGACAAGAGATTTGGTTAAAGATTGAAGAATAATTGAAGACTTGGTTTATTTTGTAACATTAAGCTTAGGATCCTTTGTAATCTCAAAAAAACTTGTTGTAAACTTTGATTCTTGGAATGAAATTTGCAAGTTTGAATTATAATGGCATAACTAAATTGATCTTGAACTTATTTGGGATGAGTTTACTTGAAAATGAAAAGAAAAGAAAAATTGAAACTTGAATTGAAAAAATGACTATGGATTAGAATCTTGGCTAAAACTAAAAAAGGAACTCAAAATTGAATTGAGATTGAGATGTTTGAATTTGAATTGAATTGGAATGAATTTACTTGAATTAAAATGAAATTGGGAGTGGATCTTGAAACTATTAGAAAGAATCCCACTTGAAAAGGTCTTGACGAGAATATCACCCATATGATCATGACTTGAAATGTTGACCATAAGTCTTAAATTTGATGGCTCTGCCACTTGACCTCATCAAATAGACTTTGATTTGACGCAAAACCCTGATACTAATCATTTGAGAACTGGCAGACATAAACTTCTTAAAGCTGTCACTTTCTTGCCCTCCAAACAATCCACAACACAAGTGAGTTGAACTAAAACTGCCACTAAACCAATAATTGAAAGTGAAATGGCTCTGAAGATTATCTATTCTGACACAATTTTCACCACAGCCTGATATTTGATACTGAAGCAAACTACTTCTTTAACCAAAATTAGGTCAAAATTCCATGGAATTTCAAACCACACAGCACACATCCTTAACCTAATAATCTTTCCTGATCCTTGATTTGGTTTTACAAAACCTGAGCCTTGGAGAACTTGTGATGAAACCAAATTATACTGGCTTATTGAAGAAAAGAGATCTCTTAAGAGTATGATAAACTTATTGGTTGATAAGATATCCAAAACCTTGATTGATCAAACCTTGAGGCTTCTTGGAGCAAACCCTAATTCCACAGGTGAAATAAAGAAAAACAAAGTATGATAAGTTATGAAAAGATGGAAACAAGGAAAAGGTTACATTGAATCCAATGAGAATTTAGCCCTAATAACTAAGAGTTCCCCAAAACCTCGCTTCTGACAAAAGGGGTTGAAATGAAATTCTTGTGTAATCTTCTGCGGAGGTGACAACCATCTGATGCAGTGAAATGCATTTGCCCCTAACTTTTTCCTGGATCTCCCTTTCGGGTTTTCAATCCACTAGGACACTCATTTTTGCCTAAGTCGCCCTTTCGGGTTTTCGACTTAGCGAGCTCTTTTTTCATTTTTATCCCTAAATTTTTCCTGGATCTCCTTCATAGGTTATGATCAACCGGGATACCCTTTTTGCTTAAGCCACCCTTTTGGGTTTTTGACTTATCGGGTTCTTTAGGCATAATATTTTCGTACTGCATTAGAATTCACTGGGTAAGTAAGTTGTTCACCATCCATCGCCGTGAGGATTAATGAGCCTCTTGAGAAGACTGTTTTCACAATGAATGGGCCATCGTAATTAGGCATCCATTTCCCACACATGTCCTTATAAAATGGAAATATCTTATTAAGTACAAGCTCCCCTTCTTGGAACTCTCAGACATGAACCTTCTTGTTAAAAGCTCTCTTGATCCTCTTTTGATACAATTGACCATGACACATCGTAGTCATGTGTTTCTTGTTGATGAGGTTCAGTTGATCAAATATTTCTTTGACCCATTATGCTTCATCAAGTTTGGCTTCTGTTAGAACCCTTAAAGACGGTATCTCAACTTCAACGAGAAGAACTGCATCCATCCCATATACCAATGAAAAAGGGGTTGCCCCTGCTGAAGTGCGAACATATGTTCTATATCCGTGCAAGTCGAATGGAAACATTTCATGCCAATCATTGTAAGTCTTTACCATTTTCTGTAAAATCTTCTTGATGTTTTTGTTCGAAGCAACGACAACTCCGCTCATCTTTGGATGATAGGGAGAAGAGTTATGATATTCGATCTTGAATTTATCACACAACTTTTTCATTGTCTTGTTATTCATATTAGTTCCATTATATATTATGATTCGACTTGGAATTCCATATCGACAGATAATCTCCCTTTCGATAAAACGGGCAACCATTTTTTAGTCACGTTGGCATAAAATGTAGCTTCAACCCACTTTGTGAAGTAGTCAATATCAACAAGGATGAATCAGTATCCATTGGAAGCCTTCGGCTCGATTGCCTCAATCATGTCGATGCCCCACATAGAGAATGGCCAAGGTGATGACAACATATTTAACAGTGTTGGATCTACATGCATCTTGTCTGCATAAATCTGACACTTGTGGAATTTCCTGGCATATTGGATGCAATCGGTTTCCATTTTCAACCAGTAGTATCCAGCTCTTAGAATTTTAATGGACATGGCATATCCATTGGCATGAGTGCCAAATGTTCCTTCATGAACATCTTGCATTAACAAGTCCGCTTCTCGTCTGCCAACACACCTAAGCAAGACCGTGTCATGATTTCTCTTGTAAAGTACATAATTACTGAGAAAGAACTTGGATGCCAATCTCCTTAAAGTTTTCTTGTCAAGAGATGTAGCATCAACTAGATACTCCTGAGTCTGAAAATATCTCTTAATTTGATCATTTCCAGAATGTAAGCTCTTTATAAGATTAACTTTTTGTCTCGGGTCTCCCATTCACCTTTGACGTGATAAATCACCAAGGATGAGTCACCACTCACTTCAAGAATTTTAATGCGAAGGTCAATTGCTACTTCGAGGCCCAAGATACAAGCTTCATACTCGGTAATATTGTTGGTACACTCAACATAACCTGGTTGTAAACAGAGTGTAACCACCATTCAGATTCATCAAAATGGCACCTATGCCATGCCCATTGTAGTTGGAGAAACTCTCGAACATCATCTTTCATCGGGAATTGGGCTCAGGACCTTCACCTGGTGTCGCGGTGAGAATTGGATGTCAAATTATTGATTAATTTGAATCTTAATTCATTTAGTTCACCACCGGTCTTTGATTTGTCCAAAGGAAGGGAAAAAGATCGAAATACCCACAATGCAATGCAAATGCAAAAGCTAGAGAGTTTAGGTTCAGGGGTTGGTTAAACTTAGGGAAGGTTCTAGCATCCTAAGTTTCTGTGGTACTGTACAGGAACCTCTTGTTTTATGTTGTTTATTGATAAGGGGTTATCTGCTTAAGGATAAAAAGACCTAGGTTTTTTTCCCTAAGTATACGCACCAAGACGTCGCGTCTTGTGCCTACATATCCTGATGGGAATGAAATCAGAGTATTTGTAGTTCCCCTAATGGGTTTGAGGAGTTCTTTGACTGTGGTCATAGTTCCTACGGGATAAAGGGTAGTTGGTTGATTGGTTCTAGGAGAAAAGACGAGTTGTCATTTTAGGGGAGATTACTTAATTTAACCGCCACAACTTCGTAGGAATTGTATTGTTATGGGGTGGAAGTTTTATCTCGCTTAAGATGATTAACATCTTATTCTCTAATACATTTGAATAATGTTATTGAATTGATATGTTTTTATCTAAGTTGTAAAATAAAAGACAAAGGTCCTCCTATGGGTAGGATCTATCTTAAAAAGATCAACTTGAATGGGATCAAGGATCATAGGGGAATATGATGCAAATGACATGCATACGCACAATTGTTTAAGTCATGCGCAGATTCTTCCTTTGGACGCTTATGCGATGCGGTAAAAGTAAATTGCGGTAAAATAAATGACGATAAAGATAAATTGCGGATAAAGTAAAAGCACACACGCATGAAAGCGCTAAGACACAAGTGTGAAAGGTGAATATGTGAGTGGAATTGGAGCAGAGCGTGCACAATTGAATTAAATTAAGGAAGGTTGAATTGATTTTAAGGGAAATTATATTTTGGTGAAGTTATATTAGATTAGGCGAATATTAGTTTTAGGAAAAGTTTTAGGTGACAAATTAATTTTAAAAAGAGTTATTTGATTTATTATTTTAGTGAGATTAATTTAGGAAAAGTTGAACTTAATTATAAAAATAATTTTTTAGTGAAATTGGATAACTTAAGTTGGATAGAAATAGTTTCTAATAAATTATTAAATAAATTGGTTATTGATTATATTAGTTTTAATAAAAGTTGAATTAATTTATTGAAGTTGATTTTAGAAAAAGTTAATTTAATTTAATTAGCAAAAATGTTTTAGACGCGAATTAATTTTAAATAAATAAGATTTATTAAATAAAAAGGGTTTTATTAACTAAGAAAAAGGCTTGTTATTATTTGTTTTACTAAATAAAAATCATTCTAAATATAAAATAGTTTTTTTTATTAAGGAAAATGAACAATTATATTATTATATAAAAAAGATATTAAATTGATGAAGTAACTAATTAATAAATAAAATAAGGTGAAATTGAATTAAGGAAAATAAGTTGATTAAAATAAGAAGAAAGTTAATTATAAAAAGTTATTAGTTGGTTTTACTTTAGATAGGGCTGATTAGTTTAATTGGTTTAAAAAAAGTTGCTTATTATATTAATTAAAAAAATATTAACGGTTTATTAGTTTAAAAGATTAAATTAAGATTAAATTGGGTTGATTAAATAAATCAAGGAGCGGGTGCGATCAGGTGTGGGCGTACGCGTGGGTTTACGGTGGTCAAGCATGATATTGACCGTGTGATGGGATCCGTTGGAGATCCGCGGGTTGTGTGCGTGAGGGTGCATAGTATGTGTGTGTGTGTGTGCGCGCACACACAAGCATCAAATTACAATAACATAAAAAAGAACAACAAGAGAAAAAAGTTGAACCCTAAGCCCCAAATTCTTCAATCTCCTCCGCCGATTGCATCTCATTCTCTCCCTCTTCAATTTCTCCTTTCAATTTCACGAATATTCTGTCGTTCTTCTTCTATTCCCGCTTTCTCCTCCTTCACTCGATCTCGTTCGTCTACCTTTTTCAGCTTCCTCCGATCTTCTTCGTTCTTCAAATTCTATCCTCCTCTCTCTGTTCGTAGCCACGGTATCTTGACAAACAAACCTACACAAAACACACAACCTTAAAATATCAAAGAAAAGCACAAAGGAAACAAGATGGTTACAAGCAATGAGGGACAGCGTCAGCTCCGCGGTTGATGGTCGGCGGAAATTTTGACGGTGGTTTGATGGCGATTTCCGGTGGAAGATAATCTTCGACGAAGCCTGCGGTGGATGGCGATGATGGCTGAGGACAGGCTCGGCGATTCCGACAAAGATAAGTTCCTTCCTTGTTTTTTTTTCGATTTTTTAGGGTTTCTATTTGGGATTTCGAGTGTTCTGCGAATTTGTGTTGCCCTTCCTCATCTCAATTCTTATTCTTTTATAGGTGCTCTGAGTTTTAGAGCTTTAATCTCGCGAATAAATGGGTATCAAAACCTGTCTTGGCAAATCTTCTGGCTAGTAATACCATTTCCAAATTGGTTCAGACCCTGTCCCGACACACCTTAAAATCTTTCCTTATTGGATTTGGTATGTTGTGATGACTTGGTTGTCTCTGAAAGTCTTAATAACGCTCTTTATTCTGTATTCAAAACTCTTATCTCATTTTACTACCATTGTGACCATTTGGATTTGAATTGGATTGCAGTTATCGTGTTGACCAAAGCGGCAATTTCTCTTTTGGAAGTATTGCTTTAGAATAGTCGTCTTAAGCGGAAATCAAATTAGATTCAAACGCCTCGAGGTAGTAAGATGGTAGTTCACACCAGGACATTATCGGTAGAAGCTTGAAACTAGGAAATCAGTAACTCTGTTTTGGTCTGCTTTCTTCGATTATCTTGTGACAACAATCTCACAACATTTTCCTTGTTTTCCAGTAGGCCGGTGCTTTGGGAAAGGCTAGAAGAAGAGTGAACGTGAGGCTGTTACCCATGTTTTGAAGCCTCAGATGTAAAAAAAAACTAGTCCCACGGTAAGTTGTTCAAAGTTACGGTCGTGGATTTCTCAAATTCGAAACTGGTGATAATTATATTATTATCCTGATGCCTCTTCTTCTTTGTTGCAGAACCGGTCTCGTTGTGTTTCGCGTACGACTCATGGATTTCGCTTAAACCGTGCGACGGTGATGGTATGATTTGTGCCCGTCTGTTTTCGGTCTTCTTGTAGGTTGTTGTCTTTCTGATGGAAGTTGAGAGATTCCGAAGACACAAATGAAGAAGCTTGTAGTCGCTTTGTTGTGAACTACCGTTTACGAATGGAAGTCACTGATATTAATGTCTTCATGAGATAAGAAAAATACCCTCATCCATGGAAAAAAAGACAAGGTACGAAGCTCTTCTTCCTCTCGAGATTCCTCCCGCATTCTATTCCATAACTTCTTTCGTCCTCTATTTGATTTTGGTAAACTAATTTTTGAAGCTTGCTTTTATCACACTGTTCACATTTTAGCTAATAATTTGCTCTGATATTTGTAAGGGCTGACATGAACTGATTTGTGAATTATAGGAAATTCCTTCGGTAATAGCGGGTGAACCAAACATTCTCAAGGTCTACTGTTTGATGGAAGGTTTCAGATTTGGAAGGGATTTTGCATCCGGTTACACCATGATGGAAAACCTTTTTTAAGTTTGATCAATAATAGCAGCTAGTGCTCTCATGGCCATTTCCTGTAAGTCATTAACAAGCCATATCGCGGTATCGCAAGGGAGCTATGTTGAATTAAGCAGACAGTATTTTGGTTCAATAGATAGCTATCATACGTTGTTACGGCAGGCTCTCTGTGTTCGTAGCCATTGTGTCTCCCACCAAAGTCTTGTAGAGAAATTAATGATTGTTAACTAGGATGGTTTTATTTTATGAAACTCTTCATAATGAATACCGTAGTACCGGATGTTGTATGCGTAACATTGTAATGCTCCCTTTTTAACATTGTAATTCAAATAATGTCTCATGTAAACGTGTTGGGTGTAAATCACAGGTTTCAAACATATGCATAAACAAACAACAGTGAGGCCGCCCTCTACCAAATAATCACGTGTCGTGCTCTTCCTCTCTTTTATGAATTCTTGGTTTTTTATTAATTGGGAATGTTGTTGTTCTAGTATGGTTCCTTTGAGTTTTTAATTGTTTGATGGTGACCATGAGTATGGCGTATGAACGAGTCCTCTTGGACAAATTATTATTGTGTCAAACAACTTTTTGAAATCATAACCCTTTATGAAATCATTCCAATTGGATGAGAGAGACTTGTATCAGCTGTAACAACACACAAACTCCATTTCTAACAAACGAAGCTCTCTAAAAAGTTTTATTGAACTAGTAGTTTGAAACATGAATTAAAATCTCCCTTATCTGGTCACTTTAGTTTCTATAACTCCACAACCTCAATCCTTGGATCAAAAACAGCTTGTAAAGAGGTCACGAGTTTGGAAACACCCTTTTGATTTAATAGAAGAATCCAAGACAGACAATCACGGTATAACCAAATGTGCAATACCCAGATCCAGTACACTAAAGCTTAATAAACTTCGAACTTGAGATAAATGTATCCCGACTTCAAGAATAACCTTGCAACGGCCATAATAATCCATAAATTCTCGTGCATAACATCAACGTAAGGAAAACCTTCACTTTCTGGAGGGGATAACATGCCCATATCTTAGTTCCTCAACTCGTGGAAACCCTAAGACTTTCGAATCTGGATCCCTTAATTATAATTTGAAGTATTAAATTGAGAGGACGAACTCCAGTTCTACTTGAAAACAGTGCACCTGCATGAGCTTGTTAGACATAATAAATACGCACATAAAAGCATAAAGATAGAAAACAAGGAAGAAAAAGCACGAGGAGGTGGGATCTTATGGTCAAAAAATAGGGTGCGACAGATGCCCCTATTTAAGTTCCTTCTATCCGGAGATACAGAGATCGAAATCTTCATCTCGACAAGATAGGAGGGACTTAAATACAAACATTGCATGAATTTTTGGCCCTAAGATGCCACCGAATGAAAATGATATGCAATGGTATGAAATGCAAGACACAGGTCCTGTGAGGAAATGATATCACAAGGGGAAACCAGACACGACACACGGGAAGAACAAGCTCAACAAAGCGAGACTCCACAGGGAAACATCAACGATTGACAATCATAAGGTATCTATAAACATGTTCTGGAGAATTTGCAAGAAGATCCCCCTGAAGAACCTACTGTATAGGTCAAAGTACAATTATCAGCTGGAGAAGTCTATTGTCGAGACTCATAACCTCATTAAACTTTTTGACAAAGTGTCTATGGTTAAAAAATTTAGGGAATCTGCTGCCGAGATTCTATGTTGAAGCTGCTGGAGATATACTTTCGACGAAGTCTTCTGGAAATCTACTGCCGAGATTATCTAGGAAATAAACGAGATACCTACTGCCGAGGTCTTCTGGAAATCTATTGTCGATATTATCCAGCAAATAAAATAGCAATACCTGCTGCCGGGGTCTTCTGGAAATCTACTGCCGAGATTAGCCAGGAAAAGAGATGTTTGAATGACTGTTTGAAAGGATAAATAAACCTCCCCACGCCTCATGGTCTGGGTGCCATGAACGGGTCTCAGTTTCCTTGAAATAAACCTCCCCGAGCATCATGGTCTGGGTGCCATGAACGGGTCTCAGTTTCTTGAAATAAACCTCCCCGAGCGTCATGGTCTGGGTGCCATGAGCTGGTATTGGTTTCTTGAAATAAACCTCCCCACGCCTCATGGTCTGGATTCCATGAACGGGTCTGAGTTTCTTGAAATAAACCTCTCCACGCCTCATGGTATGGGTGCCATGAACGGGTCTCAGTTTCTACCTGAAATGATGAAAACTCGTGATAGCATCTTCACAGGGGATTAGGATGTCACTGTAGATTGTAGTGTTTCAGCGGTAATCCATAATGTACTGGAGATCGTAAAAATTTCACCGGAGATCTTCAGAAAAAGATGTAGGCCGGTTAATTTGTAAAGTAGGTCTTCTCAAATAAATAAAGACCAATTGTAATAAACTTCATCAAACTTCTCGGAAGAGATGCCATTGGATGGAATTAAACATTGTGTAACAGACTCACTGGGGAATACATTCCTGAGGAGTGTCTCTAGTTGTAGTTGTAAAATATTCTGTGAATTCTCAAATATAGAGAAGTATCTGTAATGTCTTCGACAAACTTCTCTGATGGATTTATGAAGAGATGCCATTTGACGAGGTTATAGGCTTGATAAACCCACTAGGGATGGGCGAACCGTTTGGAGACTGCCCTCTGTCGTTTTGAATAAGATTAGGCGTCACTTCTTTATCTTTGTTAAGCATAGCAAGAGTCGTTTCATTTTGAGGAACCACAATTATCCTGGGATGATAAATTTGAACACTGCGGGTCATCTTACTAGTTCCAGCAATATTTGTTATACTTTCTTGATTACCCTTTACGTCTTCATTATGAATAACCTTTTCTGACTCTTGATCAATCACAGTCATGACATGCCTCAAAAGTACAACCTTTGTATCCTCAGAGTGGAACGAATTAGGCTTTTGAATGATAATCGGTCTAGATTGACCAATTGTTGAGACAACAAGCTTAGGGATGTTGGAAATAGGCCTAGAACCATTGAAGAATGGAGTCGCCGAACTAGAGTCGGGCACATTGAACACCGACACTTTTCACCAGTTTTTGGTAGGTTGAAAATGGGCTCAACCATCAATACCTCCCCCCTTCTTATTTTACTGCACACCTGCAAAAATCCATCATCGATTAACCTTTGAACATCTCTTTGGACCACAAAACACCTTTTCAGGTCGACAACACACTCTTCATAATCAGAATAAACACCTTCGATCAGACCAGCTTCTACTACCTTTTCATGGAAAGACCATAATGGAGTTCTGATTTTGGACACATCAAGGATTACCTTGTCATTAGATACCTCTTCTATAGCATGAACTCCCCCATGGTTAGGCAGAGGATTATTCTTAACATTTGGTTAAACATCACCGAAAGATAAGATCTTTTTCTCCATTAATTCCCTGACGATATGTTTTAGAGTAAGATATCCTTCCAGATCGTGCCAGGAAGCACCCTCATGAAATAAACAATGAGCGTTCAGATTATAGTAAGGAGATAAAGTATCTGACGGTGGTCCCAACGGTCTAGTTGTTATCAACCCTTGTTGCACTAAAGGATTTAGTATAAGTCATCGGGATTTGAGAAATGGAAGGTTTTCGTGCTGGTCTTCTATTTTGGAAATCCTGTCTGGGAGCTTGAGCTCGAGGTTGCTATTGTTGTTGGTAAGCCGGAGCATTGGGTGTGAAGGTGAGAAAAACACTTAGAAGGGGGGGGGGGATTGAATAAGAGTTTTAAGAAATATGGCAATAAAAACAACTCAAGATTTTTATCCTGGTTCGTTGAATTCAACTACTCCAGTCCACCTTATCAAAGATGATTTGCCTTTCTCCACAAGGACTTAATCCACTATTAATCAACTAATTACAATAGTAAGCACTAAGAACAACTGTCTTAGTCTTCTCAAGAACTACTGACCACACCTTGGTCTTCTTAAGGAACTTCTTACAAATTAATGTAAACTAACAAGTGTTTGATTGCTTCTAATAAGCTGTATCACAACTGTGATATTTACACTTAAGATTAAGTACAACTAAAACTATACAGTTTTATGAAAGAACAAAATGAATAAGATCTTTGTGAGATTTTCACTTTGATGAATCAAACGTGTATGAATATTTCTTTCTGAGTGAACTAGCAATGAGCAAGTGATAAGCAGGAAATTAGCAGCTTCAAAATGTTGTAGAAGTTCTCCTTTTATAGCTTTTCCAATATGCTTTGAGTGATGTGCAGCTGGATATTATATTAGAATATAAGACTTTTCATTACCAAAAAGTATGGGCAGAGCTATGCTTTCTGCAGGAAAAGTATGGTTGTAGAAGCCTTGGGATTTGCACCACGTCACTTCTTTGGACAAAATAGCCGTTGGTTACTTTGGAAGTAGCACCACGTCCAATCAAGTTTACAGCTTCTTCAACAAGCTTCCTTCAGGATGAAGTCTTCATAATCTGCACTTCAGAACTTGTAGCAAGCTTAAAGAAATGAAATACTTTAAGATGATCAGAGCTAAAAGAATTGAGATTTTCAGAGCCTTGATAGATGATCAGATCTTAATATATCAGAGTCTCAATCTTGATCAGAGTCTTCATCAGAGTATGCAGCAGTAAGTGCTTTGAGCGTGAATATTAATGATAAAAGTCTGATTATCAAAGCCTCTGTTCTTGCAGTGAAAAGAACTTCAGAGTCTGATTAGATCAAAGCTTTCAACTCTTTGTACACTTCTTTCATTAACGCTTCAGATCATTCTGTAGCTTCTGCTTCAGATCCTTCTGGCAGCGCTTTAGAATCTTCTGATAGTCTTGTATCTGATGCTTCAGAGCCTTGCATAGTTTCTTGTACTTATGTATTTTTCTTCTTTAAGAGTTTTCAATTTAATACCTGAAACACTTGAACAAATTTTAGAGTATATATATTCTTAATACAAAATTCCATAAAATTTATCATCAAAACATAGAGATATAAGAAACACCAATATGTGTTCTAACAATCTCCCCCTTTTTGATGATGACAAAACATAGGAAATTTTGTTCAATAAAGAGAAATAAAATATATAAATCCCCCTGAGATTAATAATCTCCCTCTGAAATGAATACTCTAATAGAAGAGAACACTTCCCTTTTTGCTTGAGTAACTTTCAGAACCTGGTAGAATTCCTTGTTAAGAAAGAATTAGATCTTGGATGCTTTCCAGAATCATAGTCAAATTTGCTTCAAGGATCAGAGCCTGGTTGGGTAATTCTCAGGGTAACTTCAGATAATTTTTTTCATATGAAATAATAAGATCTGAAAGTCTTAAGATTCAATGTTAGATTAATGCCATGTCTGAATTTCATTTTAGTATTGCTTATGGATTGAACAATCAAATTCTCTTTCTCCCCCTTTTTGTCATAATCAAAAAGAATTTAAACAACAGAAAAGATAACAGAAGAAGAGAAAACACAACACATAAATGAAACACATAACAGCCAGATTCATTCAGATTCAAATAGAATAAAAAGATAAGATGTTTCATACAACAGATGATAGAAAATAGAACAACAGAAAACAAGTGCAAAACAAGAATGCAAAAAACAAGGAAAAGAAAACTAGGGCTGGCGAGAAGCAATCAAGGTCAGAAGATCAATAATCTTAGCAGTGGACTCTTCTTGCTTGGCCATCCAAGTCTTGATCTCTTCAGTAGTCTGTTTCTGTTTTATCATCCATGATCTGATTTCCTTGACTTCTTGGACAACATCTGGAGTCTCAGTCTTCATCTCAGATGCAGAGGGTTCAGAAGCAGATGCAGTTGCCATAGGATGATCAATCTCCATGTCAGATGCAGGAGTATCTTCTATCATTGCAGTATCTTCAGCAGGAGCATCTTCCAGAAGAAGCACTGGTGTTGTGAGAATGCTTAGCAGAGTCTGTCTGACCATTTCAACAAACTTTGCCTTTGCATCATCAGCACAAAGTGTTCTGAGATTAGATGCAGCAGAGTTGAACTTTGAGATGAATCTGTTCCAAGAAGCTTCAGATTCAGCAGGATCCATACTAGCCATGCACTCTTTCTCTACAGAAGCAATCCCCATACGCATTTCCTTCTTGAAATTCTTGAACAGAGTAGAAACATTTGATCTGGGTTTGGGGTTCAGAAAGTCTTCTATGGTGACTTTTTGTGATGGTTCAGGAGGTGTTTGGTTTTGTTCAGGAGGTGGGTGATCAGATGATGGTTGTTCACATGGTGGTTGTTCAGATGGTTGTGGTATGGATGGTTGTGGTATGGTGAGTTGAGGAGTAGAGGTGTCACCATCAGATGGTGTTGATTTAACAACATCAGATGAGGGTGGTATAAAATCTGTGAAGTTAAATTTGTAGCAAAGAGGGTGTTCAGAAGCAGGTAGGTCAGATTGAAGTGGTTTATAAGGATCAGGAATTTGTAAGCTAGTTGGTGAGGGGACTTCAGATTCATCAGAATCAAATGATTCAGTTGAATGACATGAAGTGGAAGATAAGACATACATGGTTGCAATGGGTTGCACATCCAGAATGTCTTCAGATTGTTGTGGGATAGAAGGTTCAGGATTTGGGATGGTTGGTTCTTCTGGTGGTTGAGTAGAAGAGAGTGGTTCAGATTGTTTTTGTGGTTCAAAAGATGGTTGTTGTTGTGGTTCAGATTGTGTTTGTTGAGGGGGTTGTTGTTTAGAAGATTTTTATAGAGGGGGTTCAGATGGTTGTTGAACAGAAGATGGTTGAGAATGTGTATGAGGAGATGAAATGGGTTCAGATGAATGAGGTTCAGATGGTTGAGGAGGAGATGGTGGAGGTGAAGGTGAGGGTGAAAGGACAGATGGTTTTGGATCAGATGTTAATACCTGTTGAATTATTTCTCTTATTTCCTCCAAGATAGCTTCTGGAGGATTTTCCTTCTGCTTCTTGTCCTTTTTAGGTTCGTCATCAGCATCAGAGGCTTTCCTCTTAGGCTGTGCAACAGATCCTTCCTCAGCTTTTCTCTTCCTGCGCCTTTCTCTCAGAAGATTTGACAATACTTCTCCTTCCTTCTTAACTATGTTAGCAGGCAGAGGGATACCATTCTTCAAACAATCAGCAATGAATGTCAGAATGATGTTCCTAGGTTCATCAGCACTGAACATAAGAAAATCTGCTAAAGGAATTCTCCTTCTGCTGACTTCTTCAGAGTTAAACTTCTTGGGTTTGCCTGCAAGCTCTGAAATAACCTTCATTCTTTTCAGAGTGTTCCCATTGATGACAGATCCTACAATATAAGACAAATCATCTGTCACTCCAGCATCAGTCAGATGTTTCAAAAGACCATTCTCTGTTAGAATGTCTGATATCAGTCTTCCCATAGGGATCCAATTTCTGATCTTTCCAGCCTTAACCCTTACTTCTTCTCTTGTTTCCTTTATATGGTTCAGAAGATGACTGAACAGAAGATAAGGTAGATCCACCTTCTTGCCTTTACACATATAGAACATGAAGTACATTTGTTCTGAGTTGACATAATCTGGAGAGTTTGAAGATTTTCTATGAAAGATAGAACTCATGAAAATCTTAGCCCAGATTCTGTAAACAGGTTTCAGATCTCTGACTTTGTTGGATGGTTCCCCAGAAACACAAACTTCTTGAAAAATGTCAGCCAAGTCCACACGAGCAGTAGCCATACTTGTGATTCCATCAGTTTCCTTATACTCAATTAGTTGTCTGATTAACTTCTTAGTGATAACAATTTCCTTTCCAAGAACAAAAGAATGAATGAACTTAGGGCAAACTTGAGCGTGTATCCAGAACTCCTTCACCAATGTTGGATAAACAGGACCCATCATCCTGTCAAAATACTTTTCCCAGTTCTGAGTTTTGATGGTTGGGTAGAGATCAAAACCATTTTCTTTAATGGAATCAAAATCCACAAAGTTCTCACACAAAACCTCAAGATCCTTGATTGGAGTGAGAAGAGTTCTCACTGGTTCCTTGTACACAACAACTGTTGGAGATGAAGCAGCAGCAGTTGGAGATGATGCAGCAACAGTTGAGGTTTGCATCTGAGCAGATGTTGAAGATGCCATTGATGTTCTTGAGATGCGTCTGGGTTTACGAGAGGTTTTGGGTTTTGAAATGAGATGGAAGCAATAGAGAAGACAGAAACGCATATGAGAAGTGTAAATAATGTAGAGTGTGATTTATGAAGTGTTGTGAGAATATATAGAGCAAGTTAGGGCATGCAAAAGTCACAAACAATCTCACGCGTACACATAAGCATTGAATGAAGTGAAACATAATCATATCAAGAAATTAATGCAAGGAATACAATCATATCAAGCATTTAAGATTCTGACAGAAGGGGGGAAATCAAGAGATTTTGGATTTTCAAAGCAATACCTCAAACGTCAATTCAGTATGGTGCACTCTATCTTTTCAGATTCTGAGCTACACGTGTTTGCTTGCATGTGCCTTTGAATCTTCTTGAGAAATGAAACGTTTGGAAACGTTCAGATCCTCTGAGCCTTGTTAGTTCAGATTTACACACAAATAAATAAACACAGAATTGAAAAGAAGAAATACTTCAGAGTTTAGACATTTATCATTTGAGAGAAAATTTCATCTGATGAATATTTTATTCTGGACAGAAGTCCATACTTATATTTTTCAGAATAAATTTAAATATATCTTCAGCAAGGGGTTTTGTAAAGATATCAGCCCACTGATGATCTGTATCCACAAAGTTTAAATTAATAATTCCCTTTTGAACATAGTCTCTGATGAAATGATGTTTAATCTCTATATGCTTAGCTTTAGAGTGTAAAATGGGATTTTTAGATAAGCATATAGCAGAAGTATTATCACAAAAGATAGAAATGTTACTCTCAAAAATCTGATAATCTTCCAGCTGACTTTTCATCCAGAGCATCTGGGTGCTACAACTAGCAGCAGCAATATATTCTGCCTCTGTTGTTGAAAGTGCAATTGTGGGTTGCTTCTTGCTGAACCAGGAGATCAGATGACTTCCAAGAAATTGACAGCTTCCAGAAGTACTTTTACGTTCTATTATGTCTCCAGCATAGTCAGCATCACAGAATCCAACTAATTTATACTCATCAAATCTTCTGTAACACAGACCCACATTAGTAGTACCTTTCAGATACCTTAGAATCCTCTTAACAGCTGTTAAGTGAGATTCTCTAGGATCTGATTGGAATCTAGCACATAGACAAACACTGAATAAAATATCAGGTCTAGAAGCAGTCAAATATAAGAGAGATCCAATCATACCTCTGTAAAGTTTTTGGTCAACTTTCTTACTTACCTCTTCCTTACCAAGTGTGCTTGTAGGATGCATTGGAGTCTTTGCCACTTTGCTTTCACTCAGATTAAACTTCTTCAGAAGCTCTTTGACATATTTAGTCTGGTGGATATATGTACATTATGGAGTCTGATTTACTTGGATTCCCAGAAAGAATCTAAGTTCTCCCATCATGCTCATTTCAAATTCAGCCTGCATAGACAAAGAAAACTCTTTTCCCAGCATAATATTGGTAGATCCAAAAATAATATCATCCACATAAATTTGACAAACTAGTAAATCTTTCTTAAATGTTTTACAGAAAAGAGTTGTGTCCACTTTGCCTCTGATAAAGTTCTTTTCCAGAAGAAAATTACTTAATCTTTCATACCAAGCTCTAGGAGCTTGTTTCAAACCATAAAGAGATTTTTCGAGTTTGAAAACATGATCTGGAAATTTATCACTTTCAAAACCAGGAGGTTGATGGACATAAACTTCTTCTTCTATAATACCATTTAAGAAGGCACTTTTAACATCCATCTGATATAGAGTGATGTTATGTTGTGCAGCAAATGAAATAAGAAGGCGTATAGATTCTAACCTTGCCACTGGAGCATAAGTTTCAGTGTAATCAATTCCTTCTTGTTGACTGTAACCTTGAGCTACTAACCTTGCTTTGTTCATAACAACTTCTCCTTGCTCATTTAGTTTATTTATGAATATCCACTTTATTCCAATAATGTTGAAACCTTTTGGTCTTGGAACCAGATCCCACACATCATTTCTTGTAAATTGATTCAGCTCATCTTGCATTGCAAGTATCCAATCATTATCACTCAGAGCCTCATCCACAGATGTTGGTTCTATAATAGACACCAACCCAAGAAGTGATGTTCCAGATGATCTGAAAAACGAACTTGTTCTTATAGGGTCATCTTTCTTCCCAATTATCATTTCTTCTGGATGAGAAGCTTTGATTCTGGATGATCCTTTAACTGTTGGTTCTTCAGAAATATTCATGTTATTCATCTGAGCAGCCAATGGAGTTGCATCTGGCGTAGCTTCTTCTTGAGCTTTCTCTACCTCTGGTTTCTTAGATTCTGTGAGAATAACTTCTCCATCTGCAGAGTTTTCAAACTGCTTTGGCTTTTGATTGCCAAGCTTATCATCAAATCTAACATGTATAGATTCCTCCACAATCTGTGTCTCAGTATTGTATACTCTGTAGCCTTTAGAGCATTCAGAATATCCAAGCATGAAACACTTTTGTGCTTTAGAATCAAACTTGTTAAGATTCTCTTTAGTGTTCAGCATAAAACAAATACATCCAAAAGGATGGAAATAAGAAATGTTTGACTTTCTATTCCTCCACAATTCATAAGGAGTCTTTTCCAGAAGAGGTCTAATTGACACTCTGTTCTGAATGTAACATGTTGTGTTAATTGCTTCTGCCCAAAAATGTTTTGCCATGTTAGTCTCATTGATCATGGTTCTGGCCATCTCTTGCAATGTTCTATTTTTCCTCTCTACAACTCCATTCTGTTGTGGAGTTCTAGGACAGGAGAAATCATGAGCAATGCCATTTTCATTAAAATATTTTTCAAAATATTTGTTTTCAAATTCACCACCATGATCACTTCTGACTTTTACAATTTTGAAATCCTTTTCAGTTTGGACTTGTTTGCAGAAGTCAAAGAACACAAAATGTGACTCATCCTTGTGTTTTAGGAATTTTACCCATGTCCATCTGTTGTAGTCATCAACAATAACTAATCCATACTTCTTGCCTCTGATGGATGCAGTTTTCACTAGTCCAAACAGATCAATGTGAAGTAACTCTAATGGTTTTGAAGTTGAAACAACATTTTTGGATTTGAAAGATGATTTTGAAAATTTTCCTTTCTGACATGCTTCACAAAGAGAATCTGAGTTGAACTTCAGATTAGGAAGTCCTCTGACCAGATTAACCTTATTAATCTGAGATATACGTCTCATATTAATATGACTCAATCTTCTGTGTCAGACCCATTGCTCATCATTAACAGACATAAGGCATTTAACGTTCTGAACCTTAAGTTCTGAAAGACTAATTTTATAAATGTTGTTTTTCTTTTTACCATTAAAGAGGATTGAGCCATCCTTTTGACTAACAGCTTTGCAACACTTTTGATTAAAGATTATGTCATAACCATTGTCACTTAATTGACTTATGGATAATAGATTATGAGCTAATCCTTCAACAAGCAAGACATTAGTTATGGAAGGAAGTTTACCATTGCCTATGGTTCCAGAGCTAATTATCTTGCCCTTCTGATTCCCTCCAAACTTGACATCTCCTCCAGATCTAAGCTCCAGACTTTGGAACATAGAACTTTTTCCTGTCATATGTCGTGAGCATCCAGAGTCCAGGTACCATGACTGGAGTCTTGACTTTGCTGCTAAGGATGTCTGCAACATAGATTATCTTATCCTTAGGTACCCATATTTTTTTGGGTCCTTTTTGGTTAGTTGCCTTAAAGCTTTTTCTGAACTTCTGTCTTTCAACATAAGACTTGTTCTGATTAGCTTTAGATTTATTAAATACAGGTTTGTTATGATTAGAACTTGTGTGTTTAATATCATTTAAGTGACCAAATGTAAACTGAGAGTATAAAGGAGGATACTTGATATCCAGTTTATCTACAGATTTTGGATTTGAATCTTCATAAGAGAAAGATTTATATCCAACACCTTTTCTATAGTTTCTGCTAATACCATAGATCATTGAAGCCATCTTGCTTCTATCTAGGCTTTTAGTTAGAAACTTCCTGAAGCTATAGTCATACTCTTGTAAAATATTTTTAGAGCATGGTTCAGACTTTGAATCAGAGTTTAGTTGAGCAGATTCTAAATTATTTTTCAATTGAAGATTTTCAGCTTTTAGCTCAGCTATTTCTGATTCAAACTTGTTACTCTCAAATTCAATATACTTTAGAAGCGTTTTGTATTTGAGTTTAACTTTGCTATAGTTTTCAAGAATATCAGATAGACTTTCAACAAGTTCTTGTCTAGAAAGTTCAGCAAATACCTCCTCAGAATCTGATTCTGATTCTGATCCAGATGATTCAACACTGTCTTCAATGTCAGCCATGAATGCTACATTTGCACATTCCTCTTCTGACTCTGATGACGAATCAGATGTATCTGAGTTATCCCAGGTAGCCATCAGAACTTTCTTTTTGTGATTTGACTTTCTTTTTGGCTTCTCATTCTGAAGCTTTGGACATTCACTCTTGTAGTGTCCAGGTTCTTTGCATTCATAGCAAACAACCTCTCTTTTTCCATATCGTTTGTGTCCAGAGGATTCTCCAGATCTTCTGTATCCAGAGTGTTCTCCAGATATTCTGTGTCCAGAAGATTCTTTGTGTTGATCTGGTTTTCTGAAGTTCTTGAACTTCCTTTGCTTATTCTTCCAGAGTTTGTTGATTCTTCTGGACAACAAGGATAGTTCTTCTTCATCTTCAGAAGCAGACTCTTCAGAGCTTTCTTCTATTACCTGCAATGCTTCAACAGATTTATTAGATTTTAAAGCAATTGACTTACCTTTCTTTAGAGACTCATCTTTCTCTAGTTCAATCTCATGACTCCTCAGAGAACTGATTAGTTCCTCCTGCGTAATCTTGTTCAGAAAAACATTTTTTTATGTTTCAAAAAAAATTATTAAATTTTTTTGATTTTTTGTAAAAAAAATTCAGAGAAAAATAAATTTTAATTTTTTTTTCAATTTTTTTTAGAAAAATATACAGAATAAAAAAATATACATTTTTTTTCAAAAGAAGAAAATTAATTTGGGGAAGTTTTTTTAAAAAATTATTTCTAATTTTCTTTTATCTAAGTTTTGCCCAAAAATAAACTATCTTCTACTGAATTAAATAATTTTGTCTTTTCTAAATTCTTGAATTTGAGGGACTATTGATCCATAAGTAGACAGTCCAATAAAAAAGAGGGACAAAATATAATTTTAAAACAAAATGGTTGGTTCACTATGGGAGAAGTTTGAATAAAGTAAAAATATAAAATTACAACATTTAACATAATATTAAGTATAAATTTATTTTAATTTAAGTCAAGAATGTAATAGAATGGCGGTTATATTTATATATTCAAATGAAGTAAAAAAAAATTTACTCAAAAATTAAATAGAATTGAAAATAGATAAAATTTAGTGTTGAATCTAGTGGTGATGGGTGCTCGACTTGATAGAAAGAATCACGGTTTGATCTAGTATTATCATACTAAATTATAATCTTGTAATTTATTTTACAAAAATTTATAATAAAGAAGAATAATGATGTTTAGAAAAAAAAGTTAATTTTTAACTATATCTATAATCTATAATATATATAAACGAAAAATTTAGATTTGGTGTAGCTTATTTATACTTTTTTGTTTTTTATTTTAAAATTTAATTTCTCTTTCTTTTTTTTATTAACTATTCTATGATAGTTTGCATACTTATTTCATTCAATTTTTTTATATAAAATTTAAATTAAAAAAAATAAACATACAAAAAATACATTTTTATTTTTAAACATTTGAATATTAAGAAAGCGGATAGACGGACATGAGAGTGTCTGTCTGAACGCTAGTATTACATAAAAAAAGGGACATTAGTATTTTACATTTAAAATATTAAAAATATAAAATAATTTTAAGAAAATACTTTTATGGTTCAAATCAATCTTATTAAAGATGAACAAGTGGAAAAATAATAATTTTTTGACTATATAGTACATGAAAAAAAGGACATTTGCCTTCTACATTAAAAATATTAAAAATGTAAAATAATTTTTTTAAAGTTGTCTAATGATTGAATTTAACTTTATTAATGATGAAAAAAAATGTAAAATAATTTTTTTAAAATTGTCTAATGATTTAGTTTCACATTAATAATGTTAAATACGTGGAATGTTGTATATTCGAACTCACGTTTTTATATTTAATGTTTTTATAAACTATCTATAAACTATTAATTGAATTGTCTTAACGAGATAAAATATAAAATAAATTTGTTGGTATGAAATGAGATGTATAGAAGAAGAAATGAGTATCATATATAATATTAATTTATTAAATAGTCAATAATTTGTTGAAACATTTTGATTAAGCAAACTAGAACAATAATCCACAAATAGCCGATGTTATTGCGGATGCATCACGTATTACATTATTTTCAACTGTAAGTGGTGATTTTTTGGAAAAGCCATTTTCACAACCATTGGCTTCAGAAGCAACACTATTTGCATTATATACTGCAAATTTTGGATTTCCTTTTTGCAAAGCTTGAGTTGCTTGAAAAACATCAACTAAAATTGAAGCATAATTAATACTACAAAACACAAGTGCCTCCTTTTGTTTTGTAGGAATACTTCTAGTAAGATGATTGATTTTGTTTATGACAATGTTTGTTTTTCTCTTTAGGACATTGATCATGATTAATGCTAAACCATTGACATTTGAGGTGGAGCTTTTTGGATCAGCATTTAGGTATTGAATGCATAGTGCAGGATATGGGGTCTTACTGCAAGTTTGTTGTACAATATTGGCACCGTTTGATTGAATAATTTCAGAGTGAATTACAGCAAGAGTGGTGCACAAAATGAGAATGAATAATGCCAATGATTTCAACATTTTATAATTAAAAGAGAATGAATTGAAAATGAAACAACTATACCTTATTTATAATAGGAGTCTTTTTATTGATTTGTTAAATGGACCTTAAATTAGCCATTCATTTTAGTCAATATTTCTCTTATTTTTCTAAAGCATTATTTATTAATATAGTAGTCAAGTCAATATAAATAAGTGTTTATAGTCATTTTTTGTTAATATATGTCATTTTTTAAACTAAATTTATCATAAAAAATAGTATGATTCGTTTTCAGTCAATTTTTTTATTTAAATAATATTTATTTAAATCATATAAAACAATATGAATACATTAAATTGTGATGAAAGAATGATATAAATTACAAAAGTAATATGTTTTTATCTTTAATTTTAAACTTTATATTCATATAGTTTTTTTTATCCCAGAGAATGACTGCAATAAATTGCATTTGTTCAAACCATTAATGTTAATATAAAAATTAGAGTGAAAATAGTCTCTCACAAAAAATTGTAGAGTCTAAATTAATCTCCGGAAAAAAGAAATAGCATATTTAATGCATTACAAAATTTAATTAAGTCATGTTAATCGCATATAAAATTTTTGTCAAACCATATTGCACTTATATTAGTTATGCCATATATATTATTTAAGAATATAAGAGAAAATTAGGTAATTGCATTAGTTTATTTAGAAAAATTTGATTCCATAAATTTTTTTTTATGAAATTGAAATTTATTAAATATTCATGAAAAAATATAAAAAATTAAGTTTTTGAACTTTAAGGATCAAATACGTACCCATTTTGATATTTCACAAAAATTGAAAAGCTTTAATTAATTTTTTAAAAAAATTATATTTAATCTCACAAAATTTAGTTGAGTTATTGTTTTGGATTGGGTTGAGACCTGCCCCACAGTCGGGCAGACCCAACCCAATACCACGTTGGAGAGGTCCAACAAGGCCTAATTCTCTCATGTCGGGCACACGTCTCAACAAGATCCTTCAGTCGGGCAGACCACTACCTAGCACGGGGAGAACTCATGCGTCTCCTCCACTTTCTCTACATGTCCCTCACGCGGAGACACGTCATCAGACAACTATCCACTTTCAGAAAGTTGTTCAACCCGACTTTCGAAGATCACGGGGCAATTGATTCAGAGCGAATACCATGTACTGGTCTTCCCTACGCCATGTAAGCCCTAGCAGTTACTTGTGTTGGGCTTGGCAATCCGGTCCAATGCAATATAACTGTTGGCCCTGCGTTGGGGGCACATTGTAAATACCCTCTTTCAGTAGAGGGTCATGTATTCCATTCTCTACACCTTCTTTCTGTACTTATTGTAACGCCCGTTCATTTTAAATTAAATTATTCATGAATTATTGGTGCGCCTTTATGTGGAAGTGTGTCTGAGAGCGTTGATGGGTGTCCTTAAAGTATAGGAAACCATTTAATAAATCATTGAGTTTGATAATAATATAATATAATTAATAATGATGATAATTTAATAGCTATTAGTAATATTATTATTATTAGATAGAATAAAGGGAATTAGGGAGTTATTAGAGAAGTTGTGGGAGAAAGAGAAAAAGAACGATAAACTGCTCAGAAAACCAAATTGGAGGAAAAGGATGAGAAAAGAGGAAAAATGACGTGGCTGTGGAGAAAGGAAGAACAAAAGAATTAACCGCCGGAGAGAATTGAAGGTTGTTGCAGAAGAGTCACCGGGAGAGCAAACCGGAACCGGAAGTTTAGAGTTGCACTCAATCCAAATGTAAGGGCGGGGTTCAATTCTATAATTGTGGGTATGATCGATTTCATGTAGGGAATGGAATCATAGGATTAATGTTCCTGTAGATCGATAAATATTAAGGATTAATGTTCCTGTAGATCGATAAATATTAAGGATTAATGTTCCCGTAGTAATATTCCCGTGGAAATGTTCCCGTAGTAATATTCTCGTGGAAATGTTCCCGTAGTAACGTTACCGTAGTAATGTTCCCGTAAGTTGAAGAAATATTAAGGATTAACGTTCCCGTAATGTTACCGTAGTAATGTTCCCGTAGTAATCTTCCCGTAGGTTGAGAAATATTAAGGGTTAATGTTTGTCTACACCTGCATTAATGGTTATGTCATTAGTTTATGTAGTAATGTTGAGAATCGGGGCCGACACGCGCTAATTTCCCATTTGTTGAGAAAAGGTTGTTATTATGCTCTTACTTGATCGACTTCAGGTAGGGAATCGAATCATAGATATAGTTCCAGTGACTCGATAAATGTTAGGGACGAGGTTTTTCTGTGTAGGAATGAATGTGTTATATCGTCAATATTGTACGATGCTGTATGGTTGCCCTTAATGAGGCAAGATTAGTTGCCCCGTAGTTAACTAACCTTTTCAGGAACTATACTAACCTTTTCAGGAACTATAATTAATTTAGTGAGTAAAAGTTGTAATGTTGTTCTTACGATAATGTGCTGAATTCTTAATTGTCGAAAGTATGTTGTTATTGTTCCCATACATGAACAGATTGAAATGATGAATACTTGATGCATATGAAGTTGTTATGTCACTGTTGAGAAAATGTTATTATAATATTCTCCTTGGATTATGTGGGTAAGTTGTAGTTATATTACCCGTATGAAGGTATATGAAAATGTGTTGAGTTCTTATTTGTGGTAATGATGTTGTCAGTTGTTCTCTGACATGAAAATGCTGTTGAGTTCTCAATTGTAGAGACGAGGTTATTTTTAATTGTTCTCTGCGAAAATGTGTTAGAGTCTTATTAGTAGGAACGATATTGTTGGTAGTTCTCTGATATGAACAGATTGAAGTGGGGAGTACATGATGTATGCGAAATGTGATGTTTCTGTTATGGGTAATTGGTTGTAGGCGTGATGCCTTGTCGCACGGTTGTTGCACAGTTGTTGTTGTTGTTGTTGTTGTTGTTGTTGTTGTGTTATAGTCCATAATAGTTGCATCTCATAGCATATCATTTGGCCTGGATTGGCGACGGTTGTGTCTTTAATGACAAAATAAAATGATTGTGGAGAGTTGTCTCCCGAATTATTGTGGAGAGTTGTCTCCCGAATTATTGTGGAGAGTTGTCTCCCAAAATGGTACCACATGCATATGCACAGTTGAGTTGCATTGTTGAGTCGCATTGTTGAGTTGCGTTGTTGATTTGTTTTGATGAGTTGCTGAGATATGATGATAATTGTTGTGGTTATGGATAAAGGGTGGTTGTAGTTTATAATTACTAATATTTATGCGAACTGCTGGAATTATAATGCTGTGATAATATTCTGACATGACTTTTATCATACCTTATGTTATGTTGTTGATATCTCACCCTTTACGTTGTATGTTACCTCCGTTGGTGGTAATTTGCAGGTAATCCGGAATAAGTGTAGCTTTCCCTTTAAAGTTGTTGATCGCTCTGATACGTAGCACTCTTGGGGGGGATGAACGATTGATGTTATTGCTTTTATTTAATTTCCTTGTTGCTGAATTTTATCAAGTATTTTTCATTAAATTGATGGCTGCTGTTAAGTGCCAAATGTTGGTTGGATGCACTATACCGATGAATTAGTAGTGCTGATTTTTATGGCTGAAACTCGCTGTTTATGTTGAATTGATGCAAGATAATTACTTGCTGAATTTTAATGGAGTTTTGTTGCAAGTTTCATGGTCTTGCTTTAATCATGCTAAATGTTGGAAATGTTTTATATTCCGCTGCAAATTAATAAGATGCCTTGTAATCAAAATGTTAATCAAGTTATTGTTGTATGTTCATCCAAGCTTCTGCGCTATGTATCATTACTAAATGCAAGCTGTCTAATTGAGTTGTGAAATGTATGTTTCTGCGAGTTGAAATTGTAACGCCCAGAATTTGCTGATGTGACGACCGTCACACCTTCATTAAGATCGTCATGCGTGCAATTTTTACATTGTTGTGCTCTGTATGTTATATGAGTTGTTGTTTTTCCTGTTATCCGCAAGTGCTAGACTTGGGGTGTTACAATAGTGGTATCAGAGCAGGTCAGTCCGGCCGGCCAAGTTGTTTAATGTTGTGTATTCCCTGGTATGCGACATGTGTGTGAAAACACTGTCGGTACATTTTTTGTGGTGGAACCTTTGTCTGCAGGAGTGAGAATGATTCAAGTGGGGGAGAAGCTTGTGCTTCTCCAGGATGCCGCAAGTGTGGAGTTGTAGCTCAGTGTGTGGTTGAACGCTCTTATAGTTTAGTAAAGATGGTTTGTACCCTATCATGATTTTCGGCTGTCTATTGACAAATTGAGGAACTGATCACCCTTAATCTCTTGTTGATAGTAGTTGGGATTGTGTTAGATGGGATAGACGTATCTTGCAAGCTTAGATGGCGTGAGCAGCGAATTGTCTTGAGTTAAGCTAAGTGTTTAAGAATTGTTTTGATGAGTCGGTGTAGGATGATGCCGAGATGTTTAATTTTGATGGAAACTGTGAGTGTTGATGGAAGTGGAGAAGTTGGTGGTTTACCAGTTAATTGTGATTGCCCGGAAACTTTCCTGGCGAGATAGTGATATACAGCCAAGAAGTAAAGTGGAATTGTGATCGATTTAGTTACAGAAACTAGTCTGATATTGAGAGCTCTATATTATATGTCCGTTTGGATGGTCAAAGAACTAAATTGATTGAGTAGCTTTGAGACTTGTGTCTGGTATGTGTATTAAGGCAGCAGATTGTAAGGTCAAGTAGATTAAAGGTGGGCAGTGACTTCTGATAATTATTAAAGAAAGTAAGATGTGGAATGCAATATTGGTATAATTAGACCTTTAAATATTCCAAGAGTTGAAGATGTGTCGAATGACCTTCTAGGTGTGAAATTGTTGTCGTACGTCGAATTTCGAGATCGCAGCTTTTTACGGAATCGATGTTTTTACAAATGAAAGTTGGAATAGATTACGCAGTTGTGTCGGGTAATGTTAGGCCGTGATCGAGTATGCTTGTTTTATCGAATTTGATTGGTTTTTGTAAGTTTTTGCATTTTTGGAGATTTGAGGATTTAAGATTCGGATTGAAATCGGAAGTCGTAGATTTCGCGTTTGATGGTTCTAAATCACTAATATATATTTGGTGTGAATAAGTATGTGTTTGTTTCGAAGAAAATAATTGAATCGGTCAGATTTTCGGGCGAAAATGCTCAAACCCGTAGCAGCCTTTATGCAGAAAAATTCTGTTTTGGAGAAACTTCGAAAATTCATATCTCTTGATCCGTAAGTCGGTTTTAGTCCCCGTTCGAAGCGTTGGAAAGCTAACGAGATGCTCCTTCTAGGAAAAATTGTTTCGAGGCATGTACCTGGTTCAGTTATAGCAGAAAATTGAAAATGTATCGTGTGCTAATTTTTGCCGAACCCGACAGGACCATTTGTTGTATTTTGTGATGCCTTGTTGATATGATTGGGAGATACGCTAAGTGAAACTTCAGCGAGTTGGTTATGCTTTAAGGGAACTTGAAGTACATAAGAGGAATCATCAGATAAGTGATTTAGAGTTGGTTGCTGTTGTGGTTGTGCCGGAGTTGGAAGCTTCAATTAGTTAGTTTGAGATTTGATATGTTTGGTGACCTTAAGAGCTTAAGGCATTGATTTGATTTGGAAGAGTTGAATATGAGGCAGAGAAAATAATTGGGACTCCGGAATGGATTATGGTTTCAGATTGAATTACCATTCGGGGAAATTAAAACGTGGTAGCTTATGCATTGACTTGGAAATCCTTGCATATGCCGATGATGGTGGTGAAAAGAGTTAGGACTGATTGAGCAATTTTGTGGTATGAGTTGGTTTGTGAAGAGACTTCTTATGGAGTTAAGCTTAGTATGTTGGACCTTACTAGTGGTATTCTTGACGAGATTCGATGAGGTCAGAACTCTGGTTTGAGTTGGTAGATTGGTTGAATCTGAGGAATTAAAGTTGAAGGGATGATTTTCAGATTAATGAAATGGTATCATGAGATGTCGTGATAGAGTTGTGTTCTAGATATTATTGAATGGAATAAGAGTATTGAGGTAGATGGAGTATCCATCCCAGTGCTATGAAGATGTAACCGGATTTGAGGAAATTATTTTGAGAGCCATAGTTGAAGAGATAAGTGGTTGAGTTTGTATGTGCTGATTAGACTTGTTGGGAGTCGAAGAATAAACGTCAGAGACCGTTGAGTCCGATGCAACCGTTGAATATTCCTGAGTGGAGATCGGATAGTATTCCCATGGATTTTGTGTTGGGTTTTTCGGAGAATTTGAGGGATATGATTTTACTTGGGTGATTTTGGATAGAATGACTAATTGGCTCTTTTCCTAACAAGTGAGATTAATCATTCTATGTTGAAGCTAGCTGAGATTGTGCAAGAGACGACTGAAAAACATCCAAAGGATCCAAGAAAGACGTGTTTTGAGAGTTACGATAGTAACTGGTGTTGGTCGAGCTTGAGGTCTCAGAAGCACACTGTGTTTTGTGATCTGCACCAGAGTGGCGCAGCGGAAGCGTGGGAAAAATAGCAGGTTAGACTGTTTTACCGCTGTCACTCGTGGGAATTTACATGATGTGGCATGTGCCTAAGTTGAAGAAGTACATTGATTCGGATGGATGGTGTACAAGTGAAAGGTAAGTTGACTGTTGAGGCGTTGCTAGTTCGGGTGGATGAACGAGAAGCAACTTCGAGGTGAAGAGATTGCTTTGGTGAAAGTGGTCTGGTTGGGAGCTGTTTGATTGAGGTAATTTCGAGGACGAAATTCTTTTAAGTGGGGGAGAGTTGTAACGCCCGTTCATTTTAAATTAAATTATTCATGAATTATTGGTGCGCCTTTATGTGGGAGTGTGTCTGAGAGCGTTGATGGGTGTCCTTAAAGTATAGGAAACCATTTAATAAATCATTGAGTTTGATAATAATATAATATAATTAATAATGATGATAATTTAATAACTAGTAGTAATATTATATTATTATTATTATTATTATTATTATTACTATTATAATAATAATAATAATAATAATTATTATTATTATTATTATTATTATTATTATTATTATTATTATTAGTAGTAGTAGTAGTAGTAGTAGTAGTAGTAGTAGTAGTAGTAGTAGATGGAATAAAGGAAATTAGGGAGTTATTAGAGAAGTTGTGGGAGAAAGAGCAAAAGAACGATAAACTGCTCAGAAAACCAACTTGGAGGAAAAGGCTGAGAAAAGAGGAAAAAGGACGTGGTTGTGGAGAAAGGAAGAACAGAAGAATTAACCGCCGGAGAGAATTGAAGGTTGTTGCAGAAGAGTCCCCGGGAGAGCAAACTGGAACCAGAAGTTTAGAGTTGCACTCAATCAAAAGGTAAGGGTGGGATTCAATTCTATAACTGTGGGTATGATCGATTTCATGTAGGGAATGGAATCATAGGATTAATGTTCCTGTAGATCGATAAATATTAAGGATTAATGTTCCTGTAGATCGATAAATATTAAGGATAAATGTTCCCGTAGTAATATTCCCGTGGAAATGTTCCCGTAGTAATATTCCCGTGGAAATGTTCCCATAGTAACGTTACCGTAGTAATGTTCCCGTAAGTTGAAGAAATATTAAGGATTAACGTTCCCGTAACGTTACCGTAGTAATGTTCCTGTAGTAATGTTCCCGTAGGTTGAGAAATATTAAGGGTTAATGTTTGTCTACACCTGCATTAATGGTTATGTCATTAGTTTATGTAGTAATGTTGGGAATTGGCGCCGACACGCGCTAATTTCCCATTTGTTGAGAAAAGGTTGTTATTATGCTCTTACTTGATCGACTTCAGGTAGGGAATCGAATCATAGATATAGTTCCCGTGACTCGATAAATGTTAGGGACGAGGTTTTTCTGTGTAGGAATGAATGTGTTATATCGTCAGTATTGTAAGATGTTGTATGGTTGCCCTTAATGAGGCAAGATTAGTTGCCCCGTAGTTAACTAACCTTTTCAGGAACTATAATTAATTTAGTGAGTAAAAGTTGTAATGTTGTTCTTACGATAATGTGTTGAATTCTTAATTGTCAAAAGTATGTTGTTATTGTTCCCTTACATGAACATATTGAAATGATGAATACTTGATGCATATGAAGTTGTTATGTCACTGTTGAGAAAATGTTATTATAATATTCTCCTTGGATTATGTGGGTAAGTTGTAGTTATATTACCCGTATGAAGGTATATGAAAATGTGCTGAGTTCTTATTTATGGTAATGATGTTGTTAGTTGTTCTCTGACATGAAAATGTTGTTGAGTTCTCAATTGTAGAGACGAGGTTGTTTTTAATTGTTCTCTGCGAAAATGTGTTAGAGTCTTATTAGTAGGAACAATACTGTTGGTAGTTCTCTGATATGAATAGATTGAAGTGGTGAGTACATGATGTATGCGAAATGTGATGTTTCTGTTATGGATAATTGGTTGTAGGCGTGATGCCTTGTTGCACGGTTGTTGCACAGTTGTTGTTGTTGTTGTTGTTGTTGTGCTATAGTCCATAATAGTTGCATCTCATAGCATATCATTTGGCCTGGATTGGCGACGGTTGTGTCTTTAATGACAAAATAAAATGATTGTGGAGAGTTGTCTCCCGAATTATTGTGGAGTGTTGTCTCCCGAATTATTGTGGAGAGTTGTCTCCCGAATTATTGTGGAGAGTTGTCTCCCGAATTATTGTGGAGTGTTGTGTCCCAAAATGGTACCCATAACTTTCACTGTGTCTGCGTATTGCACAAACTTCGTTAAGTGTTCGTTCGGATCCTCAGTTGTATTTCCTGAGAATTGATTTTATTGTACAGCTGACAATAATGACGGTTTTAGTTCGAAATCGGTTCAATTGATAGCTGGGGCGACAATGCTACTTCAAGGTTCCATCTGAGAGGGTGTAGCGTAGTCCTTCAGCGGTTTGTTCTGAGGCCCGTCAGCCATCTTTGCTTCTTCAACAGGAGGATGAGCTAGAAGATCAGGAATATTGTAGGTTGTAAGATGTCGCCTTGTGAGCGAGTACACTGCATACAATCGAAGAACGAGTAGAGGGAGAGAGAATAGTTAACCTAGTCTATACTGTGTAACAAAAGATTACACTATTGACTAAACGGGTCCCCGGCAACGACGCCAAAAACTTGATCGCGACTTTCTATGTCTAACTCAATTAACTGCAAGTGCACAGTCTATCGTGTAGTAATAATAGATATCAATCCCACAGGGACTCGTAATCAAACTAGTATTATCGGGTGTTACTGTGTTTAGCTAGGTTGGTAATGTTTTAGGGGAATAATAACAAAATAAGTGCGTGAACTAAAGGGAACTAAAGTTTTTACTTAAGGTATAAATGCTTAAATCGGTATGTAATATGTTACTTCTTCAGGGATTCTATAGGTCACCGGTGTCTTTAGGTTTCCAAAAATAGTTTAAGAAGAAAATGATGGTTTAAAGACCTTTGTCTCACGATGGTTGTTGACGCTAGTCGCAACTCTAAGGCGGAACGTATGTTGTCGCTATCCCGTTCAGGGTTAAAGTTACTTTTTGAAAACTATTAAGTTCTAATTCCTTTTCAAGCGCTGTCGCTGTTTTAAAATGAATGCCTAGTTTTTACTATCTGGTCTTAGCCTCAGCTGTCGCTTGTTGGTTCGTACCTTTATGAATTTCCCACTGTCGTGGCAAAACTACTGTAAATAATTTCTCGCTGTCGCGACGAAGGTTTATTTAGAAAAGTCGATTTAAAAACTGAAGCCATAAATAAGTTTTGAAAAGCTAGATATACACCGGTTAATTATCGAATCCCATCAGATTATTTATTACATACCGATTACTTAAGATTTAGCCAGACATAGAATATAAATTAACAACACGTAAATAATGGCAGAAAATAATAATATGCATCATAATAGGAAATAGCAATCAATAGTCGATTAAAATAGAAACCTGTAAATAATTCGATTTGGCTTTTGGGAAATCCTCCAAAATGGCGGCAGGATTTAGTCTTATGCCAATTACTCGTACAGAATAGAAATGGGAAAGTAAAACAACAATTGCAAGGAAGGAAAGAAAAAGGAAACAAAATAACGATAAGAAAAATGGGAAAACTGAATAATTGCTCTGAAAGTAAATTGGCAGCACTTCGTCTCTTCAATGTGGCCCCCCTTTTCTGGTACCAGCTACCTCCTTTTATAGATGGGATTTTCAACGGTTTATTTCTTCGGGAAGTGGGAATGATATCAGAAAATATAGGAGTTAGTGGTCCACTCCCCTTTGGCACTTTCATCACTTGACAGCACGTGCAGAAAAACTGCATTTTAACTCCATGACGGTCGTCATGGACCTGTGACGGTCGTCACACGCATGACGGTCGTCACACCCTTGTGACGGTCGTCATATCAGCAAAACTCGTTTTTGCTGCTTTTTGGCCTGATTTTCACCTGGTTTTCACCTGTAAATGCTTCTTTTCTTTATCTTGCTCCATTTGAGCATGGACTTTGAATACCTTCAAAATACTGGGCAAATAGTGTGGAAATGTCCGAAATCAGAGTGAAAACGGTCGCCGATTAGTAGAAAAGTACATCATTATATATATATGATTTCGCGTTATCAACCTGTCTCTTGCTAGAAGGTAGTCATTATCAGTCTCCTCATCTCTGACAACATCTTCTGCGTCTTCTTCGACTTCATCTAGGATACACAATTCAACATCAACATGCTCCACCTTAACAGGAATCTCTCCCTGTTCCAGCTCTTCGTCAGCACCATCAATTTTCTTGAAAGCCATCTCTGCTTCATTGAAAACTGTATCTCGACTAGTGATAAACCTCCTGTGACCTGGCTCTAGGCACCATAGCTTATAAGCTTTAACTCCTTCAGAGTATCCCATGAACATGCATTTCAGAGCTCTAGGTTCGACCTTGTCTTGCCTAATATGAGCATAGGCCACATAGCCAAATACTCTTAGTCTGTCGAGACTATGTGGATGTCCTAACCAAACTTATTCAGGTGTCTTCATTCCCAAGGCAATCGAGGGACATCTATTTATCAGATAGGCTGCTACCAAAACAGCATCCGCCTAAAACACCTTCTTCAATCCAGCACTAACCAACATGCATCTAACCCTTTCAAGAATTGTTTGATTGAATTTCTCAGCTAAGCCATTTTGTTGAGGATTACCTGCTACAGTCTTATGCCTTACAATCCCAGACTCAACACAGTAACTGTCGGACGCTTCGTTGCATAACTCAAGGCCATTGTCGATTCTCAACCTCTTAACCTTTCTGCAAGTTTGAGTTTTGACCAGAACCTTCCAACTTTTGAAATTCTCAAAAGTTTCATCCTTTGTCTTCTGGATGAATACCCATAACTTTCTGGAATAGTCATCTATGATGGATAGAAAATACCTTGCACCTAAGTGTGAAGGATTTCTTGCAGGCCCCCAAAGATCGACATGAATGTAATCCAGAGATCCATATGTTCTTTGGTTGCCTTTGTTAAACTTCACCCTACAGGATTTACCAAATACACAAGATTCACAAAACTCTAACTTTTCGACTTTGTCACCTTTTAACAGATTTTGCTTCCCCAATTTGACCAGGCCTCTTTCACTGACATGGCCCAATCTCATGTGCCATAATTATGTCTTCGACACAGGTTTCATGGATGCAACATTTTTCGAACCACTTACAACCTCAACCTCAAGGGTATACAAGCCTTGTTTCTTCACGCCTCTCAAGACTTCCTTCGACCCCTTCATGACTCTTAGGATACTTTTCTCTCTCCTTGGAAAACATATCCCTTTTTGTCGAATTCACCAAGAGAAATCAAATTTCTCTTCAAATCAGGTACATACCTGACTTCGTCAATAACCTTATTGACTCATCATGGAGCTTGAATCTCACAGATCCAATACTTGCAATTTTGCAAGATTTGTTGTTTCTCAGCAGCACCGATCCATCATCTTGATCGCATAGCTCCTCGAACAATTCTCTGTTTGGAGTCATGTGCCAAGTGCAACCTGAATCCATAATCCACTCTTTTCTTGAGTCTCCACTTAAAACCACAAGAACATCAAATGAGTCAAAATCATCTTGAGCAATGGCTGCGTTGCCATTATCCTTACCTCCATGAGCTTTCAGGCGTTCAAGACACACCTTTCTTGTGTGACCCTCCTTCTTATAGTGATAACATTGAATACTAGAAGTTTCGCCACTATAAGACTTCTGCTAACTTTTACCTTTCTTCTTGTCGAACTTATCATTCTTTCGTAAGAATATTTCCTTAACGGCCAAACCTTCGCCCACCGTCGAAGGTTTATGCTTATTTCGTTCGTTCAAGTCCTTAGAATACAAGGCTGATTGAACTTCTTCAAAGCTCAGGGACTCCCTTCCATACAAGAGAGTTTCTTTGAAGTGAGCATGTGTTCTGGGAAAAGCACACAACAACAGTAGTGCTTGATCTTCATCATCGATCTTCACATCAATATTTTCAAGATCAAGAATCAAATTGTTGAACATATCCAACTGCTCAGCCAACACTTTTTCTTCACTCATCTTAAATGAATACAAAGCTTGCTTCAGTAGAGTCGATTCACCAGAGATTTGGTCATGTACAAACTTTCAAGTTTCACCCATAATTCTGATGTTGTAGTCTCCTTTGATACCTGTCGAAGAACCTTATCACCAAGGCTCAATAATATTGCACCGTGGGCTTTCTCAAGCATTCATGTATTTTCTTTTGCCGTTAACGCAATGTCCATGGCTGCCTCTCCCTTCAACGCTTCCAAACAATCCTGCTGAACTAGTAGGGCTTTCATCTTCAAGCGCCACATACCAAAGTCGTTCACTCCGGTGAACCTTTCAATCTCATACTTTTTTGAAGGCATCTTCTCCATACTCACCTCACCAATTTGCTATGAATCGGATGTCTTGAAACAAAATATAAAATGTTTCTTTATGATCAAGAAACATACAAGGGTTAGGGTTAATAATGAAAACAAGGTAAAACAACAAGGAACAACAAGGATTGATTATAAACTGTTATTCTTTCCTTTCTCTTAGAAACAAGATTACAAGTATACAAGAATAACAAAATAACTTCTCTCTCTTGAAATTAAGATTTTATCTTCCTATTTTTCCTTATACTAAGATGAGAGACTAGCATGATATTTATAAAGAAAATAACACATTAACCTAATGGTTTTTTTTAACAATTATCCATTAAAAGCTAACTTAAATAATTGGGCTTACAAACAAGACACAATTCGACATGCTAACAAACCTAACAATATTGACTAATGCATGTTAGAACAAACTTCGACTACAACACGCATTACTCACGGACAGACTTCGATCATACTAGAGTTCGATCTAATATCTCACACCTATGTATTAGGAGCTTATTTACATTAGAAGTTTATGTCTTTGTTATTTATCTATCATAATTATTCTCTACTAAGGAAGTATTCGTACCTGAGTAATGATAGCAACTACTCAACCTCTATTGAAGATGGTGTGGACATTATTATTCTGGGTGATTTGTCTTCTGGTGATGAGCAAAACCTTAGCTTCATCTTATAGCGAGAAGTTTATCCGGGAAAAGTTGGACCTTAGCTTCATGTTAATGTTTTTCACTTATGCATGTTGCTGTTACAATGTTAATGTTCCTGGAATTTTGATCTTTAATTCATGATTTAGCGTTTGAGTATTTGTTGCACATGAAAAGGAGAATGGAAAGCTGGAACAAGATCTGAGAGTAAAGGAAGTCCCACGTCGAAATTTCAAACTCAATTGGAAGTGTTTATATTTTTCAAACAACATCTATCAAATATTCAGACATTGGACTGCTATAGAAGGCAATATGGGCATTGGGCCTACATTGTTTTAATAATTAATCAATAAATAAATGTTCATGAAATAAAAAAACTAAAAACTTTTCTTTTTATTTAAAAAATAATAAAAAGAAAATAAATAAAAAATTAAAAAATATATATAACAAATTCCATGTGAATTTTTAATTAATAAATAGAAATTCAACTGGACTGTCACGTTACTAATAAATAGAATCTAGATTGAAATAGTGCGCTTGAGAGTTTTATATAGAGAATCTTGATATTTCATGGGTTGAATCAAAAAAAAAAATGTTATAGAGTGTGAAATCAAAATACGTTATATTAACAGAGTAATGACTTATATTTAACCCTAAATAATAAAAATAAATAAATAACAAAAGGGGTGCATGACTAAAAAAAATCGTTAAATAGGCTTAAAGCATATATTTAGACTAAGCCGAAAAACAAAAATCAGTTCTAACCCAAACCTCATTAATAACAATAATTAAAATAAAAAGTAAAAGCGGAAAGTAATAAACAAAAAAGAAACTAAATCTTTGACTTTTAAACGCATTTAGGAAATTAAATTATGTAGAAGAAAAGAAAAGATTATTATGAAGGCAAATTAAAATGGTTTATTATTGTTGCTGAAAAATGAGATTGGTCTAGTAGAAGTTTGCTGGCATCATGTAAATAGAGATAGAGATGACCAATTCAATTTTTATTTATTTTTGTTCAATTTATTATTTAATTTAAATTAAACTTTAAATTGACATTTATTTTAGTTTACGATAATTAAATAAATGAAATAAATTATTCCACTTTTTAATTTTATTTTTACTGAAGCAATATAATTTAATTCTAATAATTAGAAGGTCAAGCTAACTCACTAAACTGATTTTTTTATAATTATATATAATTTTTGGTTTTTTTCTTAGAAAAATAGTATGTACGCATAAATTTTAAGACCGATAAATTTTAAGACCGATAAAGACTATAAAGAAGAAGAGTTCTACACACAAACATATTTAGATATATAACTGATAACTGATAAAACTATAAAATTTATAATCAAATAAAAAATAAGAACACTTATTATTGGCTAGCTGAAAAAGACATGAGTCATTAAAAATTATAAATACAAAAAACTTAAAAATAGTATAGAAAAGATATAAAAACAACAAAGTGATTTTTTTAAGACAAAATATAACACTTCACAACCTTTAAAAATTACATGAATATATAATTAATGAAATGAGGGAGGTTATTAGAAAAGAAACGAATTTGCCATAAAATAAAATAAAAACTCAAAATTAGATGTATCAAAATTAAAACATGATGTGGTTAATTTTCTATTAACTAAAAATATAAGCAAGAGGATCATAACTAAAGAAAAGAAATAAAATAAAAATCTCATATATCTTCTAATTCCCAGATAAATCAATGCGTAAAGGGATGTGATATGAGAATCGAGGTAACAAAAATCAAACAATGTAAAATTGATATTTGAGATTTGATAAATCAATTAAATCCTAACAAAATTTTGAAGAAAAAAACACCATAGAAAGAACCATTATGCAAATTAGAAAACCTAAAACAAATAATTAAGAAAAAAATTAAAATTTTAACCAGTAATATGAATTCAAAGATAACTTTAAACTTACATTCCAATACAATCAAAGCGCAGATTGAAAAATTAATTTATTAAATGGTCAATAACTTATTGAAATATTTTGATTAAACAAATTAGAGCAACAATCCACATATAGCCGATGTTATGGCAGATGCATCACGCACTACATTGTTTTCAGCTGTGAGTGGTGATTTTCCAGAGAAACCATTCTCACAACTATTGGCCTCATTAGCAGCATCATTTGCACCATCTACTGCAAACTTTGGGTTTCCCTTCAGTTTCTTCCAAACACCATGAACAACCACACTCCAAAATGAAATCATCAACCCAAATAGGAACAAGAAAGAGAAGATAGCGTGAATCACGAAATTAGACCAAAGTCCACGAACCTGATTTGAGGGCTTGCACACAGAGCGATTGTGGAGAACGAGCGGTAAAAAGAGTTGAAGGAGAAGAGTATTCTATCTTTTAAAGGAGAAGAGTATTTTATCTTTTATTTGTTTACTTTTTTTTTTTAAATATATTTTATTTATAATTTCTATTATATATATATTTTTATATTACTATATGTATATATACATTTTCTAATTATCTTTAAATTTCAAAATTTATTTTCTTTTGTAAATATTATATAGTTTTTTAGTTTATAATATTAGAGTTTAGGATTTTCTTTTTGTTATTTTTAAAGTAGATCTTATTTCTCTTTTGTCATTGGGCATTTTTGCCTTTTGGGTCTATGAAGAGACTTCCGTAATCCATTATTAGTCAAATTATTGATGAATAATGTTGGATCCGAGACCACCTCTTTTCTATCCATATTATGCCCCGATTCGATTCAAAACATTGTCAAACCATCTTCCTAAAATAAATCATCTTTATATTGAACTAAAAAAGGGGATTAAGTGTAGAGTTTCTTCCTCTCCGAGTGTCGAGATGCTCACTGTAGTGTGGGTGGTTTAGACACTCGTCTTTCAATACGAAGACATTTTTTCTCTTTTCAACCTTCTCTTCTAAAACCCCGGCCTCGCGCCGAGTGCATTTTCAAAATCCCTTTCAATAAGGAATCAATCATCTTTGTATTGAACTAAAAGAGGGGATTAAGTGTAGTCTTTCTTCCTCTCCGAGTGTTGGGATGCTCACTGTAGTGGGGGTGGTCTCGACACTTGTCTTTCAATACGAAGACTCTATGTTCACCACATCCTTTCATAACAAAAACTTTGAGATAAAGAATTGGGTATTACCCGCAAGGGGTTACTATCCGAGGACCTATCTCGCCCCTAAAAAACAATTCAACCAATCAAGTGTGACATCTTGCCTTGCATGGCGAAAACCTAATATCTTTCAAAAAGGATATGTTACGTCTGTTCTACCGCAAACAGGTAACGCATAAGTCTCCTCACATGCGAGCAGCAAAACACCTAAACTGCTAGAATGCGCACGATAGCATCATCCACAAAACATCAACAAACCGTAGGCCGAACTACGACTGCTCTGATTCTTTACTTCCTTCGAGTAAAGATACGTAGGCACAAGGGCCACAATCCTTGCCGAGCACATTCCCCCCATATCTGTAGTTCCCCGAACTACGTCGACTCTGATTTTCTCATATCCGTTGAGAATACGTAGGCCTAGGACCGCGAAGTCCTATCGAGTCTGTTCTTTCTCTTTTCTTCCCTGTTCTCTCTTTCCTCATAACCTCTCATTTTCATGTTTCTAACCCTTCTATCCCTATCTTTTGGAACTCTTTTTATAGCATAATATTTTAGCAAATATAATCACACATCGACAAGCAAATGGTTCCCATCGAGTACGATGGATGCGAGGGGTGCTAATACCTTCCCCTCGCATAACCGGCTTCCGAACCCGTTCTTGGTTGCGAGACCATCTTATCCATTTCTTTCTTAAGGTTTTCTCGATATTTTCCTTTCCCCTCATGGGATAAATAAAGTTCGGTGGCGACTCTTCTGTCTATCTTTTTTGCCTCCCCGTCGTTGCACGATGCATTTTTCGAGTAGCGACAGGTCTAGAAAGATAAACGAGACCTCTAGTAGGCGCACGTGTACACGAAGCATCGTCTAATCATAAAGTTCACTAGGACTCGACCAATTCAGGGGCAACCTAGCCGACCAGCATAGCTTGTTATGACCATCTGAAGATGATCTAAATTTCGCCACAAGGATGTTAGGAAGTCAAACTTGACGCCCCAAACCAAAGCCCAATCACTTGGCACAAATCATCATCCCTAACCTCCATGTCCTTACATCCATGACATTTTTGCATACATCTTGCATCATTACATGAGTGTTTAGCCAGTCATTCCCAAGGATACAAATTTCCCGTAGACATCCTAGTAGGATCCTTTAAGAGTGTTTATCCATTCACTTACCTTTTGTAAGTCTTTTTTGAGCCTTTTGCATGAGATATTTTCTCACCTTAACTTTTGTAAGGGATTTCATTGCCTTTCGCGTGAAACCTTTCTCTTTCGCTTTCCTTTTGTAAGCGTGTCTTCGCTGTCTTTTACAGGCGACCAAATTTTGTTTTGGGTATCTTCGATCAATTTGGATGCTTGATGCCTGTGTGGCCAAGAACTAAATGGTCGCCATGCTTAAAGAATGTCATCTCCGCCGTTGTGCCTGTGAGGTCAAATGATGTTCTGATACCTTTTACAAGTTTCCTCTGCCTTTTGTCTGAGGATGGTTATTGCCATTAACTTACCTTTTGTGAGTCTTTTCGTGTCTCTTTCACGAAGTATCCCCACCTTGCCTTTCGCAACATATTCAACTTACCTTTAGTAAGACCTTCCATGCCTTTTGTACATGTTATTAGCAACTTACCTTTTGTAAGTATCCTCTCTACCTTTTGTGGAAGGAATTTTTGTCCTAACCTTTTGTTCAGGAGTCTGTTCTGCTTTTTGCAGAAGAAAGTATGATCGTCCTCTCCTAAGGAAGTCTCCTATCTATCTTTTGTAGAAGGAGTTATCTCCAAACCTTTTGTTTTAGAATCCTCTCTACCTTTTGTAGAAGGAACTTTTTCTCCTAACCTTTTGTTTTGGAGTCCTTTCTGCCGTTACAGAAGGAAATATGATCATATCCTCCC
Source organism: Lathyrus sativus (assembly GCA_963859935.3). Lineage (NCBI taxonomy): Eukaryota > Viridiplantae > Streptophyta > Magnoliopsida > Fabales > Fabaceae > Lathyrus > Lathyrus sativus. Next base: position 632,959,816 of record OZ012738.1, read on the forward strand.
AAGGGAGTCTCTTCTATGTGATGTAAAAGGAGTTACCATGTCTTCAGACCTTTTGTTTTGGAGTCCTCTCTGCCTTTTGTAGAAGGAATTTTTTTCTCCTAACCTTTTGTTCAGGAGTCCTCTTTACCTTTTGTAGAAGGAAACATTTTCTCCAAACCTTTTGTTTGGGGGTCCTCCTTGCCTTTTGTAAGAGGAAAACCAATTTTTAGAGTCCTCTTTACCTTTCGTAGAAGGAATATCTCACATTTCTATATTTTTAGAGTCCTCTCTACCGTTCGTAGAAGAAATATCTCATAGTCCTTTATTTTTAGAGTCCTCTCTACCTTTTTGTAGAAGGAATATCTCACATTGTTATTTCCGAGTCCTCTCTATCTTTTGTAGAAGGAATATCTCTTAGCCAATTTTGATTCCCTATTACGAAGTGCCTCCTTTTTCGGCTAGCAAAACACTCATGTTCATTCTGCACTGCATCTCAAGCATATCATTGTATCCCTTATACCCCTTCTTCACTAACAGACACCTTTTTTCAAACCATCTCGCTGACTGTCTACTTTCATTCCACACCTCTCTAGTTGAAAATCCTGGGCATTCTAGTATTTAATTCTCTTCTACCATGAATGTTCGAGCACCTTTATCCTCCAGACATTCAGGTCCAAGAGGATTAAATAGGGGCATGAAAATGTCACACCCTCATTTTCACCTTTAGCTTTTCATACCCTACATTCGTCATATCATACATCGTTCTATTGCATACCGAGCATGTGGGTTCACAAGGTGAGAATTGGGTCGGTTCGTTCCAAATAAGATAAATTGCTTATCATGGGCTACTTGGAAGAAAATGTTCATCATCTAAGGTTTGATCTAAGTTGGAAAGTCTACTCATGTAGATTCCTTCAAGAAGAAGTTATTTGAAAAATATTGGGATATTCAAGATAAATATTTTTAATGAACATGGAATGCAAGGCCAAATTCAAGATTTCTTCCTCCAACTTTGTTTCAAATTCTTGATTAAGAGGAGTTCAAATTTGCAAAGCATGAGTCAAGATCACAAGTACATAATTCAAGATTCCCTTCATTTCAAATTCAATGGCATAAGGGAAATCCATCATTCAAAGCTCAACATTCATGAATTCAAGGCTAGACTCAAGAATATTACAAAGAGAAATGTCATGACATTTGCAAGAATTCCACACTTGTTACAAAGTTTTAACTCTTAGTAATGCTTAAAAAATTAAGTTATTTCTAGTCTTAATTCAACTTCATGCAATGGCACCCTTCATGCCCTATCAAGTCCACATGATCTTCTTTGTACTTACAAACATCCAAGGAAAATATTTAAGAGTTAATTCAACATTGCAATGTTTCAACATCAAGACTATGCATATTTAACCATAGGCAATTTGAATATGATCCAAAATAGCCCCATACAAGAGGTGAAAAATTGCCTCATGTCACAAAATCAATGCATGTCACAAGACCAAGGGAATAACTCATGAGAATGCATCTAAATATCAGAATTTTTTGCTGTCAAAGATAGAAATTTGAACCACAAGGGCAGTCCAAACACAAGCAAACAAGCAAGTTTAGATTTGGAAACAAGACAAAAGGTAGCAGAAAAATGCAGCAAATGGGATTCATGGAAATGGAAAGAATTGGGCTTGGCATCCAAAAAGTGAAGAGAAGCATATCCCAAGGAAAAGATGCTGCATAAAACCCTAATGTTTGACTATAAGGAAGGGGGCTGCAGAGGAAAAGAGAGAACACATTCAACATTCACTACACATTGAGATTGAGAGCAAGAAACCCTAGAGAGAGAAAAAATCAGAAAAAAGAGTAAGAGAAAAAACAGAAAAAAGAGAGAAAACATTAAGAGCACTCATAAACCCTTGAGAGAGAAAGAGAGGGATAAAAAATCAGAAGAAGGAGGTGGACCATAGGAGCACATCCAGCAAGGGCCATTGGTGAAAGAGAGGTGTAGCTCTTGGGTATACTTTCTCTCAAACCCTTATATTTTTACATTTTTTGCATGTTTCATTTCTATGTGATTTTTGTGTTGTATATGTTGTAATAAGATCTTGTATGACCAAGAAATGTTGTAAGAACAAAGGAGAAGAGATAAGACATAGCTTAGGTTGCATAGTGACATGAGTTGGAAAACTCAAAATACTGTCACGTTCACTAGCAAGTTCGCCTAGCGAACTTTGCCATATTTTCCACTGATTCCATAAAAAAGGCACATTCTGGGCAAAACAGCATGAAGTTCGCTAGGCGAACTTCTTGATGTTTTTTCGTCATGTTCGTTGGCACCTTCGCCTAGCGAACTTTGCCCCATTTCGCCTCAGTTTGTGTTCACTAGAGGTTCGCCTAGCGAACTTCTTGTTGTTTTTTCTGGGCAGCTTTGCTGGCACCTTCGCCTAGCAAACTTTGCCCCCTTTCGCCTCTGTTTGCGTTCGCTAAAGGTTCGCCTAGCGAACTTCTTGTTATTTTTTCTGGGCAGCTTCGCTGGCACATTCGCCTAATGAACTTTGCCCTCTTTTGCGTCTGTTTGCGTTCGCTGGTTAGTTCGCCTAGCGAACTTCATGATGTTCTGGGCATCTTCGCCACAAAATTCGCCTAGCGAACTTCCCCTTGTTTTTCTAGTTTTTTCCTCAAAAGATTTTTTCTTCATGTTTTGTGTTGTTTTTGTGTCGACTAACCCAATGTGGTCGCACGACCTTTGTATGCAGATGTTTGTGGTTATGTTTGACTTTTGGTTCCAAAACTATTTTCAAAAATAAATTCTCGATTTTATCGAGCCATTTTCACTCTTGTAAGTCGACCGCCTTGTGCGCTCGCCATCGACCTTGTTCGCATCGCTTCAAACATTTTCACAAACAATAAAACCCTTGATTCAAAATCAAGTGGTATTTTTCTCATTAAAATATAAAACATAATAAAGATACGATTAGGATTATATGCCATGAACTTTAAAGTGGTGGAGAAGGAATGAGAATGGAACCCTCCTACACTCGTTCTGAATGTTTTGAATACAAGGCGCTCGACTTGGTTATTCGAGACATTCATCTCTATCCAAAGTTTTTTGTAATCCTAATCAAGAACAATTTCATTTCAAAAAAACCTAAAAATGACATCAACTCATCAAACTTATTTTCGCCTTAGGGAATCAATCCGAAAATCCTTTTTCAAGGTATAAAATCAACCAACAAACAATCATTTCACAAGCCTCCGAACTACGGAGCTCTGATTCTTCACTTCTTTTAAGTGAGGATACGTAGGCACAAGGGCCACAATCCTTGGCGAGCATTAAAATAAAATAACCCCCTTTTTCCCTTAAGCAAACACACTTTTAATAAAAACATTCATTCACGCTAAACAACCTAGAAGGTTCCCATCGAGTACGATGGATGCGAGGGGGTGCTGATACCTTCCCCTCGCATAACCGACTCCCGAACCCTAAGACTTGGTTTGCGATGACCATGCTCCTTATCCCAAAGATTTTATCGCTATTTCCCTTTCCCTCCTTGGGATAAATAAAATCCGACGGCGACTCTGTGTCATTTTTTGCGTAGCGACAAAGCCACTTTATGAAAATGGAAGTGTGACCTTTCTTCCAAAAATGGCATAATCCCTTGAACAAAAGCTTAAACACTTGTGTAATGCTTCATTATTTCATGAAACCTCTGATTATGGATATATTTATAGGTAATATGGCATGAAAAATAATATTATAAGGCATGGCTTGGAGATTTGTCCAAGAGCAAGTTGTGAAAATGCCTTGAAATCCAACTTTGTGACCAACTTCATGCATTCAAAACTCTCAGCTCAAGAATGGGATCAAAGAGTTCTTGTACTTTTTGAAAAGCCCAAGACATGATCTACAACTCTCATGTTTTAAGAATTCATTGATTCACAATGGATCATAATTAAAACTAACTCCAAAATTTGGCACTTTTTGGGAGCAAAAACTGTCTTGAAAGATTTTCTAAGTGTGGAACTTTTTCACTCACTTGATGGCTTCATAACTCAAAATCCCTTCATTTTTTGGAGATTGACCCTTATTGACAAAGTTGTAGTATGTTGTAAGGGCTTAAGTGTGATCTTTTGAACATAAAAAATGGTGGTCTAGATTGAAAGTTATGATCTTTCAAAGTTGGTGTCAAATTAGGGTTTTTCACCACACTTGGAAAAAATTTAACTTTCTTCCACTTTATCCCTTTTGCAAGAAACCTCCAAATTCTTGATTTTTCATGATCAAATTCAATGATCAAACATGTTTTCATGTAATTTAGTTTGAGGTTTGGACCAAAAACCTTAAAAGTCAAAGGGTTGACTTTGCAGTTAAAAGTTTGTGCCTCAGATGAAATTGACTGCGTGATCTTCAATGATCTTGAAATCTTGAGTCTTTCAAACATGATGAATGGACTCCAAGGATTTATTTGAGAATCTTGAATCATGTCGGCTTAAGATCATATCTTTATCAAAAGTCAAAGGCACATTTGACTTTGTCTGATGAAACCCTAATTTGTGATCAGATGGAGTTGAGTCTTGATGAGCTTGTAATGAGACTAATCAACACTTGATTTTTTATGGAGGTAGGTCTCTTGAGTGTATGCACACTTTGTAAGTTGATGATAAATCCGACTGTTTTCACGAGCTTCTGTAAGCCTATCGCCTATTGGACAAGGCAAGGAAGAAGGAACTCTGAGAAAGTTCAAATTAAGGTATTCCCTGGTTCGGTTTACCTGGGCCAGAAAAAGACTAGACACACAAACCGAAAGTCTTCTTTGAATCAAGTTCTCACTTCACTTACCCTCTCGCTACCTTCTCGTTGTTTTTGTTTTTTTTGACTTGTTGGTTAACGTTGACCGGCTTCGCGGGACCATTTCGGCCTACACAGGGCTAAGCTCTACCTAGGGAATTGTCCGCCCATAGCACGATGGAAGTGCCCGATTATAGCCCGACGCGCTGCTTCAATGGCTCGATATGAAAGACGACCAGCTCTACAACTTTGAGTGCCATATCTTCCAAAACCTAGTTTTGTTCCGTCTGGTTTGCAACCCCTACTACATCTGCCTTTACGATATTTACTAAATTTCGTACGTTTCGGATATAGCACGTCCCTTTTTTTTTTACTATATGAAATCCACACTTTGACACCTGAAATTCCGTAACGAGTAGATACTTCCGCAGAAGCATAATCGATTTTCTGGTTAAATACATTACGAGATGTTTTTCCATACTTTCCGCATTCAGTTCTAGCTATTTCTGCGCCTTCTGATCGACCTGAACAACATATACGGATCCCCTCAACCCCTTTTTTCATTACTAATGGAATATCCTTAACTATTCTACTAAAAATGGAACGAAATGATCTTGTTTTCTTTCTCAGTTGAAAAGAGATGTCTTGAGCAATCGGAGAAGCACTTTGATAAACAGATTTGATCTTGACCGACTCAATTAAGGTATTAGTGTTTGTTCTATTAGACAACAAAGATCTCATTTTTTTCACTTCGTTCAAATAAGAGTTGTACCCGTACGGAATTTTTCTGTTTCTCAGTATGATCTCTATCATCATCTCTATTCCCTTTATCCACTCTCCTATCCTACCTAGGTCTATGAATTTATCTATCAATTCCATTAGCTTATCCTTACCCATGAGGTTCCAACATTTGATCCTTAATTGACCTAGGAGTGGTTCCCGGGCATCCTCAAAAAAAAGGTTATTATAAATCCCAACTCTATCCCTTGGAAAGAAAAAGGTAGCACCGAAGAAAGGAAAGAGCGAGATGGTGGTTTTTGTTGTTCCCGCGAAGCGAAGATCATTCGCCAAGCGAATGAAGTGGGTCAACCTCTTTTTGGCTTCGGCCAAACACTTTTTCTCGCTGGTCGAGCTTTCTACAAAAAAAGCGATGCGAGAACGTATTCTCTTATCTAAGCTTCTTCCCTGCGCATTCGCTCCCCCCATCGTAGATGGTTCAGCCACGCCCGGTGCCACGAAATGATTGAGAACTACGACGGGGTCGAAATGTATTTGGTTCTTTCTACAAAAAAAGTATTGCATGACCGAATAATTCAAGGAGGGGCACACTGCAGGGAGGGTCCTTTTAAATAGATGACTCGTCGGGCCGTCGGAGCGGGACTTCTTGGGGAAAAATAACTTAAAAAACTTCGTTTTTCTGAAGGAGTCGTAATTTTCTATCAGGAACGCTATGTCATTTACAGCCCCGGCGTATTTCGGATGCTTGAAGGCCCCGCTGACCCGAAGTGATTTAGAAAGATTATTCTTTATCGATGGTGATCGGTCATGGTATCCATAACGTTGCTTCTTTTTCGGCCAAATCCTAATTTCGTTTTGCTTCTCCCGGTCGTCGAGCCTGATCGACTCGACTCTTTTCTCTGCCCTCCGGCCTCTCACTTCGTTTCGTTCTTCTTCTTTCTTGTTGCTGGAATGAAGACACCCGATCGGCCCGACTTTCCCAAATGCCCACCACCGGCCCTTCTCCTTTCCGGGTCTGGATTTATCGCGTCGTTTCAGTCGTCGTGGTCGACGGGGAAGAAAGAAATGAATGAATGTTCTTTTGGGAAAAATGTATAAGAATACACCTACCGAGACGAAAGCCAAAGGTTAGTCTCGCAGGTGGACGTATCGAACCGAAATAAGATCTCAGATTGACATCTTGATAAACTAATTTACCATAATAATAAATAGATTCAATGGTGACTCCGCCGTGGGAATAGCCGCTTCTTTCTTGATAGAGGGGCTTCCATTCACCAACGCTGACAAAAAGTGCTCTCCGAACCGTGCTGGATAGTCATCCATCACACGGCTCTCAAACCCAACCTGTGGTGAATCCCGGGAGACAAAGTCAAAGCGCTTGATCCTTTGCCCCATACTTTGAGATGCTTCTCCCCGCCGATCAAGCAGCGACGCTGCTCGTGATAGGCTTAGCTTTAAGCCGCTATCGTTCGGTTCGAATAAGTCAAGTCCCCTCGGTCGGTTCGCTCAGGTGGTCTTCCCTTATCTTCTCTTCTCAAACGTTCAGAGTTGTTCTGGTTTAAAAAAGGAGCACCGGCCGAGCGCCCTGAATGAATAATAAATGGACAGCAAAGGGAATCAATGATTCTTATTCAACCGAGTTGAAGTTAGCAACATGTCGATTACACACCGGAGGTTGGTAAGAACTGAGGGACAATGCCCCCCTAACCTAAGTGGGCCTACCAGCGAAACAACTGGTACTGGATCGGGGGTGGGGGGTTGGTTTCGTGCAAGGCCTTCGCAGCAGGAAGAGGCAGTTGTCATTTGAAGGGAAAGGCCCTTTGTATAGGGTTCCCTGCGCACCCTGATTCAACATTTCTATGTTCTTAGTCAAGCCTAAACTTATTGAAAACTAAAGCGCTAACGCTATAATAATTATAAAAATAGCAACCTTTCGCCTTATAAACTAAAACAAAACAAGTTTACTTACTTACTATAAAAAAATAAGAAAGCGGCAACAAGCACCTTCTTTCTCAAAGTAAACTTTCTCGCTTCTTGCTTTAGAAAGATTGCAGCGTTAGCGCTTCTTGACTAAGAACATCATAGACAGTCGAGGCTCCTCTCCTTTTCTAGGAATCTACAACTCTCTTTACTGAGCGAGACTCCATCCATATCCCTACTAGTGGTTATATTAAATATTTTTTATTTTATCATTTGTTTGACAGCCTAAACTAGGCTCCATTTTAGATAGGTTTTCGGTCTTAATAAAAAAAATAGGTCAGGGGCGCGTCGGAACGGTCGGTGGCTGCTTAGTCTCATCCGAGAGTTTAATCTCTTTGTACTTTTTTATTATTTATTTTTAAAATAATAAAAATAAGGGGGTCGATTTAGGCTCCTTCCCTTCCACTGCATAGCTGCGCTAGCAGGTACTATGAGCCCTCTGTCCCACGCATCTAACCAGCTCGCGTGGTTCACCGGTTCCACCGAAAACTCTCATTTGTTGAAGCGGAGCATAGTACGCTTTAGGCGCCGAGCGAGAAAGGTCTCTTTCTTCTTTCGTTTTGGTTTATTCACTGATCTGAAACTTAGCACTAGTTTTCTTATTGATTCCAGGGGCGGCGGCGTTCTTGAATGAAGTATATCCGAACCGAATTAGCACTTCTCAGATCAGGCTAGGCCTCTCCAGCTCCGCAGGGCGCCGGGGCCCTGGATGCGCTAGCGATCGGCACATAGGGGGTGCCGGGTTTCTCGGCCTGGTATCCTGCACCTCGCGTTCATGATATCTACATTCAACTGTGCCCCGGAGACACGGTCGAAGCACGCCCGCCCAGTGTGCTTCTTTCACGACATGCTCTGGTCCCGAGTCTCTTTCAGTGGTCTTCTAGCGTTAGAAGAAGTCGTGTCCGTCCCGGACATCTGCTACGTCCTCCCATCCCAAGCTTTTTTATTCAACATATATAGGACAAACTGAAGGAAGGAAAAGATTGGCCCATTCGGTGACTTTCGCGGTCGCCCTCACTGAACCGACTTGAATCTGAACTACGATTCAGATCGAGTCTTACCGAAATCGGATTTCCTTTTCGTGCCATATGCGCCTTATTGTTACTTTCTTTACTTTTTCCCCTTTTTTCTTCCCGGTTTAATATTTGTTCTCGAAAGTCTTCGTTTCGCAAACTCTCCAAATTGTTGACCAAGCAAGGTCGCACTGAGACTGTGAGAACACTAACGGAACACTCTCTGACCCCCACTGACCAGCTAGTCTGAACTGACGACCGGCCCGCAAGCTACTCGGTTTTTTTTCTTAGCTGCTCTGGATTCGATTCTAGATGCTACTTACTTACATATGATGTTTTCTTTCACAAGGTAGCGCATCTATATAGCATAGCTGAAAGCGGACAAAAAAAGTTGTTCCCATAGCATTACGTAGGCTTAGCCTCTTTCTCTATCTACATTTATATATGATAATCTCACTAGTGGACAGCGAACAAAAAGATGCCACACTAAGAAAGCAATCCAATCAGGAACAAGGTAGTTAGGGACATGCGGACTAACTGCTCTGACATTCCTATTTTTGGAAATGAATCTTCGGACCTTCTGCCAGCGCTAACACCATCCGAGCTTGCACTGCCGCTCGAAGAGAGATGCCTGTGAGACCCCCTCCAGTTCTGTAATTTGAAGGAGGTTCTGAGAATGAAATTAAAACCCCTCGTCACTTACTAGTGAGCCGGAAAGCTTAGGGACGCCTCTCGTTCCTCTTCTCCCATTTGACAACCGTATCTCAGAATGTTCGGATGATTCTCTGGAACTAATATATGCTTTCTTTTTTTTTAAAGAATGGGGATATATCGTTGGGAAAAAGCAGAAGAAAAGGATCCGATGGGATTGGTACAACCACGAATCTTTTGTTTGCTTTGTTTACAGCTGGCCTTACTTAAATAGGAGTTTCTGCTTCTAGCTAGCTTGCTTTGGGCAGAAAGACCTCGGGAAAGAAAAGATAAGGCAATTTAGTTCTCATCCGCCCTTGCCTGCGAGCCTAGGAGCAGCTTCACCTTGCGTCTGCTAACCGCTGCTAAAAAGCTAGTGACCGGTAATCCGATGCTACCACCAGACTAGCCGGTATACTATAGAATTCAGTTCAGTGAACCCGCTGCCAAAGAAAAGTAAGCCTAAACCTCTCAACCCCCCGAGTCCGGGGCAAAGTTTATGTTCCCTAGGTTCCCCTCTTTCCCCCTGACTTCATGTTTTTCTGTCTTCTTTTGTGGATTCCAACTGAATTGTCATCTTTCCCGCCTTCCGCGCGGTTTCTTGGCTCAAGATATTCTGATTCCCCTAGTAGTCTGACTGCTCTTTCTCTCAAGCGAAGTGCTTCTCGGGACAAAGGGCAGAAGGGAAGGTAGCTCGTGATTCTCGTCTCGGTCTTCTCGAAAGGTAGTTGAGTTCCTTCGGGTGAGAAATAATAGGAATTGATCTAGCTATAGATATAGATAGAGTGTCAGATGAAAGGTTTCGCCCCTGACTCCTTTACTTATTGATGTCGCTGATCCGCCGTTATCGTATCAGGAAATGTGGGGCCGCTCTTTCTGACATAGGAACTTACTCAAAATCGAAAGTCCGCCTAAGGGAGAGAGAAGACTATAAACAATAAATCTAGGAGGTTTTAAGATGCTCGAGCAAAGCGAAGAGGTTTTACCTAGCATTAGAAACTGAATCCATTGTTGCTTGTTGCTTGTTATCCCTTGCTTTTAGTTAGGTATAACTCCTCTGTTATCTCCTTGTTCTAACCCTGTTGCTTCCTTTGCTTCGCCTGGAACTACCTTGCTAACACCTTCTTACAGTCTTGCTGAGCTTAGGAAGTGAAGTTGTAGGGATGAAAAGCCTATATTTAACTTACAAACAAAGGCTGAAAGCTGGTGTTTGCCAGTCACAAGAGAGCATTAGTGCTTCCCGTTAGTCTTACGAGGAGGAGAAGCACGTAATGGGAACGATATTGGAGCTTCAGGTTGGTACATTTCACGCATTAAAACCTTAACTCTTATAACCTGTCTTTCCTTGTTATCCCTTGCTTTTAGCTCGGTATAACCCCTCTTCCTCTTGCATTTGCTTGTAATTCCTTGTTTCCCTCGTTCTTGTTTCTATCGTAGGTTCGGTAGTAGGTTCCAGCTTGCACATGCAGGATCCCCCCTTCGTCTTTCTTTTCTCTCGGCTATAGCGCGAGAGAAACGCGAACAGCTGATTCTCAAGCAGGGGATTCGTCGAAAACAACCTATCTGTCTACTTGCTTTCAGTTCTGTTCCCGTCTCGATCTTAGCTTAAAGCTCTCAACCTATTCTTGCGCAAACCAAGTTCACTGCCTTAATTTAGGAGTGAAATAAACCGCTATGAGTAGAATGGACTTTGTCGGGTATTCCTTCTTCTTGATAGTGCAGGGGCACAGCGGTAAATACCGAGGAAAGAAGATAATAAAATTTTATCCCACGCCACGGTAGATAGTGTTCAGTGGAGGAAGGAAGCCAGGCATAGGCGTATCCGCGAAGTTTTAATGCCCAAAGATGGTCCTTCGACAAGCCCTTTGCTAAAGCTTCTATGGATTGCACCTTTAGAAAGGAAATCAGCAGCATTTAGGACAATTTTACCAACCAAGGAAAAATGGCACATTTCGATGTCTCGTAGGAAAGGAAATCCGATCTATGAAAAAATTCCCTAAAGAAAAGTGTCGATTTGACTTTTTAGGAGTAAGTAAAAAAGGTCCCTCGAATGGAATAATAGCTTTTCCGGAGGAAGTTACTTATTATATTATAATAGTTGATAGTTGATGTAAGAGAAGAAGTTCTTGGTTTGGTTGAATTCAATCAAAAAAAGTACCATTTTCAATTGAGTCCTGAATCCCTTATTCTATAAATTTACTAAGAGAAGAAATCACGTAAGTGATAGAAAGAATCGTTCACTAATCTTGAAAGGTTTCCATTTTCGATTGAGAAAGCGGCAGGCCCAAAGAGCTCTCCAATAAGTGCACCGAAAAGGGGCCGGAGAGACGGTCAACCTGAGATCGGCTAAGATCGAAAAGCACTTGGTTTACAGCCAAGCAACGACAAAGAAAAAAGAGTCCCATGTCTTTCTTGATTGGTAAACCCAACCAGCGAAGCGATTTACAACAAACAAGTCTTTCCTCTTGTTGGGGGGAGCAGTTAAAAAATGAACCAAAGCAAATGAAATTAGAATGGCTATTCCTCACGATTGCTCCTTGTGATGCAGCGGAACCATGGCAATTAAGATTTCAAGACGCAGCAACACCTATGATGCAAGGAATAATAGACTTACATCACGATATCTTTTTCTTCCTCATTCTTATTTTGGTTTTCGTATCACGGATCTTGGTTCGCGCTTTATGGCATTTCCACTATCAAAAAAATCCAATCCCGCAAAGGATTGTTCATGGAACTACTATCGAGATTCTTCGGACCATATTTCCTAGTATCATCCTGATGTTCATTGCTATACCATCATTTGCTCTGTTATACTCAATGGACGAGGTAGTAGTAGATCCAGCCATGACTATCAAAGCTATTGGACATCAATGGTATCGGACTTATGAGTATTCAGACTATAACAGTTCCGATGAACAGTCACTCACTTTTGACAGTTATACGATTCCAGAAGATGATCTAGAATTGGGTCAATCACATTTATTAGAAGTGGACAATAGAGTGGTTGTACCAGCCAAAACTCATCTACGTATTATTGTAACACCTGCTGATGTACCTCATAGTTGGGCTGTACCTTCCTTAGGTGTCAAATGTGATGCTGTACCTGGTCGTTTAAATCAGATCTCTATTTCGGTACAACGAGAAGGGGTTTACTATGGTCAGTGCAGTGAGATTTGTGGAGCTAATCATGCCTTTACGCCTATCGTCGTAGAAGCTGTTCCTAGTAAAGATTATGGTTCTCGGGTATCCAATCAATTAATCCCACAAACAGGGGAAGCTTAAGCGGAAATGAAAGAGTAGGGTGAGGGATAAGGGGGGAAGCCACTAAATGGAAGGCTTCGCTCGCTCTAACGCTCGTTTAGTAGACAGCGAGTGGAGTGCATAAGCCCCTTTAGAGAGAGGGATATACATGGGGGTTCAAAAGTCGCATTTTTCTTGACTGACATCGGCCTTCTAGAGCTTCAAGAGGGGAAAACCGGAGTCAAAGATTGGATTTGTGAAACCAAATTCAATGTCTTTCTTTGACTCTACACCTCTACATTCTACTTGAATAAAGGGTTTTGCCTCCGAAGCTAACAGCCGCTAAGCAGAGGAGAAGATAAGCTATACAAAGCAGTCTAGACTAAACGAACAACATGGGACTCAAAGAAGGATCAATCCATTTTAATCTCTCCCTTAGAAGGGAAATCAACCAATACTTTTTACAAAAGGGAAACTCATGAAATTTCCTCTCCTTATCGACTAACTCGCCTAACCTACAAGCGAAAAGAGTTTCACCTCCTCTGCGAAACCTCTGCTCGAAGCCGAATTCCTCTTTTTCCTTTTCTGCGTGCCATTCCTGCGATGTTTCAAACAACACATGTAAAAAATATCATAAGAGAAGAATTGGCAAGTAAAGTCGTACGCCAGGTTCACCAGGTTCTACCACTGCAGGGCTCAATCATGCTAGTTAGGCTATATGCTTAACACATGCAATTCTAACGAAGTGCTCTTGGACGACTCTTTGATATTCCGTCAGTAAGTCAGTGCATCAAAAAAAGAGTCATGCTCTTCCTCTTTGAAAGGAAAGGGGCTTTAGTTAAGTCATCGATTCCAATCCTATATTTTTGTTGGTCAACAACCACATATCGTTTCTTTTCCTTCAAGACTTCGGACAGAAAGAGAGTCCGGAGGGAATCATTGTTTCTCAATCAATCATGCCTCAACTGGATAAATTCACTTCAGCACTGGTAATGTCAGAATTTGCACCTATTTGTCTCTCATTCGTGATCAGTCTGCTAGTTTCTTCGATCTTCCTCGGTCTTCCTCGACTGTTCCACCGATTCTATTCATTCCTAATAATTATTCCTTTACTTGGTGGCTTCTATTATCTTTGTATGAAACTCGGCTCGATAGATTTCTTGAATTCTCTACTATTTAAAATAGGGTTATCTCTTGGTAGTCGAGTCCTATCCTACGCTTTATTCAAATTAGGCCTCGCGGGGGGACTTGCCTGGGTTTTTTTATTCGTTTTGCGGGCACTATTCAGTGCCGATGGGGGGGTCTCCATCAGGAATGGCATGATGCCTCACGGAGCTGCCGAATCCACCAATTTGGATTTGTTTACTTATACAAGCGATTTGGTGGAGGATTCGGGCAGTTCCGGGCGTAGTAGAAGTACCTCAACAGTCAATCAACCGCTTCCGGGGGAACAAGTTATGCCTCCCGCTCTTCCTGTTATGCAGGAAGCTGCTAATCAAGCAGCCCCTGTCCCCTATCCCTACCCCCACGATGAAATTATAGGGGGGGATAGTGTGGAATCCATCCAACGAAGGCTTTTGGGGGGATCCCCCTCTCCTTCTGCCCATTTAATTCAAATGGCCCGGATTCAAGCCGAAGACCTATTCGAGGTCAAGGTCGATATCTGTCAGGTCATGGCGGGCCTTCACCCGGGGATTGGATGGGACGGGGGGCTAGAGCTCTGGATAATCTTCGTACCGCCACAGGGGAGGAGTCCTTAAGTAAGCTCCTTCGAATACGTGAAGACCTACAGACTGCGGGTTTGCAGTCCGCAACCTTCCGGCAATTGGCCGACAGAGTGCCATTCCGGGCGGATGCGGATCAACACTCAGCCACCTAGGACAGGATAAGATCGCGTGCAAGACACGACGCTCCCTATGATATCTGAGGTCTTTTTCCCATGCATCCTTTCTGTTGGTCAACAACCAAGCACATCTCTCTTTATTAACTACTCCGTGTAGGAAAGACTCTCTTTCTGTCTGGAGGGAAGGCTTTTTGGACTAAGGGTACCATGATACTTTCTGTTTTGTCGAGCCCCGCTTTGGTCTCTGGTTTGATGGTTGCACGTGCTAAAAATCCGGTACATTCCGTTTTGTTTCCCATCCCAGTCTTTCGCGACACTTCAGGTTTACTTATTTTGTTAGGTCTCGACTTCTCCGCTATGATCTTCCCAGTAGTTCATATAGGAGCTATAGCCGTTTCATTCCAATTCCCTGGGGCTGTTAAACAATAGATACATGGGGGTTTTAATAACGCCAGATCGGCACATCAGTAGCAGCAGACGCAGAGGAAGAAATCCTTGCTCTTCGGGCTAAGATGCTGACTTTGCCGTGGAAAGAGTAATGAGAGGAAAGCCTTGACCTTCCCTTGTTCTACCCTTCGAACTCGGAGATTGAAAGGTGATTGAAGAAGATCACTCTATGCAGCGACAGAGGCAAGATCTCTATATGTTGATAGGACTGAGTCCCCCTTTAGAGATAGGGGGAGAGATAAAGCAATCGGCAGGGAGGCATTACTCCCACACGGAAAAATAACGTGCAACCAACCTTTCCTTCCTCCTCTTCTGGGCATGTCTGACTAGTGTAATCAGTCCCTTGCCTTCCCCGCTGTCACTTCGCCGGAAAGAAGTTCCTTCTAATTAGATAAGGGATATGCTTTTGTAATAGCAATTGGATGCTTTCTCAACACGGATTCCAAGGCTTATTCACCATCAAGCGCGGTAAGAGCTGCTATTTACTCAAGAGCGGCTAGTCTTGCAGCGGCAACTGCTTGAGCTCCTACTCTCACTGCGGTTACGAAGACAGCAAAGGGATATTTAAAAGAGGGAGCACAAGAGCTCTGAGTCATCCAACAAGGCTTACTGGAAAAGACTAGAAGAGTAAGGTCATCAGTCCCAGAGCCTATGAGTGCTATGCAAACAGCACTGATTCACCAGAAAGACCGTGACGGTTCATGTCCAGCTCCTTCTATTCTATAGTTCCTTCCCCCTTTCCTTCACCACCAGCTGGAGCGCAGTCTTCGCCGGTCTCAAGGTTATCAACAAGACCGATAACGTGGCTACGAGCTCTTTCCTTACTCAGACAGACCCCAACCCCAAGCGGGCACGGTGACAAGACTTTGATGCGGGGTTCGGAAGATAGGCTTGCAACGGATTCAACCGATCGATTCCCCGTGGCATATAAAGATTGGCGAAGCATAAGGTTAGTAACATCGGTGCTGATAACTTCCTTTTCTCCTTCGGGGGTGGGCTTTGTAGGAGTTGGGCGAGATGCAAGACTTTTTCCTCAAGGAGTTAGAGCAGAAGTTGTTTACTCGTATAAAAGAATAAGACCGGCTTACCATTCTATTAAATAAAATGAAAGGGTTGAGAGTGGATTCCTTTCTTCAATGCATTCCACCGAGGCGACTAGGGCACCTTTTTTGTAAGAGACGCTCAGCTCAAGCCAACTTCTATCAGTTCAGGCGGAAGGTCAAGGGAGTGGTACAATTAGGCCTTCCCTTCGGTATGCTATATCAGTATGTAAAGTTAATTTCTCTCGTAGGCCCGCTTTTGAAACTTCTGGTTTGAGGGACTTCACCGCTAACGAGCATCGATAAGCTGTCGCAAGCAATCAAAGCGATTCCCTTCCTTATTCTAATAGAAAAGGTAATCCGGGCCCTCCCCCTGTCTACAGCTATGCTATCTCTATCACTGCTAAGGTCAGGTTTTGTTTGCTGGATCAGATATGGAGATTTCAGCCCTTTCCTTGTTTGCATTCCAGGTTGGTTCTAAAGAAAGGGTTGGAAAATGGAATCAAACAAAAGGTCAGATAGGCCTCCCGTCCCATTATATTTCCTAAGACAAGATCCGTCGTGGTTCGGAGTCTCGTACTAGCCTCGCCCTATCTAAAACAAAAAGGCGGATGAAAGATGGCCTTCTTTCTTAATGAGCTCTCTCGCTTGACTTTATCGGTATATCATTTCTTGCTAGATCGGATTGAGAGTGACTTCTTCCCTTCCGCTGTCTATGTTTTCAAACATTTCATCGGTGTCGACATTTTCTTCATCTCAGCCAGTATAGGCTTGCTCCGCACACAAAGGCTACATCTGGGCCTTTCATTGATTTGACTTTTCCATTCATTTTTGAAGCCCTTCCTTCGCTCCGGGCACGCTGTTTAGATCTATTTCGGTTGCCAATGAAATGGAATATGGGGAACTCTCCGTCTAAGTGGTTAATCCGACGAGTCAATTCTCAATGTTATGCTGCTATCCGTTCGACGATCCTACTTCTGATGTCACCCCCGCCTCTCCCTCCCAGTGGAATATCCCAACTATTCTCTATCCAATTCCGGAAGAATGGATCATGAAAGATTTTTTCTTGAGATGCCGGTAAGGAACAGCCAATTATAAAAGCGGGTGGCAGGGAATGAAAGCACTCCTTTGATAGCAAAATATATCAATTTTTGAGAGCTAGGGGCAGGCCATCTATTCCTGCTTTACTTTCTTAAAAGAAGCCTTAGATCTCTTTCTCGGTCGAGGTGGGAGTAGGCAGTTCTCTATGAACTGGATGTTGAATTATAAAAAAGATGAGAGGAAGGCGCTTCTTCGATTAGGTGTCTCGTGGCAGGGGCTGTGCACAATCAAAGAGGGGCGGCTACTTTCCAGCTTGCTGACTTCACTATGACCTTCCTCACCAAATCTTCCTCCACTCCATATATATAGGCGGGGGGTATAGGAGAAGCCCCAGAACTACGCTTGAAGCTTCATTCAGATCGATTCCAGTCGCCGCTACGCCACATCAATCCGTTATGGCTCGACCCTCTTCCTTAGCAGCTACGGATTCTCCGGGCAGCCATATTAGGAATTACATCAGTACATTAGTTAGACGAGCAGGAGCGTATGTACCCCGATTCGCACCAAGTTTTATCTGTCGGGCATGGAGAAAGCTCCAAGGATTGACCCGCTCTACAACCCTAATTCATCGTCATTGGGGCGAAAGATGTGATAGAAGCATATCAGTTTCAGCCTAGGGATCAGCCTATCAAACAAAAAAAAGTAAGCGCGTATGCGGTCCGCCAGTCTTTGACTTTCTTTGAAGGCTGGTTTTCGAGCGGAATGGTTTTGACCTTGAAAGTCTTTAGGCTTCGACCTGCCAGCCTAGACCTATTCTAATAGATTAGGCCTAGATTCCCCAACTCCTAAAAAAAATAATTTTTTTCAGAATCGCTATTTTGTTCGATTCAACAGTAGTAGGAATGGTGTATCCAGCAGACGGTCTTTCATCAGTAAGCGATGTGCTAGTCTTTGTTGGTGAATGCCTATCTGGCTGGTGTTCAAGTCTCCGGTCCTTGTCCTTCTATTAGTGGTGGTATCCTAAGATTCCGGTTTAGAAATGATCTATTTCTGTAACTATAAATTTCATAAGAGAAGAAAGATCGTAGCGTAGATTCCGTCCCTCCCAGTTCATAGATGTAGTTGCGTGTAGTTCACTTTTTTCTTCGAGATTGGCTTGGTGTTAAGTGTACCGCTTGTGTAGCCTATGCGAAGCGAACAAGCAAGGGATTGAGCTGCGCGAAAGCCGCGTTCGCGCATTCGTTTTCTTGCTGGGTACAAGATCGAAAAGAATGCATTGGATGGATGCCCGGGCATTGAGAAGGAAGGACGCTTTCAGAGGCGAAAGGCCATGGGGAGATACCGTTTGTGATCCATGGATCTCCGATCGGGAAACCATATCCAAGCTCCGCGGTTAGTCTGCGCTCTTTGGACTTTTCAAACTTAGCGAACTGAAACATCTTAGTAGCTAAAGGAAGGGAAATCAACCGAGACCCCGTTAGTAGCGGCGAGCGAGAGCGTATTGGGGTTTGAAGAAAAACAAACACGAAGCTTCGTTTCTCTTTCGAGTATGAGATATCTGTCAGGTCATGGCGGGCCTTCACCTGGGGATTGGATGGGACGGGGGGCTAGAGCTCTGGATAATCTTTGTACCGCCACAGGGGAGGAGTCCTTAAGTAAGCTCCTTCGAATGCGTGAGGACCTACAGACTGCGGGTTTGCAGTCCGCAACCTTCCGGCAATTGGCCGACAGAGTGCCATTCCGGGCGGATGCGGATCAACACTCAGCCACCTAGGACAGGATGAGATCGCGTGCAAGACGCGACGCTCCCTATGATATCTGAGGTCTTTTTCCCATGCATCCTTTCTGTTGGTCAACAACCAAGCACATCTCTCTTTATTAACTACTCCGTGCAGGAAAGACTCTCTTTCTGTCTGGAGGGAAGGCTTTTTGGACTAAGGGTACCATGATACTTTCTGTTTTGTCGAGCCCCGCTTTGGTCTCTGGTTTGATGGTTGCACGTGCTAAAAATCCGGTACATTCCGTTTTGTTTCCCATCCCAGTCTTTCGCGACACTTCAGGTTTACTTATTTTGTTAGGTCTCGACTTCTCCGCTATGATCTTCCCAGTAGTTCATATAGGAGCTATAGCCGTTTCATTCCTATTCGTTGTTATGATGTTCCATATTCAAATACATGGGGGTTATGAATCCCATCCCCTAGCGAGTGAAGTGCTTACGCCCCTTTAGATTAGAGATAGGGGCGCGCTAGCGTTATAATAATAATAGAAAGGTTAGGGGGCTGAGAAAAGCTTGCTGTCTACTTCTCTTCACTGCCCCGTTCTGTAACTTCCCTTCTTTAGTCCGTCCACGAGGCTGTAAAAAGAGAGAGGGGCGGCTATATAGCGGGAGTCGTTTCGGTTGTATGCCACGAGGTCCCTATGGACAAGGGGACAAGTGAATCATCGCTTTTGGGCGCAGGCAGCCCTCTACCATCCATCCCATTGCATTCCATCATCTCGTATTGTACTGTACCGTACCAGATACATCTATTGAGTGAGAGAAAGGTAGCTTCTCTATAGATATATTATTCATTTTTTATATTGATAGGGATCCCCAGATTCCCGTCACTACGGATTGATTGTCTCTACCTAACTACATGGTAGTGGTCTAGGGAGCGCAATTGCTAGAGCACGGGAGAATGAAGAGTAATGATTTCAGCAAGAGCAGCCGGACGGACTACTATAGTGAGTCCTGTGACTACTAGAGTAGAGTTGAGTCAAAAGGTATGGTATAGCAGCCTTTCCGAGCGAGCCTCTGGGATCTCCTGTAAACCCCCATGATGTGGTAAAGGGAGGATATTAGGGGAAGCAGTGAGTGGAGATTCCCCTGCAGAGAGCCGGATGAGGGGAGACCTTCACGTCCGGTTCGGAGGGTGGGGATATCCCGACCCTACTATCATTATGCCTTTGCAATGTTACTTGGTTCAACTCTATTTGTGACCTTTTCTCGTATGTGGGACTCTCTATCTTCTTGGGTAGATAATCAATCGTCTTTCATTTTGATAGTTAGTAGTATTTATTATAATAAGTCAATAAATAAGAATAAATAATAATAGAACTGGAGGAGCTAAAAGCCGGGATGGCTTGGTAAGCAAGCAACCTGTTATGTAGGCGCCAACTCCCATTTCTTTCTCTTCTTTATTTTTGAAAGTCACGATCAGAATGAAAGGTAGTTCGCTGGGCCTGTATTTTGATCCCAGAGGTGCTGGTTCGACTCCAGCTCGTGAGAAGGCTTTTTTTTTGTCATATCCCTTTGTCTCGCTTGTTCTTATTCAGTTCCTTTGTCCTTCCATCGCTCAACTATTTGTTGAACATAGAATTCGCCCGATATAAGATTAGTACCAACTGGGATCATAAAGCGGATTGGGCTAACGGAAAGGGAGGAGTCAGTCGTTCTGCCATCGATTACAGGCAAACCTTCCCCGAGCTACAGCCCTCACTGTCGATTCAAGACACAAACAACTACCTGTACCACAACCATTGGCATATGCGGTATGTGGGTGTCAGGTCTAGGTCTAGATGGAGGTTCTCGTTCCAGTTCTATTTCTAGTTGAAAACAACAAATTAAAATTTAATCACCAAGTGGATATCTCGAGAACAAAAGGTGCCAAGCCTCGGATTCGACTTGAAATGAGGATAAGGCTTCCAGCTAGATATGTATGATTCACCCGGTACCTGGTATTGGTAGTAGCATCAGTCTCTTTCCCCTCCCTCTGTATGAGTTGAGAGGATGAGGGGAAGTCTACTAACTATAGGGCTACTCCACCTGACTCACGGTCGCTCCACGGGAAACCACCACTAGGAGATGAAGCAAGCCGAGGGTTTCGAGGCAGATATCGCCATGACACGGTAGTAGGGAAACCGGTCCTTGTAAGCATCACTAGAGAGGGGATAGAGACTCGAGACTTCAAACTAATGTCCTTCTTCCTCTGAGCCAGGTTCCTTGTAGAGTCTATCTACTAGAGACATTAACGGTGCTCACCCGGGGTTGGGAAAATGAAATACTCGAATGGAACGCCCTCCATCGTACAGTTCGGCGGACACGGAAGAGCTAGTTCATAGGGCTCGTGCAGTCATGGGACCGACGGTGAAAAGCTCGGGATGATGATGGGGCTAGCAACCGGTCCTCAAAGAAGCTAGATCTCTTGGGCGCTTTGTTTCCCTTGTAGCCAAGTCATACTCATTCCGTACGACGAAGGATTGGGCCTTCGAGGTCGGAACTCATCACATTACTGGGTAGATCAGTTGGGGGATAAGGGTTTTAGTTCAATAAAGGTGCTTCTCATTATATCGAATAATAAGTTAGGCCTGTAGTGCTCCGGGATTCTAACCCGTTCCCTGGTAGTAGAGAGAGAGATCCGCATAAGCCGTGCTGGGGAATACCAGCTAAGTAACTCGAAACTGGTAACTATAGCCCGCTCGCCTTTCGCTACTCTAAGTAAGCATGTCCCTTCTTTGGCAAAGGCTACTCGCTCGCGGTAGACTTTGCTAGCTTTATTGCTGGCTCTAAGCCTACCTCCTTGACTACATCCTGATAACCGCCTGCCTGTCTTGACAGAAGAAGCAGTGCAGTAAGCATCTCCGGACATAGAAAGTAGGCAATCACTTTAACTTCGTTAGCGGTGTAGGTTTCAGTCGTAGTTTCTGGTATCGACACAGACAGTGGGAAATCTCTATACGATTGAAGTCAGTGTGCAAGACAAAGTCTAGTTTTTACTTTGAGTTCCTCTTATAATAAAATAACATATAAGAAGCATTCCACAGTCGTAGGTACTCAATTCAATTGGATTGAACTGCTTGAGCAGGAGCTTTGGACTCGACGAGGTATTGGGTGCTTGCCCTATTGAGAGTCTCTTCCATTCTCTCTTCACCAGACAGATAGACAAATAGGCAATCCGATAGAGAGATTATGGCTTCCTCACTATCAGCAAGCTCCCACAGGCGATGAACTACTTCCGACTTCTTCGGTTTGTAGCCATACCGTATAGAGTGCAAAATACCTTTGTTTGGGAGTAGCTAGATTAAAGTAAGATAGCTGCGGATTCTGTTCATAGAGAGCCCCATTCCTCACTCACAAGCTCTTTCTCAGCCCCAGGTTGAACCTAACGAGTGCATTCAGTTTAATGTCCAAAATCAGTTGAAATTGAAAGGACGTACAATCGGCGAGAAATGAAGTTCCTTTACTTAGGGCTTAAAGCCCTTCTTGCCCTAAGTCTAATCCCTAATCATGCGCAACACATGGACTTGAAGTCCTGCTTTCAGGATTTGATGCTCTTTTGAGACAGCTTTCAATAGAACATAGAGCTCTGCCCTTCTGGCTGTCCTAACGAGTTCACTGCCTTAATCCCTTAAACGGAACAGTTAATCGTAGAGCAGGAGGAATTCTTTCTTTCTGTCCGCTAGTCAGGAATGGAATCGGACGCTACGAATACGAATTATTGGGGCAATTTTCGATATTAGACAAATAGGGCACTATAACGCTATTCTTCCTCCTTCCCCGCTTAGGCCTTAGGGGCTTAGCTTAGGACATTAGCAGTAAGACTTCCGCAAGGTAGCAAAAGAAGGAGCAGCAGTGGAAATCACAGTAGTTGTAGCAAAATAATAGGCACGCTAGGCCCCCTCTCTAAGATAAAATAGGGTAGGCAGGCTACTTGAATGGACATCTGAGATGGCATCAAGCCGAGCACAAAACAGATCTGGGCTGCTAGTAAGGAGGGCTGTGAAGCCTTCTAGCATAAGTGATGCCTTCCCAAGGTACTGGAATTGGGGAAACTCGACCGTGGAGATAAGAAAACCTGTCCTTAACGGGATGGTGCCCGAACCAAGAGCTAGTCCAGATTGCTTTGATAAAGATTTACCATTTCTGTGTACTTCAATCCCTCTCTCTATCGGATGAGAATCGCAAATGTTGGTTCTCATTGTGAGAGAGCCATGCAAATGGGATTTCTGGGGATGAGTCTATCTCCTATAGGCTTCTTTTTTTTATCCCTATAGAGGGAAAGATGTTGGGGGGTGGGGAATTTCAAATTACGACAGCTCGTTAGAGAACTTGACACTATCTATGAGAATCTTTCTATTTGGTTTATTCCTATAGAGTACAAAAATCAAAAGGAAGCAATAAGCACTCAGAGTTAGTATTAGCTTGCCATGCCAAGCAGGTAAAGTAAGAGAATAGCTTAGAAGGAGTCAAGAAGATAGGAGGGAGGATAGCTATGATCCTGCCAAGGTTTTCAAAAATAACGAAAATTTGATAAAGCTGGAAGCTAGGAATCCTAGTAGTTCTAGGTCTCCGTTTTCTTCAGGTAAAGTCTCCGAATATAGCTGTTACTGATAAGGTAGAAAAGCAAGGTTAGTTGTCGGTTTGGTAGTACATCGGAAGGTAGCAGAACGAAGTATAGCGAATGCAAGAGTAAAAAAAAGTGTTTTAGATACTGAAGCAGGTCGAGAGTCAGACAGGCTAACGAGCGAGTGTAGTTGCTTCAAAGCGGGATATGAAAAGGAACCGCAGCTAGGATAGTAAGGACTGTCCTCACTGAACCTGAAAAGAGATTTAATCCATTCGTCCGGGGAAGTTAAAAAATCTTTCAAGGCTAGGGTTTTGGTTGCCCAAGACGTGATGAAGGGGTATCGGGAAGGAATTTAGCGAACAAGCTATAGCACTTGAGAATGAAGGGGGGGAAAAGCCACAACTGGATGATAGCAAGCTTGGGCTTACGTCGGGAAAAAGAGCGCTGCCTATTCATGTTCAGGTACGAAGTGTGAGTTCTGAAAAAACGAATAAACGAACTTGACCAGAATAGTAATGGACTCAGGTTCGAGTTCTTATAGTAGAATGAAGATCGAGTGAAGGCCTTTGAAAAATGCAAAAGCTTCAGGAGCCAGGAGAAAGGAAAGAATAGTGACTTCCTGGGAGGAGGCGTAGGTGATAGGAAGCTAATCAAGGACAGGCTAAGGATTCGAACAGTCCGTGGGACCTTCAAGGAAGAAGTGGGATAAGCTAGGATGCGTGTGATAGAGTAACCCCTAGCGAGTATAAGTGGATCAGCGCTTCTTTCTTACCTAAGCAGTGCCCTTAATTCAGGGTTTCAAGGATCGGTATCGAGATAGCAGCTCGAGGAATCCCTGACTTGCTTGCCTTTTCTTTCATTTCAGGTATGAAACAAATAGCAGTCCCGGTCTATAAGTAGAAAGGCTCAAGGAAATGCGAAGTATAGAGAGTATAAGATAAGCTAAGATCTAGACTCACAGATACCAACGAGCGGGATTAGCTACCAAGCGGGGGAGCTTCAGGAGACTTATAGATGATAGGTAGGTGGGTGGGAAATCAAGAGAAGTGACAAATGATACTCTTAATGGATTTGTCCATTTTCATCCTTTTGAATGGGGCAAGAGCCAGCCCATTCTTATAGCATCCAAGGTAAATAAATGCCCATGGCAGCTCTTAAAAAGATAGGAGAGGAGTGTGAGTCAGTCGAGTCGAGAAGCAACTCATTTATAAGTAAAAAAAGTTTTCATTTTAATAAAGGGCGATTTCCAAGTTTCAAGGAAGAGTGGATTAGCCTCGAATATCTTGATCCACTAGAAAGAGAATTACCAGATACGAATACAAATACAGTTGGAGATCAATAAGCCAAAAGCTTTAAGAAAGCTATTGTAAGGTCAGATTACAGGAAGAGCACAGGTCAGTCTTCTTCATAAGTTCCCTTCCCGTCAGGTCAGGATAGGGCGAAAGTTGCTTTATATTAAACGAGTGATTTAGAGTTGTCTTTATAAATTCAAGCATGTCTGTTATGCTAGTTCATCTATAGAACGTCAAGACCTTGTCTTCCGTAAGCTAGATACCCGAGAAAGTAGATTAAGGTCATACTTTTTCCTTAGAAAAAAGCCCACCCTACCCACGTCTGGGTCAAAAGTTTGTCTGCCCATTAACAACAAGAAAGCCAATTCATAGCGCAAGGAGGATAAAGGAAGGGTAGGAGCTATCCAGTAGAATGCTAGGAGACAAAAGCAAGAAGAGGACCTCGCTACACGAATTGAAAGGAAAGCTCGGACTTATAAAAGGCTTCGAATAACATAATCTCTTTTTTCCTCCAGCAAGGAGCAGAGCCAGTTCAACTCATGAAATGGATGCTTTCGTAGGGGCTGTATGCCTTTTTATTCCTAAAGCTAGAGTTGGCCTGACCGGCTTCGCAGGATCATTTCCACTCTGTAGGCCGCTCATTCCTAAATAGGAAATAAAGTGCCTTTTCGATTCTTCCTTCCTGCTTGTGTGCTTTCCCTAGGAAAATTGACTCATTCTAGCTCTCCTCTACTTCAACCACTAAGCGCTTCGCTCCTTTAATTAAGAATAGAAAATATCGCCTTTTTGGCATGAACATATAGCATGTGTGCCGTGAGGTCAATCACTGTCAGTTCTTCTTTCGAAATTGTCGAATATGATGAAGAGCTCTTATCGGCTTGAGGCTTCGTTTCAAGCTGAGTAGAAATTTCATAAGAGAAGAAAGTCGCGTAGAAAGGATTTGGATTCGAGGCTTGCTAAGTGAAGTCAACAAACAAAGAAAAAAAGCTTTCTCCGAGAAAGCGTCTGTTCACGTCAGGGTCCGCAGGAGATGTAGTCACTTTGACTTTTATCGAGATTGGGTTGGTATTAAGTATACTCATGATCTTTATTTTTTTTTCCGGTATGCCGCTCCGCCAGCAAGGAGTGCCACGCACGAGCGGAGCGAAAACAAAGCAGGGGGAATTATTCGTTGGGATAAATCCTTTGATTGCGTATTGAATATAGATCCATGTCTTTCTTGTTCCACTAGCTAGGACAAAATTCTCAGATGTCCCTTTCGTTATCGTTATTACAACCTTCTTTTTTGATGTCAAAGACCAGAAGCTGTGCGCTAATTCTCATTGGATCTCGGTTGTTCTTAACAGCGATGGCTATTCATTTAAGTCTTCGGGTAGCACCATTAGATCTTCAACAAGGTGGAAATTCTCGTATTCTTTATGTACATGTTCCTGCGGCTCGGATGAGTATTCTTGTTTATATCGCTACGGCTATAAACACTTTCTTATTCCTATTAACAAAACATCCCCTTTTTCTTCGCTCTTCCGGAACCGGTACAGAAATGGGTGCTTTTTTTACGTTGTTTACCTTAGTTACTGGGGGGTTTCGGGGAAGACCTATGTGGGGCACCTTTTGGGTGTGGGATGCTCGTTTAACCTCTGTATTCATCTCGTTTCTGATTTACCTGGGTGCACTGCGTTTTCAAAAGCTTCCTGTCGAATCGACTCCTATTTCAATCCGTGCTGGACCGATCGATATACCAATAATAAAGTCTTCAGTCAACTGGTGGAATACTTTGCATCAACCTGGGAGCATTAGCCGATCTGGTACATCAATACATGTTCCTATGCCCATTCCAATCTTGTCTAACTTTGCTAACTTCCCCCTCTCAACCCGTATCTTGTTTGTTCTGGAAACACGTCTTCCTATTCTATCTTTTCCCGAATCTCCTTTAAGGTATGAAATAGAAGCTCGAGAAGGAATAGCAAAACCTAGTTTACTTCCCAGCTCAAACTGAACGCGATGTAATCAAACTTATGGTTGACGCCGTAGAGAATATAAAGCCCATATGCGAAGTGGAAAAAGTAGGAGTAGCAGGTACTATTTATGATGCCCCTGGGATTGTAGCCAGGCAGGGATCGTCAACGAACCTTAGCTATTCGTTGGATCCTTGAAGCAGCTTTCAAACGACGTATAAGCTACAGGATAAGCTTAGAGAAATGTTCATTTGCTGAGATACTGGATGCTTACCAAAAGAGGGGAATTGCACGTAAGAAAAGGGATAATCTTCATGGACTGGCTTCCACCAATCGAAGTTTCGCGCATTTCATATGGTGGTAAAGTGAGACCACATAAAGAGCTCTCTGATCCTCATTCAGTCAGATTCTTCAGTAAGATATGGTTTTACCCTTTTCCTTTTTGTTTGAATCTTCATTCATTGAGTATGAGGAATCCAAAAGCAGTAAGACCCCAATACAACAATAAGACAATAAAATTTTGTTACCTACACCTAATTCAAGACCGGTTAATGCAAGAACTATAAATAATAATATATACAGAAAAAGGCCATGACCGAAGGAGACTACAACCTAGTTATGATTTTAAGCCCGACTTTCTTTTTTACCTTCTTACCTATTATGGTAAGGGCAACCCCTGTTGTCGACGGAATTCGTCATCGGTGAAATGCGAGTAGAATTCACGATAGATTTCTGAATTGCGGCCGCTTAGGTTTACTTGTTCTATAAAGAACGTCAGACTTCCATCCATGAGATGGCGCGGATAGGCATGTTCAAGGGAGCTAAGCGGGGAAACCTTCTCCTGAATGAAGTCGTAGGCTTCCTACCAACTATTTGAATAGGGAGATAGCTCCATAATTCGAGCAAGATTCTGCTCATCAAGCATCAGATTGAAGAGTTTATCCTGCAGACCGGCCTTTTTATCTAATACGCGTAGTTCGAGATACTCTCGATCAAAGATTTCCCAGTAGTGATCTACGTTTAGGGCTTGATCGAACTCGAACCAGCCTCGCGTAATCTCCCCGGTTATTATGAGGGGGGATATTGTAGTAATGCTGGTTCTCGAGAACCCTAATTCGCTCATATATTTCTGCTTCATTTTCTGCTGCGATAACATTTCGAAAAGTAGCCAGAGACTCGTAACTTGACGACGATTCCAACGCCGGCAGATTGGAACTGTCAGCGCTGTTGTCGAAACAGCAAATCCACTCAAAGTCCAGAGGCTGAGACCCCCCACAAGTCAGTCCAAATTTACTATATGAAATAAAGAGAGTATGAAATGAATATAGAGCCAATAAAGAACAATTAACACAATCAAACTTAAGTTTTAGTAAAAAGGGGGAATGCCGCAGCTCTATAAAGACTAAGATGTTATGTTTATATTACATTACCGAGCTAGCTGGTAATTAAATCCAAAAACTGAAAAACCTCGTTGCATAACCAACTATTTTGTCCATATAACATAACATCAACATATGAATCCTTGAGAAAGCCTGGGATGTGAATAGCCTCGTCCCCAATTACTGTCCGAACAAGGCCCGGCATGCTCCATTCTGGGGGTAATTGCTTACCGGCTCTCACCACCCACTCTGCGTATTCATCACAGATTCGATCAAATACCCGCTCTAACTCAGGTGGAGCGCTTTGCGCGTCCGACCTAGTTGAAGAAAGAGTTGAAGAGGTACTTGACAAGAAAGATGGCCTCTCAAAAAAAAGAGAGACTCATTCTTGCTCTCAAAATTTAGAAAGACTTGTCTCCAATTTCCGGTTGGTCCAACCAATAAAGACATGGGAGTCTTTGGGCATTGCTTGGGCCGACTTAAGTAAAGACTGGTTACCTAGTGATTTACAACCACCCTCACTGCACACTGTCTATATCTGTCTACTATTGATTCAGGTGCAAAAATAAAAAGAGCTTATTATCAAACTTCCCCTTCTTCCTCAAAGCACTTTGACTCTTTAAGAACGGGAGTGACAGTGGTCGAAGCTAGTGAATTGAATACCAGACGGGGTATAAGGTTCTTTTCCTATTGAATCAGATCTGGCATTAGTAGGAAAATAAAATAGGATACCAGATATTCCGACTACATGAAATAGAGCACCGGATAAGCCCCCAAGACTATCACTGGAGGTGTAAAAATGAGGAAATATCGCATCTATGCTTTGCGGATGATCTCATGGTGTTCAGCAATGGTGACTTATAATCTATTGCCATTATCAACAATGTCCTCCATATCTTTCAACATCTTTCTGGTCTCACCCCAAATAAATCCGGCTAAGAGTGAGGTTTTCATTTTATTTTTGTAAAGGAAACCACAAAGAATCAGATCACGAACATGCTGGGTTACAAGGAAGGAAAACTTCCCGTAAGGTAATTAGGGGTACCCCAACTTACGACAAAGCTCAAAGCTAGTGATTGCAAAGTACTTGTGGACAGAAAACCATCCAAACTTCAACATTGGACGGGTAGAAGCCTCTCCTACGCTGGCCGGTTACAGCTGATAAACTCCATCCTTTTCTCCATGCAAGTTTCCTCATTATCCCTGGAAAAGTAGTTAAACAACAAGTAGAACAGCTAATGCGCTCCTTTCTCTGGGGTGGGACGGTACCTCTATCTATCTACGCAATATAGGAGTTCCATTCCAAAACGTACAGCACGGCCTTCCACGCCACCCAAACACCTATCGTCAGTCAACCTTCCCATCAGCCATTGCTCCACCAGCAGTCAGTTCTGCTCCTTTGAATTCCGGGGCTACGGTTCAATAAGTTTTTAAATGAAAAAAAAGAGTGTTCCTCGGGCGGCACAAAACTAGAGATGTAGAATCACATCTTACGACATATGTACTGAGGAGATCATCACTCGGGAGACATGGTAACAAGCCCGCGTGTGACTTTCTACCTCCGCAGCGGTGACGCTCCCAGGGGACGAGACGGATTGTGGTGGAGATCCGTCCGAATCCGTTTCCGAGGAGGCATGGGGAGTCCGACTGAGATGCCGGAGACTCAGAGCCTGATGTCCCCTCGCCGAGAGGCATCATATGGTTTTGGTATGTGAGCAGCGCTCGTAAAGTAAAGTCTACAGTCAAGGCAAGCCCTGCTGAGCAGCCCAACCCTCTTAGAGCAAAGGATAAGGCTCGACCGCCCAGAGAGAACCCAACCTTTGAAAGTCAGGCATGAAAGAAATCCAATTCCTTGAATTGCTGACAAAGAAGATAGAAAATACCTAAAAAGGTAGAAATAAAGAGAAACTAAGATTTAAGAAAAGGAGTCAAACTCAAGCTCGAACTTATAAAGATAGGCGGATTAAAAGTAGTTAAAGCCCCGCCTTGCTTTCGCGTATTTAGGGTCTAACTTTGTAAAGCGTTTTAATGTTGGAATTTGTGTTTCATATGAGGCAAAATAAACATGGGGGGCCGTTTTCTTAGGCAGTTGCTGATTGAGGAAAAACCGTCAGCTCTGTCTTTGCTATTTCGACGGTTTCCTACAACGAAAAGAGACTGGATCTTCAATATAAGTCTTTCTTGTGAAAGAATAGGGCAGCATTTGTTTGTGGCTCCCTCACACCACTGCTGGTGACCTTGCAAACTCTAAGGTCCTTTAGGCTGCTGGGTTAGTAAGAACAAGATAGTGGGCTTTCCCGTGTAATTTCGACACCTTGGACTTCGGCATCTTTACTTAGGGATACCCTTGGTAAATCATCTTTATTTTCCCTGCGAGAACAACTCTTCTTCAGCTACCGAAGCTTGCAGGTGTGTAGCTGCACCGAGCTTTCTCTTTTGAATTCGGGTTCCCACGGTATTGATGAGAGCCTTTTTTCCTCGGATCATGTTGTCTGACGTCCTTCCTGATGAGACCTTTTTCAAAGTCCCTTGTTTTAATTCGACGAAGAGCTTCTTTATCTTACGCAATTTCGAGATCAGGATATTGAAGAATACCTTCGACGTGTAGCTAAGTAGCTTCAGATTCCTTTTCCTTGGTTGCCGATCAAGGTAGAGTCTTCACAGGTGATCAAGTAAAAGAGTTTGCTAATATATATAGTTTTTGTTGAAATGATTCACTCAACACCTTTGCTCAGGCTAATGGACAAGCCGAGTCTTCCAAAAAAATAAGGTGAACTAGCTTAGAAAAAATGATAAAGGATAACCCAAGCAAGGATCTGGCATGAAGTGTAGTCAGAGGCTCTCTAGGCATGTCGGACAAAAAGACCGAGTTTCCATTAGGAGGTGGGACAAGAAGCTTAACCATACTTGGCTTTGGAAAGACTTCTGCTCGACACGTTCAAGCTTTTCCGGGAGGATCTTTTTTAAATATTTTATTCCCAAGTTAAAGACTGGGGCGGGTTTAACTAAATATCCTGACCCCTGACCCATAGTCTTCATGGATCTGATCTTTCCTGCTATTCCTAAGGAAAGGATAGTATTCAAGGCGATCAGAGTCAGCATCGGCATAAGGGAAGAAAAAGTGGCAAGAATCATTCCATTCTTCCTCGGCAAGAGCACCCGAATCCGAATTTAGTTTTTGGCCTTGTCAGTATCCCTTTGTGAGTCTTCTGCTGAAGACTTTCTCCTTAGTAGTCTCCCAATGGCCCTTGACCGGTGTGGCTAAGCCAATACATAATCACCATAAATTAGTGACGAGGGCTCTCTGCGGCTAAGAATAGAAGGTGGTGTACTAGTTCTCAGTAAGTATTGGAAGAATCCCATGAAATGTTCATCCGGGATTTTAGTTAGTGAAAAAAGACCTTCTTTTTCTTGTTACCTCCTGCCCGCAGCCATGCACTTAATAAATCAATATCATAGGAGTAGTAGCGCTAAGCGAAGCATCAAAGCAGAAGGAGCTTGACACCATTGAATCAAGTGTTGAAAGACTACGTATGAAAATAGAATCCCCAGATGATAGGGGCCCGGGAACTAAACGATGTTAGCGCAAGGGGCTTAAATTAAAAGGCAGGTAGCATTCGATAAGCAGGCAGGTTTGGGAAACTAGCACCAGGTACTAGGTCGATGGCATGCAGAATACTCCTCATCGGTGGTAAACCATGGGAAGAGCATCACCAACCAGCTCCTTCAAATATTTTAATAGTATCTGAATGAAGAAGAATGTCGAGAGAATAGTTCAATGCCGGCGAATAGCGTAGGAAGTAACCAAGTTTGAATGGTGGAAAGCCAGCAAGGGAAAAAGCATTAGTTTCAGCGAAGCTATTCTTTACCCCTTAAGCGTCAGAGAAAAGTACTTTCAGGCAAGGTCGGCTAGCGAACCCCGCTACTCCTTTGTCTTTTAGGAAGGGAAGTCTGAGTCAAAGTCATTGTGAATCCTCAGTTTGAAGGCGATTCACCTTCACCCAACATCTTTTAAAGTTTTAGTCTTATTATTTATCATCTGCCTGCGGCTCTGGCCGGCCCATCTTCCTCCATGTCCTCATCCGAGGTTCAAGCAATTGGTCATCATTCCTGGCCTGGCCGGCTGGCCGAGGTCGAGTTCCTCCCTTATTTAGAATCTATACGGCTTTCTTCGTCTCTATTATTTGATTTATCAATAGCCAAAAACTTTACTTTCAGGTCTGCGAGAGGTCAATGTACTAGAGCTCATGCCCAAATAGGGGCTTTCTTTTCTCTTGCATGCGCCTTCCCTTCCTACCTCATTCATTAAAATCAAAGGAAGCTTCATCGGGAAGGGATAGGGATGGCGCATTGGCTTGGTTGGCGGCTTGGCTTCGCTATCGCTCATGACTTGGTATAGAGTCTGTGTAGTTGGTGAGTACGAGTACAGCCTATGAAACAGGCTTTGAGTTCCATTACATTGCAAAAATGAATTCCCGCCACTCTCCCTTCCAGTGAACCCCACGTGTCTGCCTCCGGCTTCGAAGCAGTGGGGAAGAAAAGGACTCGGCTTAACTTCACTTGGGTTCGGTTTACCTTGTTACTATTGGAATGATGGAAGTAGCTCTTCTTCCTCTTTGCGTTAGCGACTCTGAGCTCATAGGGAGCTGGGAATTAGCTTGGTTAGCTGGAGAAGGGATAGAGTTGAAAGATCGGATTTTTTTAGCGCGCCTTATGCCTGTCCTTTCCTGACTCTGTCGATGGTATGCCTGAGATGGCAGTCTTTCTCCTTGGCTTGTACTCGAGATTCCCTTTTTGTTCGAAATCGATATCTTCGCCTTTGAGAAAGGGAACGAAGGAATTCCGTCTGTTGTCACAAGAATTGTTCAAGTTGAATGCGAATAATCGATTGAATCCGATCTTTGAAGACTTGAAGGACTAGTGTCCAATCCCGGCCGATGTAGAGTAGTCCCTTTTGGGCAGCACTTCCTCGTAGGGAACTACCTATTGTCCTTCTTTCTTGTGGTGGAACCTGGGATTCACCCTCCCAGAAGTTATTATCGCCAAAACAAAAAAAGACATCTTGAATTTCCCACAAGAGTAAAACTATAATAGTATCCGACTCATATGGCGGCGGGGGCTGCGTTCCCCTCTCTTTCTGCTGGATGGGGAGTGCATCGGTCGGCTATGTCCCTGGACCTCCTGGCTTCCCTGTCACGTCCGAACGTAATCAGAGAAGACCTGCCCAAGCACCGCACCACCTTGTGATCATAAAGAAGAATATCCAATACAATCACAGGAAAGAGTACCCGAAAAAAACCGTAACGTATCAGGGTCGTACGCCTGGAACAGTCGTACAATTTCGGCGATTCAAAAAGGAGTATATCCCTCTCCCTTAGTGTCTTTCCACTTCCCTCGTTCAGGAACAAACCCTTCGCCTAATTCTTTTGAGTCCCGACCTGGTTTTTCCCCACTAACCAATTACGTTACGACCACTGAAGAAACTTGGTTGACGAACATGGCTAGGCTCAACTTGAACCACCGGGCTTACCCATTTTTAGATCATGCCCCCGTAGTTTTTGGTATTAAAGCCTTCCATTTCTCTGCGACTTCTGGAACGGATGGGACTTTTCCCTCTCCAACTGGACTAGAATAAAGGAGGGTCGGCCTGTGATCGTAGTCCGATAGCTATTCCTGCCCCAACTTAACGGGGTCCGGTAGTCAGGGGTAAGAATGAACAGAAGGCGACTAACCAATCTCTCTTTGAAACCAGATGCCCGGAGATGTTTGATTCGTAGGGCTAGGAGATCGGTGAAGAGGGCCGGACAACCAAGCTAAAAGTTCTTCCATTACGGCTACTCTGAAATTTTGCACTACCACCTTATCCATCCATTACTGGAGACGAAAGCAGCTATCCCTAATGCCTTTCCCCTCTCCCTCCAGTCGGGAGCTAAACCCGGGGAGTGAGAAGAGAAGGAAGGGAAGAATCGGCTAGGAAAAAAGAAGATTTAATCGTGTTAATGCTAAAAACTCAAATACCGGGTATTCTCTGACATTTTTAATATCTTATACTTGGTTCGAATCCAATTCCTGGTAAGGAAGGCAAAGATTCTAAATAAATTCCTGGATGATGAACAAGAAGCACTGCAGCAGCAATAGCAAGTCACTTTGGAACGACCCGGCATCGAGGTCTCTACTCCCCAACCGCACCACCTGGGGAAACCAAGCGAAAGAAGACAAGATCTAATCTCCAAGCACTGTCTTGTGCTCGTCTCGGTGAATGGACACAAAAAAGAGATTTAATATTTTTATGAGAAAGCATTCTGAATCGGCATGAGCAAAAGCCCCCGTAAAAGCTTCAACAGGAAAAGCAGTTCAGCAAGACAATGGAATCAAAATAAAATTCAAAAAGAATTGGCGGAGAACGGAAGGAATTTACGAACGGTACGACCGGGGAAGCCTGCCTAGCAAAGCCAAGCGTGGAAAGACTACCTAAAGCTAAGACTCCTTTTCGGGTGCTGCCGGTCTGGATTGATGCCTTTCCTTCTTTCCAGGATTAAGGATCTCCCAAAAGAATGAATGACCTCACCTCATGAACAGTCGATGGGAAATCCCGCCATGCCATCGAGGGGCTAGTGTGACCATCCATAGCATACGACGGGCGAGAGGGGTACGTGGTGGCTCAGTGTGTCTACCAGTTTCAGGTGAGGCTATTCGGAGATCCAGGGCGAGTCCCGATTCCATATATACGGTTAAGCAAGCCCTGCCGCCAGCTTCCACCCAGACGACAAAAAACGTGAGCGCCTGGCGCGAAAGGTTGCTTTGCTTTACTAAAAAAAAGAATATAAGGCGCGTTAGCGCTTTAGTTTTCCAATAAGGGGCGGAGCGAGCCTAGAATAGCAGCCTATTACGTTACGTTTTCAGGCCCCTTTACTTTTTACTTTTTTTCATTTTAAAAATAAAGCGCTAGTGCCCCTAATCCTATAGAGTCAGGCTCTTCTGCTATCAATGAAACCGAAAGAAACACAAAAAAAAACCCAGTGCGTTTTGTATAGATTGAGAGTTGTAGCTGGATTCTTTACTCATGACATACTGGGAAGAATTGCAGGAAATCGTTCGATAAGACTTCTCACTACTATTTTAAAATGATATCCGACGATCAAGACAATTCCCGCGAACTCTTTCATTTCATATCAGTTTATTCTTCTTCTTACAAAGCAAATAGCATTTCCTATTGATTTGTCCCCTATCCTATAGAGCTGGACCTATTATGATTCTTTCTGAATTATCCGTCGCTTATGCTGTTCCCAAGGACTAGCAAAATCGAAATAGCGAAATTCTTGGGTCATCTCAATGGGTTCAGAAACCACACGTTTCTCTGGATCATCATAGCGTACTTCTACATATCCACTCAGAGGAAGGTCTTTTCGTAATGGATGACCCTCGAAACCATAATCTGTTGATATACGGCGTAGATCCGGATGATTGATGGAAGAAACACCAAACATATCCCAAACTTCTCGCTCCCACCGGCTGGCTGATGGAAATAGACTGACTACCGGAGATATTCGTGTTACTTCGTCTGCACTGGTTTGTATAAGAATGCGTGAGTTATACCGAGTACTCAGTAAATTATAGACCACTTCAAATCTTCGTTTTCGAGAGGGATAATCAACTCCGCAAATATCGATCGAAACTTGAACCCTTGTATAGGTATGCAATTTAAGAAAGCACAAAAATTGAAATAGGTAGTCCGTTTTGGTACCATATCTATTCCCATGTTCCGATCTTTCAAAATAGTAAACCCATTTTCCGGGTAAAGAATACAAACAATATCTTAATAAGAATTGGCTATCCATATAAAGATAACGAATGCTTTCTCCTCGTTCATATTCTTTTCTTGCTCTAAAAAACTCGCGCCAGCTTGGCATGATTATATATTCACAGTAAAAGTTATCCGCTTTGCTTTCTTTTAGCAAAGACTTGTTGTAATGTAAATCGCCGGTTGGGTTTACCAACCAAGAAAGACATGGGATTTGGTGGGCAAAAAACTAGCTTTCTTCTCTCTCTTATGATATTTCTATTGCTTCAACGGCTACTTCTCTTCTCTATATGCAATTACTTGGCGTAACTGAACTCAACTAAGCTTGCATCTTACTTTAAGGTTTTCTAGAACCTAAGACTCTTAGATAGAGAGTTTCAAACCAAATGTGCAATTCCCCTCCCCCGACAATCCGAGTGGGGAACTAAACCAGCAGCGCTACGAACACTTTCAACAGAACGAGACCTGCCCCTATCCTATATAGTAAATTTATAAAAAATATAGAGTTAGCCGGACTTCCCTTTCCTGGGGATTGGTCTCCCTCTCTTAGTAGGAGGTTGACTATGTCCACAACAATTTGTGTAATATAAATTAAAGGCTCGTCGAGACCTCGACGTTTTGGATTTCTTCCTAGGTGCAGGCCTGTCCTTCTTCTTATTGCAGTTGATTGAATAAGGCTTCCCCGCTTCGCTTCTTCTTTGTTCATTCGTAAATCGCGTCTTTTTAAGCCAGGTCAAAACGATTCGATTTTTATCTGAGTCTACGGAGATAAATCGCTCTTTAAGCGAAAATCCCCGGTTTTCTAAAACCTTCTCGTGATGATCTCACTCCACGGAGGGAAAAGGTTTGTTAATTCATTCAAAAGACGGGCTTTCCTAGCTCATATAGTGGAAAGCGCCCTTCCCACATCGATCCCTCGAGGTGGAAGAATGATGAAACCTGCCAAGTAATATAGTAGTCATGCCCTTCCTAATCCTCTATCGAAGGAAACCCCTCCGAGGGTGAAAGAGGTGGCTAACTTTCCTTGCCCCAGGGAGCTTCTTTGTTTATGTAACTAAGCGGGCAGGTCTCTGGAGTGTGCTTCTATCGCCCGAGCAAGAGAAGGGCTGCAGATGAGCTATCAAGTCGTGCATTTCTCCCGAAAGTGAGGATAATGCCCCGGATATCCTCATAGGTGTCGGGTTTACCAGGCTAAGGTAACTAGAAAATTGTAGTTAGCGGGTTTCCCTCCTTCCATAGCATCTTGCTTTCCTTGGTAACTATTCGACAGACGAAACCCCTCGGTTTTCTTCTTATCTTAAAGTAGCTTTCCTTTCGGGTTTGACCAAGATTCTTCCCTAGGGTGCTAGTTTGTTTATGTCACTAAGCGTGATAGCTTAACCGCGCTTCTAGCTCTATCTCTAAAAGGAATTCTTAAACCGGCCATGCCAGACAAGTACTGGTTTAAGTTCCGCCATCCCCTCTCCCAGTTGCTATGAATCGAGAGAGCCCAGTCGCTCCTCCTGCCTAAGGGCATAAATAGAGGCATCACTCGAGTTATGCCTCTTCTAGTAGATCCAATCCAGACAGATCTAGTATACGTACAAGAATCAGAAGGGGTCTTATCCCTAGGTGAGGGGATTGTGCTACTTGCTTTTCTCTTAGTTGAATTATGGGTCTTTCTCTTTTTCTTTCCTTTCTTGTTCCGTCCTGCGCTAAGCAAGCGAGTCTTTCATTCCTTGCTCAAGTAAGTGAGGACAAGCCCCTTTCGCCGGATCTCCCTATCCGGGGACTTCTCCAACAACCTCTTCTGGTAAACAAACTCTTATGTACTCAGACGGGCCGCTCTACTCCCTGTGTTCTTTCAACGTAGCAAGGAGGCCGGCGGAGAATGCCAAGTCGGTCATTCACACTCAGTCAGAGTCCAATTTCCTAGCGGAAGAAAGCCAAAAGGGAAGTTCTGCGTCCTCACCTTTCAATCGAGCAACTGCGTTTCTTCGTCTTAGGCCTCCAACAGAGGTGTATTTCCTTTCAAAGTAAAAGAATTGATTGAGGGGATTATCTCTCTTTTTTATACAAAAGGGCCGGGCATGGTTCACCAGGCGTACTAATTTCATTCGATAGAATGATGATAATTTTTATCGACCCTCACTCACTAGGGGAAGCGCGGACGAGTGGAAGACTTGGGTGTACGTAGTTCAGAAGACTATCTGCTTAAAAAACTACTCTTCCTCTTTAACTTCTTATTGTTTAGTTAGTTCAGTAGCTCTTTCAGTTCGAACTTACCGTTCCGAGTTGCTTCTCTCTGTTTCTGTGGTTAGTGAGTTATGGAGTTGGAGCAGTTATTCATTCTTTCTTGAGTTCTAGTTTTTAGAGCTGTGTGACTAGCTTCCATGAGCGGATAGGATCCTCTTCTAGGGCTTGTTTCGGAGTTAAACGAACGTTGTTCTTAAATAAATTATTCCCTTCCCCGAGTTAGACTTTTTAAGAGATGGGTGAATAGACACCAGTGGAATACCTAAAAAGAGAGCCGAAGGAAGAGAACTAGAGAGCTGGAGGGAGGGAAGGAAGAAAATCCTCGATTCAAGACAGTATAAGATCCTAGAGTCTTTTTCGAATGCCCTTAATTTCACTGAGATCACCAATTAAGATTTCGCTTATGGTAAAGGTTGCTAAGCGAAAGCCTCTCTGCAATGAGGGAAAGCCACAGAAGCTGGCCTTACAAGATAGGGGGGCTGTCCAGGAGATTCTTTGAGTTCATACCCAGTAGAAAGAAGGGCAGCTGCTAAGATCCCAAATCGAGGCTAGATGGGAGTAGCTCATGCCCGGCTCGGGAAATGATGTTTGATAAGATGGATTCGTTCGTGAAAGAAAAAAAAATGCAATGGTGGGAAATGAATAGAAATGGCCGGTATGTTTTAGTCTTTCCCCTAATGAGGTACCGACATCTGTGTTAGTTCCTAGGAGTGATGTTACAACATCCCTTAGTAAGAGCATCCGAGATAGCCAAAGATCCGAAGGAGAAGCAAGAACAAAGGTGGTAGCACATTAGAATAATAAGAATTCAAATCAAATCCAGCTTAAAGCGCTCAAGGAACCCTATTTCATTTCGAGATCCCTACCCCACAGATTGAGACCGAGTTCCAGTTCAATTTTAATAATTTTTTTCTAAACCAGCATCAGTGACTATCTAAGCACCACCATAAAATTACGGAACAAACTGTAGTTTGCGGCAGTTACTGTTTTTATAGCCATAGTCTTTCTTTGGTTCGAAAGCGAGATTGAGATCTATATAAAATATAAACCTCTGACGGAACGGAATGCAACTTTTTCCTATTGATCCAGTTTACATTGACTCAGTCAGTAGTTGGCCGTTGATTTAGTTGACCAAGAATCAGGAGCAGCACCATAAGGGGGAGGCAGCATCTGAGCTAGTTTCATCTGTCGATTGAGTTGAATCAGCAACAGAGTCGGTAGCCTCACCAATCTATATAGTTCTTTCTCAACCATCAGTCTTTGTAGATTTATTCCTTTCGTGCGTTCTTTTGATCTAGCCATAGTGACTCTCTATCCGTTGTGGGAGTGAGTGTTTAGGCGGGGCCTAAGAATGAATGATTTACGCGCTCCTTCGTTCATAGCACGGAGTGAGATGTCTATGTTCCCACCAGAACCTACATACGTGTCAATCAAGGCCTTTTTTATTTTTGCCTATGATGCCATGCCTGCTGTTACTTCACTCGGTCAATGGGGATAAACCACTGTATCTCGCTTTTTTTGATGCTACTTAGACTTGAATCAACCAACCGGATCTGTTCGATCTCCTGCGGCGAGTGCTGCTTCTTTGACCTGTGCTTCCTACGCCTTTGCCCGTGGGTCAATTGCTCTTGGTTTTTGCACTCTAAGATAAGAGAGAGGAGGGGGGATACCGTAAATCCACTCTGCTACAGGCTATTCAGCTAACCTTTTAGAAAAATGTCTTAACTAAAATAAATAAGAGAAGAAAGCCTCAGAACGAAAGAAGGATAAAGCAGAACTTGCGTAAGATAGAAAGATCTATTATCCCATTTCTTGCCTACCTAAAAAAGGGGACCTACTCTCTTTTCTAAATCCAATCAATAGCCCGTTCCAGTCTAACGAGATTCCTCCCTTTCAGTCGATTAAGCAATTGATCCAGTCGTTGACGTTGCAGGTGATTCTTATGATTCCCGTCCCGGCCACCACCTTTTTATTTCAAATCTGGATCCATAATTATGGCCGGTTAGCTACTGAGATAGCGTGGCTATTGATGGGTGTTGAATGATTCTTGATAACGTGGTTTAGAGCTAACATAGATTCAGTTGGGGTAGAGGTCTTGTAGAGCCTGATTGACCAGTTTCCCTGATGAAGAAGAAAAGAACTCGACTTTGCCAAAGACATATGAGGCATACTCATCTGAGTCTTCGGGTCCAGAAGTCTATACTACCTCCTAAATAGGACTCATTTGGTTAAGCAGTAGATCCAGCTTATGACTCTATTAGATAGACGATGCTCAGATAATCCAGTTCTCTAACGTTAACTAAGAATACTATAAGAGGAGAAGTCGACTCATGTACTCTATCTACGAAACCTGCCGTGCCTTTATCGTTGGGGATAATATTCTTGATGGCGAGTGGTTGAGTATATAAGAGAAAGGCAGCTTTTAGGAGTGATCTTTCTTTACTTCGGAGTAGAATAGGTGCAAGGGGGGATTACTCTTAACTAACTAAGCCTAAAGGCTATCCAGCTTAAGGATGAAATTATTTAGACGGGAATACCCCGTCGGTAGCAAAGGCAGAAGGAAAAGGCAGGAATGCACCTTAAGGGGGAGTTCATGGGTCACGAGCTGGGCTTGCACCAGCGCTTTCCAGATGCATGGTCCGGATTTCTTTCTGATCGTTTGATAACTCGGTTCGTCCTCGACAAAAGGCAAGACTAATGAAGACTACATCCGGGGGGAGAAGGGGTTCTTCTCCCAAAGTCCGTCGGGCCGACGATAACCCGCGGCAACCATACCAAGACCTAACGAGATATTTTTATCTCTCCCTCCGTTTTTGGCGCCAAAAACCAACCTGTCAGCCCGGCCAGGGCACACGGAGGTGTGTCCCGGAAAAAAAATAAATATACCAATCCCGATCCATTAGGTTCTTCGATGTGTTCGTTTACAAAGTCAGTCCCTTTGATCTTTCTCCCAATCGGCAATTCTCACAGCTAACTCGATGTGGAGTTTGGAATTCCTCAATTAATCTTTATGTTCGACCATATCTTCTAGAATGTTAAGGATTCTGAGTCGCTTCCCTGGGGAAGCTCTTTCGAGCTTCAGATCCTCCGGACAAAGTTTCTTTAGAACTGTGGAGGAGGTTCTCCGCCCTTTTATAATATAGAAGATTCTCCGAATCTTTTCTTTTAACCATGAAGGACTAGGAGCTTCCGGCCCCATGACCTCGGTTGGTTGATTCGTAGCAAGGGGCTCCTCCTGGTTTGGGTCCGAAGATGACCCCTCCTCTGGAAAAAACCACTTATCTATCCACGAGCCACTCCACGAGGAAGAGGAGGATGCACCACCTAAGGGGCCCGCTGGAGCAGGAGCTTGCTGTGAAGCTGGCAGGTCCATCGGTGGGGTTTGGAAAGCAGGGCTTTGTTGGCCGCTGGATGGTTCGGGAGCGGAACTTCCCTCACGATCTGAGGAGAGGTTTAGGTACTGTTTCCAATTTTCCTCGTTGGTACATTACAGGTTCCACCCTCACTCTCTCCCTTACGCTGTGCTCTACCTCTCGGGCTAGTTTCAAGTTCGATCATAGACGCAAGCAATCTAGTATAGAAAGCCTTTCAAAACAAAAGGCTACTCCTTTCTTTGCAACTGGAATAGAGGGACTGCTACTTCCGAATCCGGGAAGTCCTTCTCGAAAGAGTCATCTAAGGCTTTTCGACTTCAACTTGCCTTTAAGCCGGCCAGTCTGCTTCTTCGAGTGAGGACTTGCTCGGCCCAGCTCGGTTCTCTCACTACCCGAAATCCTTATCTTATATAATATGGATTCGGGCATTTCCCTTAAGATCCAGCGCCTGCAGAAGTAAAGTGATAGGAGAAGCTGCTGGTGGGAAATCTCTATTCATCACACCCCTCTCACCCGAGCCTCCTGGAAAGACCCTTGGTCTCCAATCTGCAGATGAGTGTCTTCCCTCTTATCCCTTCCCCATTGTTTGGGTTTCATTTCAAGAGCTTGCCTTAGTATGAATCCCATCTACGACTGAGTCAATAGCACCCTCCAACTTTAGTGATTCAATTGCAAACAGAAAGACAACTGCAGTTGCTGGACTAGCACTTCAATTAGCTGTGACAGTATCCGTTGGTGCGAGTGAGCGTTCCCGCTGCATCGAGAATGGTAAAGTCTTCAATTAACCGGTGTAAGCCTATCCACTCTTACTATGAGGGTTTCCGGTGTGCTAGAATCAGCAGCTATAGAATCTGCCTTACCTTCTTGACTGGTGTTACCGGTATGGGAGTACGAGTAGTTGGTGGTGAAGGCAATGATAATTGTCGTGGGGGCTATTACTTGACTTCATGTCTACCCGGTCCCAGTTATTTTTGGTGAATGCGTAGACGCAGTTGGTGAAATAGAAGCTCTTTAAATAGCCTTTGGCTTACGTAAGATCTATCTCTTCTCTAACAGCTATTCTTTGAAAGAGCTTTCGTCAAATCAGATAGCGAAAGTCAAAGCTAGTTCCTCTTCCAATATACTATCGCTACCTTAATCCTATCAAATATAAATATTTATCCTTTGAATTACTCATATATATCCTATGTATTAATTTAATTTCGCACCGGAAACTATTCTAGGAGAAGTTCGAATCCGTTCCGTTCGGATATTGACTGATCAAATAAAAATCATCTTTATTCTCTTGGTTCAAAATCCTAATCCATAGATGAAACAAAACAACAAGAATTTTGTACAAGGTTAGGTTAGGAATGTAATGCATGATGCTCTTAGAATGATAATAAAATCTAGGGTCAAAATTTAGGGTATGACAGGAAAGTGAAAAAATCGAATTTATCATAAAATAAAATAAAAACTCAGAATTGGATGTATAAAAATTGAAACATGATGTGGCTAATCTCCTTTAACTAAAAATATAAGAAAGAAAACACAAAGATCATAACTAATGGAAGTAAATAAAATATAAATCTCATATATCTTTTGATTCCAAGATTAATCAATGCGTAAAAAGATGCGGCGATATGAGAATCGATGTATACTATAATATAAATTAGGAATTATGCATCAATTCAAAGAATATCAATTAAATCCTAACAAAATTTTGAAGAAAAAAACACCATAGAAAGAACCATTATGCAAATTAGAAAACCTAAAACAAATAATTAAGAAACAAATTAAAATTTTAACTAGTAATATGAATTCAAAGATAACTTTAAGCTTACATTCCAATACAATCAAAGCACAAATTGAAAAATTAATTTATTAAATGATCAATAACTTATTGAAATATTTTGATTAAACAAATTAGAGCAACAATCCACATATAGCCGATGTTATGGCAGATGCATCACGCACTACATTGTTTTCAGCTGTGAGTGGTGATTTTCCAGAGAAACCATTCTCACAACTATTGGCCTCATTAGCAGCATCATTTGCACCATCTACTGCAAACTTTGGGTTTCCTTTTTGCAAAGCTTCGATTGCTTGTGGAACATCAGCTACCAAAATTGCATTATATTTATCAGCACATGACTTAAGTGCCTCATTTTGATCTGGAGGAATACTTCCGTTAAGTTGATTGATTTTGTTTACTGCAACGTTTGCTTTGCTCTTTATTACATTGACCATGATTATTGCTAAGCCATTGACATCTGCGGTGGAGCTATTTGGGTCAGCATTTAAGAATTCAATGCATAATGCAGAAT
Organism: Lathyrus sativus; assembly: GCA_963859935.3. Lineage (NCBI taxonomy): Eukaryota > Viridiplantae > Streptophyta > Magnoliopsida > Fabales > Fabaceae > Lathyrus > Lathyrus sativus. The sequence continues at coordinate 633,003,275 of OZ012738.1, forward strand.
TTGGAGTTTTACTACAAGTTTGTTGTATAGTATTAGCATCGTTCGGTTGAATAACTCGGGAGTGAGTTACAACAAGAGTGGTGCACAAGATGAGAACGAATAATGATTTCAACATTATAAAGTTTTTCTGGAATGATATTACAAAAGTTTGCTAAATCAAAAGAGAATGAATGAAAATGAAACCGACAACAATACCTTATTTATAATAAAAATTATTTTATTGATTTGTTAAAGAGGCCTAAACTTATCTATTCATTTTAGTCGATACTTATTATTTAATTTTTTAACGTTGCTAATAAAGTATTTAAATTAAAACAAATTATTGTTTATAGTAATATGTCATTTTTTTAACTAAATACTTTATTAAAAATGTCATGATTCCTTTTCAGTGAAATTATTAATTTAATAGTTTTTATTTTATTTCTATAAAAGAATATGAATACATTGAATTGTGATGAGAGAATGATATAAAATATCTTATCTTTAATTTTTAAGTTAATAATCGTATCATTTTTTATCGAAAGGGAATGATAACGAGATATTGCATTTAATGTTAGTATTTGTTAGTTATTATCAAAATAATTCTTTTACAGTTTTTAACATTTTCTTAAAATAACTTAACATTTAAATTAAATGAAAGAATTGAATGAAAATCTTAACATAAAGAAAATCTTAACATATTAAAAAAATCTTAACATATGAAAATCTTAACATATGAAAATCTTAAGTATTTGAAATAAATAAAATATTACAGATTTACTTCATTGAATATACATAAGATAATTAAAAAAAAAATTTAAATTTTCAATATATTGAATACACATATTTAAAAAAAACATGTATTTATAATTTTTTTAAAATTTCAACTTTAACTATTTTATTTCTTAATCATTATCTAGGGCACTAATTAGCATTACCCTATAAATAATATGATATAAAATTAATATTTTCTATTTAACGTGGGGAGAATGTTAAGATTAAAAATAATTTTAATATAAGAATATATCTCTTTCAAATATTTTTTATTGAAATATTTCTTTTCAATTTGTCCCATATGACAGTGGACAACTTGAATTAACCCTTTTTGAGAAGTATGTAATTATATATAGCAAAATGTTAACGAGTGTCTCGGACTCTGGTTAATGAATTAAAAAGGTATGTTGAACATTTTAAAAAAAAATTCTAAATAGATATTTTAAAAAAAACATGTGTATTCAATTTACTAAAAATATAAATAATTAACTTTTTTTTAATAATCTTATTTGTATTCAATTTTTTAAATATGTGTATTCAATCCACTAAAAATATAAATAATTAACTTTTTATTAATAATCTTATTTGTATTCAATTTTTTAAATATGTGTATTCAATCCACTAAAAACATAAATAATTAACTTTTTTTAATAATCTTATTTGTATTCAATTAACTAAATTGACAATATTTTCTTTATTTGAAATACTTAACTACTACCCCGGATTCGAGTTAACATGAGCCTTAATATATTTTCTTCAACATAGAAAAGAGGGGAGAATATATTTTAAAAAGGTTTGATTTATTGGGAAAGGAGTTTGAATAATCGCAGAAGTATAAAGTTAAAATATTTATTATAATATTAAATATATTATTATTTTAGTTTAAGTCAATAGAATTATTATCTTCTTTTATATTCCTCTATTTTTAGAAGAGTTAAAATAAATTTTGAGATATTTATTTTTAAAAAATCAAATCACTTGACTTAAAATTTTCATTCATTTTGCTTCCAACTAAATAGACATTTTATCTCATTGATTGCCCATCACAAGGGGCTATTATATTTATATATTTAAATTAATTAGTAATTTTTTACCCGAGAATGAATTTGAACGAGGAATATATAAATGTGATGTTAAAGAGAAAGAATTAATTATGAAAAGAAAAAAAGTGTGAGTACTAAATGGGAACATTTGTTTGTTTAATTTAAATGAATTTTTCACTTACACGTTTATATTTTTTATTCTTTAGATTCAAATGTTAGTTAGGTAATTTTTAAATAGTATAAAAAATAATTACTTAAATAGCCTTTTTGATTTTTGATTTTTGCTTTTGTAAGTTGGCGTTTTTTATTTTTAGTTCCTAAATCTTTTTTTTATTGGATATAATTTTGAATGTTAAAATCTTTTTCATTTTAGTCTTTATAATTAAAATTCACAAGAAAATTCAAAGAAAAATATGCATGAAACCTACATATTTTCATGCGGATTTTGATTTTAAGGATTAAAACAAAAAAAAGTTAACATTTAGATATTATTTGCAACAAAAAAAAAGATTTAACGGCTAAAAACAAAAACATACTAATTTACAAGGACGAAAAGACTATTTAAGTCAAAAATAAATTATAAGGTCGTACATGTTGGGGTTGGTTGAAAATACACATGTTGATACTCTTTCTGGTGAAGTATGATTGTCGGTGAAGACCACGAAAGCTTATGTATTATTTTTAATCAAGATGTAGAAGAAGTCTCACATTGCTTAGTTTTGTGAATGAAGAGAGAGTTCAAATTTTTTATTCTAAGATGCACCATTCAAAAACACTTTAAGCTTGTATTTGACTTTCTTTATTCTCATATACTATTGTATTAAAGTGTAGTGAGATATAGTTAAATATTTGTTTTAAAGGATGTGAGCGTACTTGGATCTGAGTTAGTAAATGGTATATTGTATGTTGTAACAATTTTCACATAGTGTTTCTACATTATGTTCTTGTGTTGTGATTGTGTTCCAGGGATTAGTGTTCTTAGAATGCTTTGTGATTGCAGTTTTATTTGATCTTCCACATCAGAAAACAAGGGTAGTATTGTGAAAGAGTTGTTAAATTGCCGTCACAATTTCTGTTGTGCAGTTTGGGCTAGAGAAAATTGATGGAAGAATCTCTTTTGACTTATGGAAAGTTCAAGTCAAAGATGTGTTGATACAATCAAGATTACACAAGGTGCAAGATTATGTCGGTAGTTAAAAAGTTTCTTTTCAACAAAGAAGTTGTACCATAATGTTTCAACCTCGTTTTTAACATGTGAAAATTCTTGAAGTAGTTTTACCTTCAAGAAAAAATTATTCCACTTTTTATATATATTTTTTAAATTTGAATGAACGAGATATAATTTAATTCTAATCATTAAAAAAATCAAACTAACTCACTAAATTGATTTTTTAAAAATATTTTTATATGAAACGAAATTAGAGTACAAGTAAGAAGTATAGAAAGTATAAGACCACTAAACACTAAGAGGAAGAAGAATTATACATGTCGGGATGACGACAATTGTACCATTTTAAGTGGTACCTGCAAAATGGGTATTGGAACGGACACGAGCAGTTACACATTAAAATAAGTGGGTATGGATGCGGTACGGGTATTTTATTACCTACCCCTCCCCGTACCCGCACGATATATATTTATATATTTTTATTCTCATTATTATTAGTAATAATTCATATTTTATTATATTACTTTCTTAAGCCCATAAGTTTGTTAGAGGGTATTTTAGTATTTATCTTATTCTAGTAACCCTAGTTTTAGCTTATAAATAGGGTGACAATCATTGTAACTTTTAATATTGTTTCTTCTGCCGTCATTCTTATTAGAATATTTCCCTATTTCATCATTTATTCTACCTTTGCACCAACAATTGGTATCTAGAGCTCCGGTTCAGATTCATTGGAAAACACGGGAAACACGAGTGAACGTGAGGTCTTGTGTGTTTGATTTTGATTCTTAGATTCGTGTTGAATCTTGAACAAAATCTGATCAGAATTTTAATTCTGTGGGTTGGGAAACACTGTGTGAGAAATCTGAGTGTATTGTGCAAAGTAGAAGATGAACGGAAACGACAACATGAACACCAAACTTCCAGTATTTGATGGTAAAAACTGGAATCGTTGGATGATCCAAATGCGTGTACTATTTGGTGCTCAAGATGTTCTAGATCTTGTCACTGATGGTTATGTTCCAGTAGCAGCAGATGCAACCGATGAACAGAAAAACGCGCAGAAGGAAGTAAGGAAGAAGGATCAGAAAGCATTGTTCTTCATTCATCAATGTGTGGATGTAAACGTGTTTGAGAAGATTGCAGACTCTACAACAGCAAAGGCTGCATGGGACACTCTGGTGAGATGTTATGGTGGTGACGCATCAGTGAAGAAGGTGAAGCTTCAGTCCTTGAGAAAGCAATATGAGAATCTCAACATGAAGAATAATGAGAAAGTTTCTGAATACATCTCCAGAGTGATTCTGATCACTAATGAGATGAAGGCATGTGGAGAAACTCTTTCTGAAGAAACAATCATGGAGAAAGTATTGAGATCCCTTACTCCTCAATTTGATTACATTGTGGTAGCAATAGAACATTCCAAAGATCTGAGCACAATGAGAATTGAAGAGCTGCAGAGCAGTTTAGAAGCGCAAGAGTTGCGTTTGACTGAGAGAACTTCTGAAAGGGAAGTAGAGCAGCAGGCTCTGAAAGCAATTTCTGATAGGAGGTATCAGAAGCAGTCAGAAGCCAAGAGAAGATCTGATGGTGGTCAGAAGTCAGAAACCTCAACCTCTGATAGACAAAAGAATGCTCAGAAGGGAAAAGAGAAGTATGACAAGAAGAAGATCCAATGTTACTGTTGTAAGAAGTTTGGTCACTTTGCTAGAGATTGTTGGTCAAACAAGGAGAAGAAATCAGAAGAAGCAAATATAGCCAGAGGCTCTGATGACGAATCTGTGCTGTTGATGGCCTCTGAATCTGATAATGTGGATCTGACAGACTGGTGGTATATGGACACTGGCTGTTCAAATCATCTTACTGGAAACAAGAAATGGCTGGTTGACTTTGACTCTGAAAAGAGAACAAAGATCAGATGTGCTGATGACAAATATCTTAATGCAGAAGGTATGGGAAATGTCAGAGTGACTCTGAACAATGGGAAAATAGCATTGATTCAGAATGTGTGGTATGTACCTGGCATCAGAAGCAATCTGATGAGTGTGGGACAATTAATTGAGAAAGGTTTCTCAGTTACCATGAAGGACAATCTTCTGAAGCTGTATGATTGTAATCAGAAGTTGATTATGGAGTCAGAACAGGGAAGGAATAGAACATTCAAGGTGAATGTCAGAACTGCAGACTCAGAGTGTCTTAGTGCAACAAGTACTGAGAAGGAGAGTGAGCTGTGGCACAGAAGATTTGGTCATTTGAATTTCAGAAGCTTACAACATCTGAATTCAAAGAAATTGGTACATGGAATTCCTGCAATTAAGAAGCCTGAAAAGTCATGCAGAGTTTGCATGGAAGGAAAACAACCAAGATTGCCATTTGCATCAGAAGCTGCTCCAAGAGCAAAACATGTCTTGGGAGTTGTACACTCTGATGTGTGTGGTCCATTTCCAGTAGCATCAATTGGAGGGAATAAATACTTTGTGTTATTTGTTGATGAATTCACAAGAATGACATGGGTATCCCTTATTAAGTTTAAACACGAGGTGTTTGATGAATTCAAGAAGTTCAGAATGAAGGCTGAGAATCAGAGTGGTCAGAAGTTGAAGATTCTTAGAACTGATGGTGGAGGTGAGTATAACTCCAAAGAGTTCCAGAAGTTCTGTGAGGAGAATGGAATTGAGCATGAGGTTACTGCTCCTTATACCCCTCAACACAATGGTCTTGCTGAAAGAAGAAACCGCACTCTGCTTGATATGGTGAGAAGCATGCTAAAGGAGAAGAAGCTTCCTCAGAAGCTCTGGGGAGAAGCTGTTGCCACTGCAACGTATGTACTCAACAGATGTCCTACGAAGAAGTTGAAGGAAATAGTTCCTATGCAGAAGTGGACTGGAGACAAGCAAAGTGTTAGTCATCTGAAGGTGTTTGGTTCTGTTTGCTATAAACATGTTCCAGAAGCCAGAAGACAGAAGCTGGATGATAGAAGCAAAGTGATGATTCTGATAGGGTACCACAGTACAGGTGCATACAAGCTCTATTGTCCAGAAACCAATAAAATTGAATTCAGCAGAGATGTGATTGTGAAGGAATCAGAAGTTTGGAATTGGGATAAGTCTCAATCTGATTCTGATGTTAGAACCTCTGAAGAAAGGTCAGAGTTAAGAATTTCTGAAGTTGAAGTAAACCCTGATATTGACACTGACTCTGATACTGATTCAAACTCTGAAGAAGACTCAGAAGATGAAGGTGACCCAGATGACCCAGACTCTAATGATTCAGACTCTGATGGCAATCCAGATCTTGGTGGCAATTCAGACTCTGGAAATATGCCAGACTCTGAAGATGGTCAAAGCTCTGGAGGTCAATCATCTGAAGCTAGAAACTCTGAAGCTCAAGACTCTGAACAAGTTCAGAGACCACAAAGAATCAGAAGCGTTCCCAGAAGATTTGCAGAATTTGACATGCTGCAAGACACTGAAGTAGACTCTGAAGGAGAAGTTATTCAGTGTGCCATGTTAGTAGACTCTGAACCTATAAGTACAGAGGAGGCTCTTAAGCAGAAGCTCTGGCTGAAGGCCATGAAAGAAGAACTTGATGCTATAGAGAGAAACAAGACTTGGAAGCTGACAGAACTTCCAAAAAACAAGAAAGCCATCAGCGTCAGATGGGTTTTCAAGCAGAAGTTAAAGCCAGATGGCTCAATTGGCAAACATAAAGCAAGGTTGGTAGCCAGAGAATTTCTACAGAAACCTGGGCTGGATTATTCTGAAGTGTTTGCACCTGTAGCAAGACATGAAACAATCAGAATGGTGATTGCAATAACTGCTAACAGGAATTGGCCTCTGATGCATTTAGATGTAAAATCTGCATTTCTGAATGGTCCATTAGAAGAAGAAGTTTACGTGTCACAACCTCCTGGATTTGTGAAAAAGAATCAGGAAGGGATGATGTACAGATTATACAAAGCTCTATATGGATTGAAACAAGCGCCCAGAGCTTGGAATCAGAAGATTGATTCATTTTTCAAGAAGCAAGGCTTTCAGAAATGTGAGATGGAGTACGGTGTCTATGTTCAGCATACTTCGGAAGGAAATATGACTCTGGTATGTTTATATGTTGATGATATACTATTGACTGGAAGTTCTGAACAGGAGATAGCCAAGTTCAAGAAGGTTCTAATGAATGAATTTGAAATGACTGATCTAGGCAAAATGACATACTTTCTAGGGATGGAGTTCAGATATTCTGAGAAAGGTATCATTTTGCATCAGCTCAAGTATGAATTAGAACTTCTGAAGAGATTTGATCTGAAGAATTGTAAGATGGCTGTCACACCTTCTGATACAAATCAGAAACTGGATTCAGACTCTGAAGGAAAGGATGTGGATGCTACAACCTTCAAACAGTTGGTTGGTTCTCTGAGGTATCTGTGCAATACCAGACCTGATATTTGCTACTCAGTTGGGATGGTTAGTAGGTTCGTGAGTAAACCTAAGTGGTCCCATTACCAAGCTGCTGTCAGGATTCTGAGGTATATCAAAGGAACTCTGAAGTATGGAGTGTTATTTCCCTCTGGAGGAAATAATGAGTCAGAACTTCTGAGTTATTCAGACTCTGATTGGTGTGGAGACAGAGTTGACAGAAGAAGTACATCTGGGTACTTGTTCAAATTTCTGGGAGGTCCCATTTCTTGGTGTTCCAAGAAGCAACCTGTTGTGGCGTTGTCAACCTGTGAAGCTGAATACATTGCAGGTGTTGTTACTGCATGCCAAGCTGTGTGGATTCTGAATCTGTTGCAGGATCTGAAGATTAAGGTAGACAAACCTCTGAAGTTGATGATTGACAACAAGTCTGCAATCAACCTTGCCAGAAACCCAGTGCTGCATGGGAGAAGCAAGCATATTGAGACCAAGTATCATTTTCTGAGACATCAAGTTCAGAGTGGAGTGTTAGAAGTTGTACACTGCAGCACTCAGAAGCAGTTGGCAGATGTTCTGACGAAAGCTATCAAGACTGGTCAATTTCTCAGACTAAGGGATGGAATTGGTGTTACAAGTTTTGATGGAATGTGAATTAAGGGATGGTATTAGTAATAATTCATATTTTATTATATTACTTTCTTAAGCCCATAAGTTTGTTAGAGGGTATTTTAGTATTTATCTTATTCTAGTAACCCTAGTTTTAGCTTATAAATAGGGTGACAATCATTGTAACTTTTAATACTGTTTCTTCTGCCGTCATTCTTATTAGAATATTTCCCTATTTCATCATTTATTCTACCTTTGCACCAACAATTATTATGTACATATGTTAATATAATAATTTTATTTCTTAACTCAACAATAATATACTCAAATTTTTTAAATGTTGTTAAAAAATTAAAATGATATGATGAAATATAATTAATCGATGATTTTTTATAAAAAAAATATGGGTAAACAGGTATGAGTATGGGTACGTAGGTATCCATGGGTATGAGTACGTAGATATCTATAGAATACGGATAAAAACGTTGGTGTCCATGCAAATATGGGCTCAGACACGGTATGAGTACTTTAATACTCTGCCTATACCATATTCAATGGCATCCCTATATACACATAAAACATACTCAGGACATATACCTAGTAACTTATAAAACTATAAAACTTATAATTACATAAAAAAATATAACACTTACTATTGGCTAACCTAAAAAAACAGGAGTTATGAAAAATCATAATTATAAAAAAAAAACTTAAAATTTGTATAAAAAAGACATAAAACAAAGAGTGATTTTTTAAAGACTACAACTATAACATTAAACAACCTTTAAAATTTTATAATTATGAAAGGAGAGAGAGGTTATTAGATGAAAAACTGTTAGAAATTTGAGTATGATAATCCTTGATAACTTCGAGGAATCGTGTTCGTACACTTTCCGAACAAAGTATTTCGATCCTATTATTGCCTGGGTTCACGAAATCTTTGTGGGGATAATTCTTGAAGAACAATCTGCTTCTGGCAATAGAGAACAGATCAGGAATTTAGAGAGAAAATATGGTTTTGTTAAGTGTTTTAAACTAAGGCCAAATGACTCCTTATATAGGAGATTAATAACAGAAACCGAAAAGACACAACTGTTCAGAAAACGGTTAAGTCGGTTGGGAAAGGGTTCAACTGTTCAGAAAACTTTCGATTCAACTGTTCAGAAAACTTTCGATTCAACTGTTCAGAAAACTTTCGAACGGGGCGCTGCCCCGCACCCCGTCAGGGGCTTCGCCCCTCGGAACCCCTTTTCAATTATTTGCATTCAATTACACGTTGGCTCGACGAGCGTGCACTCCGCACTATCCTAACTCGTTTCCAAGCTTAACGCATAATTGCATCGGCCTACAGTAAATCACAGTACTACTAAAATACATTGATGATACAAAAATCACCAACAAAAACGAATTTACCATAAAATAAAATAAAATAAAAAACTCAGAATTGAATATATCAAAATTAAAACATGATGTGGTTAATCTCCTATTAACTAAAAATATAAGCAAGAAAACAGAAGAATCATAACTAATCAAAAGAAATAAAATAAAATCTCGAATATCTTCTAAAAAAAAATCAAGCAATGTAAAACTTATATTTGAGATTTGACAGTGCACATCTATCAAGAATTGTCCATCATATTAGAAAATATCAATTAAATTCTAACAAAAATTTGAAGAAAAAACATCATAAAAAAGAGAACCATTCAGCAAATTAAAAAACCTAAAACAAACAATCAAGAAACAAATTAAAAGTTTAACTAACAACATAAATTCAAAGGTAACTTTAAACTAACATTCTAATACAATTAAAGAGCATATTGAAAAAATAATTTATTAAATAGTCAAAAACTTATTGAAATATTTTGATTAAACAAACTAGAGCAACAATTTACATATAGCCGAAGTTAGATGCATCACGCACTACATTGTTTTCAGTTGTGAGTGGTGATTTTTTAGAGAAGTCATTCTCACAACTATTGACCTCATTAGCAGCATCATTTGCACCATCTACCGCAAACTTTGGATTTTCTTTTTGCAAAGATTTGGTTGCTTGTGGAACATCGGCTACCAAAATTGTATTGTATTTATCAGCACATGACTTAAGTGCATCCTTTTAATCTGGAAGAATATTTCTATTAAGTTGATTGTTTTTGTTTACTGCAATATTTGTTTTGCTCTTTATTACTTTGACCATGATTTATGCTAAGCCATTGACACATGCGGTGGAGCTATTTGGGTCAGCATTTAGGAATTCAATGCATAGTGCAGAATTTGGAGTTTTAGTACAAATTTGTTGTATCGTATCAGCATCGTTCAGTTAAATAACTCAGAAGTTAGTTACAACAAGAGTGATGCAGAAAATGAGAACGAATAATACTAATGATTTCAACGTTATAAAGTTTTTCTTGAATGAAAAATCAAATTAGATGTTCCAAAAATTTGCTAAGTCAAAAGAGAATGAATGAAAATGAAGCCACCAACAATACCTTACTTATAATAAAAATTATTTTATTAATTTGTTAAATGAGCCTAAACTTATCCATTTATTTTAGTTGACACTAATCACTTAATTTTCTAACCGTTGCTAATATTGTATTCAAATTAAAATAAATTATTGTTTATAGTAATCTGTCATTTTTTTTAACTAAATGGGTAAACTAAGATACTCTTTGTGGGACCAAAGTGATTTGTAGGATTTAAAAATTTTATAGTTGATTTGAGTAGTTTTTACTTTAATGGTGGTTGTCTATAAGAAACCAAAATTTGACCCCACATTTTATATTTTTTATTTAAGTTATCATTAATTTAATTATTTTAATTAAAATGCATATAATTTTTTAAATAAAATTTACCTTAAAAACTTAAAAATAATATTAAATATATTTTATTATAAAAATTAAAAATGATACAAAATTCACAACAATAATACATAAAAAAAATTACATTTTCATAGGAATATAAAATAATACATGACAATAAGCAACGAATTATATTTTAACAAAAAAATATAAGATTGGAAATTTGATAAATAAATAAGATTGGAAATTGAAAGAAAAAAATTTAGAAGTAAAACTGTGTGTAAAAAAAATTAAAGTTTCTATAGAATTTATAGAAGATAAAAAATGGTAATATGACCATTACTATTTTCAAATATCATACCGTTACTTTAATGTTGTTGGAATATTTGGAATATTTTATTAATATTAAATAATATTATAATAGGTTTAACATCAATAGTTAACGTTAACTATATAGAGAATGGGAACTAAATTTTAGTTCATTTGGATGCCACGTCAGCTCTACTAATGCAAATTCCTTAATACTAACGTAAGCTATAAGGAATTTTGGTTTTAACAAATCTGCGTTAAAGTTGCTCTAAGTACTATATTAAGAATGACATGATTTGTTTTCAATGAAAATTTTAACTAAATAGTTTTTATTTTATTTCTATAAAACAATATGAATGCATTGAATTGTGATGAGAGAATGATGTAAAATATCTTATCTTAAAGTTTTAAGTTAATAATCATATCATTTTTTTACCGAAAGAGAAGGATAACGACATATTGCATTTTATTTAAACCACTAATGTTAGTATTATTAGTAATTGTTAGTTATTATCAAAATAACTCTTTTACAGCTTTTAACATTTTCTTAAAATAACTTAACATTTCCAAAAAAAAAATATTTTTTTATTTTTGAAAAAAAATTAATTTTTCAAAAAAAAGAATCAATTTTTTTCGAAAAAAAATCAATTTTTTTATTCGCTTTCAAATAATATCTCTTTCAAATAATATTTCTTCTGAAACTTAATTTTAACATGAGAATATATCTCTTTCAAATAATATTTATTTTATTTGTTACCTATTTATTAACTAAACAAAATAAATATTATTTGAAAGATATATATTCTCATATTAAAATTATTTTTTCCTCTTAACATTCCCTCCACGTGAAATAGAAAATATTAATTTTACATCATATTATTTATAATATATTTTTTTCAACATAGAAAATAGGGAAGAATATATTTTAAAAAAGGTTTGATTTATTGGGGGAGGAGTTTGAATAAAGTAAAAGTATAAAGTTATAGCATTTATTATAATATTAAATAGAACTTTATGCTTTTACTTAAATAGTATTTTAGTCAGGTAAGTTAGACGTTTTTTTTTACTCTCTAAATATTTTTTTTATATATAATCTTGAATGTTAAATTTTTTTTGGTTTTAGTCTTTATAGTAAAAATTCACAAGAAAATTTGAAGAAAAATTGCATGAAACCTATAGATTTTTTCCGAATTTTGATTTTTGTATTTTTCTGAATCATTTATTTCGCGCTGATCATTTTGGTCCACTCGATTTATTTTTTTGAGCAATTTTGTGACCAATTTTTATTTATTTTGAATCCGTTTATTTTTATATTTTTTTCTAAATATTTAAAATAAATAAATGGAATTGGTAATATTTTGGTTCCGCAATGAAAATAAAATCGGGTTTGTGATTCTTGATGAGTCACTTCAGAGCTAACCTAGAAGAAGCTTTAAGCACACCTCTAATGTTCCAAAATATGTTCTTCATGTGGAAGGTTTCTTGAGGTCTGCTTGGGATCTAGAGGAAGCGACATCAATACTAATAGAAGTTCCAACACATGTGGCTATGGCTAAGAGAATTCGAGGCCTCCAGTACTCTTGAGATAACCCAAAGAAACAAACTCACGCCTCAGCGAAAGTGTTAAAAAAAAAAAAACCACTTGACTTAAAATTTTCATTCATTTTATTTCCAACTAAATAAACATTTTATCTCATTATTTGCCCATCACAAAGGGTTGTTATATTTATATATTTAAATCAAGTAGGATACTTTTACTCGAGAATGAAATAGAACGAGGAATAGATAAAGTTTGAGAATTTTTTTTATTTAAATAGTCATTATTTTCAATTAAAATACTAAAAAAATATAAAATTGAAAAAAAAAACGAAATTGGTCATGTTTCAACATTGAATCGCCATATGAAATGGTTGATCAAGGTCACCTTGACCTGAGTTGCCATTTCATATGGCGTAAGGGTGTAAATTAGAAACTCTACCCTATAGAGAGTCGCCATTTCATATGACGCATCTCTTCTGTAGGATTTTTTTTTTTGCTTTTTTGTTTTTGTTTTTTTAGTTAAATTTTTTTTAGTTAATTTTTTTTATAAGTTTTAATATTTAATTAAATTTTTTTAAAACCTTTTTTATTTTTGTTATAAAAATTATATTAAAATCAAATACTATATTTTTAAATTATAATATTTAGTTATGTTATCACTTTATTTTGTTAATTTTTTTTAATTTTTAACATTTGTTTTAAAAATTGATATTTGATATTTTTAAAACATAATAAATATAATTGATGATATTCTAAATTTTTGATTTTGTATATTTGCGATGATTTTGTATATTCAGCTCTCAATTGATTTGCGATGAGATTCTATCGGTCATTAGCGACAACCCGTCTTTGAAGGTGAGTACCATAATTTCACATATGGTTCAAAGGTACAATTACACTCCTTCATACTGGAAATCATGGATAGCTAGGACTAAAGCGGTTGAAAGGGTGTTTGGAAATTGGGAGGAGTCTTACAAGGAACTTCCAAAATTCTTGGTGGCTCTTAAACAATACTCTCCAGGGACTGTTGCCATATTGGAGACAATGTCGGCGTATACACCAGACGGGACTTGCGTTAGTGGAAATGGAAATTTTCACAAACTCTTTTGGGCGTTTGAACCATGTATCAAAGGTTTTGCTTATTGTAAACCTATAATTCAAGTTGATGGCACATGGTTGTACGGAAAATATAAGGGCACGCTACTCATGGCTGTGGCACAGGACGGGAACAACAACATTTTTCCAATAGCCTTTGCTATAGTTGAAGGGGAGACTGCTGGGGGTTGGAGTTTTTCTTTAAAAATCTCCATTTTTACGTTTCTCCCTAACCTAACTTATGTTTGATCTCTGATAGACACCCATCAATCGAGAGTGCATACAATAACCTTGATAATGGTTGGCAGGATCCTCCCTCGACCCATGTGTATTGCATAAGACATATCGCTCAAAATTTCATGCGGGAAATCAAAGATAAAACACTAAGGAAGAAGGTTATGAACGCGAGATATGCACTAACAGAGTCCACATTCAAACACTACCGTGACGAAATCAGACTTACAAACACGGATGCATTAAGATGGATTGACATTATTGATAAAGAGAAATGGACACGGGCATATGACAATGGGGTGCGATGGGGCCACATGACAACTAACCTCGTTGAATCAATGAATATTGTTTTCAAGGGAATCTGAAGCCTATCGATAACTGCCTTGGTAAAGGCAACATATTTTAGGCTAAGTGCACTCTTTGATAACAGACGTATGAAGTGAGGTTCAGTATTACAATCTAGTCAGCTGTACAGTAATAGTTCAACAACATTCATGAAAGACGAAGCTGCCAAAGCCAACACACCTGCGATCACAATCTTTGAACGTAATAAAGGTTGGTTCAGTGTTGTCGAGTCAATTGATCACAATGAAGGAAGGCCTAGGGGATGTTACCGGGTTGAACTGGATAGGATCTGGTGTGATTGTGGAAAGTTTCAGGCATTTCGTATGCCTTGCTCTCATGTTATAGCAGCTTGTTCGAAGGCGCGCCAGGACCCAACCAACTATCTTTCTACAGTTCACTAAGTGATAAGTCTATGCAATGTCTACACATGTAGCTTTCAGGTGGTGGCAAAGGAGGACTATTGGCCTTAATACGAAGGCGAAATTGTCTGGAATAATGATTTGATGCGAAGAAAGAAAAAGGGTCGCCCTAATAGCACGCGCATTCGAACGAAGATGGATGCAGCAAACAAGATGTTAAGATTATGTAGTTCGTGTCGGCAACCAGGACACAATCATACAAAATGTCCTAATGTAGGATCAAGCACACGATCATAGTGTCTAATGTAACCGTGTCCCTTTAAATCAACAGCAAATTTCATTTCATTTAAAGCATACTTAACCGATTACAATTAGAAAGCAACATAAATTAAACAAACATAACTTAATAACACAACAACATTCCGAAAATGACAATAACAAACCAACATAAAATAGAACAATGCATTAAGTTGTCTACGATATCACAACCACCAACGTTATCTTCTTTGGTGTTAACATCATCATAAGGACACCAACATCATTTTCCACTTTTCTCCATTCACGAGTAACTCCGTTTCTCCCTGACTCCTCGACCAACTCTTAATTTTCCTAATCTTTTCACCTGCAGCAATATCTCCTTCTAACCAGTGGTTCAGTTCCCTATGCAAATGCTCCAATATCTACGTGTTCCACAGTAGCACCTTCATCGGAGGCTTTGTTGCTGAAAAATAAACTATGTCGTTTCTTTTCATTAGAGGAAATGTTAGAAACGGTTTCTCCGATGATGACGACGACGACGATGAACGTTGATTTAGAAATGCAGATATTCTAGATTGCATTCAAAATTATGAAGACTTGAGTCTTTTGGTATAAATTGTTGTGAAAAACTATATGAGTGTGCAGTCTTATTTGTAGAAGAATAAAATAGTACGGGCGCCATATGATATGCCTTAAATACCCTTATAAAATTTAAATTTTTTTCAACAAAAATCAAAAATTAAAAACGTAGCGTTTAAACAAATATATAAAATCAAAAATTTAAAATATCATCAATTATATTTATTATGTTTTAAAAATATCAAATATCAATTTTTAAAACAAATGTTAAAAATAAAATTAAAAAAAACAAAATAAAGTGATAAAATAACTAAATATTATAATTTAAAAATATAATATTTAATTTTAATATAATTTTTATAACAAATATTAAAAATTATAACAAAAATAACAAAGGTTTTAAAAAAAATTAACTAAATATTGAAACTTAAAAAAAGAAAAAAAAAGAAAAAAAAATTCCAACAGAAGAGATGCGCAATATGAAATGGTGACTCTCAGTAGGGTAGGGTTTCCAATTTACACCCTTACGCCATATGAAATGGCGACTCAGGTCAAGGTGACCTTGATCAGCCATTTCATATGGCGACTCAATGTTGAAACATGGCCAATTTCGTATTTTTTTTTTGAATTTTGTGTTTTTTTTAGTATTTTAATTGAAAATAATAGTTATTTTAAAAAAAAATTCAAAATTTGATGTTGAAGAGAAAGAACTAATTATGAAAAGAAAAAGGTGTGAGAATTAAATGGAAATATTTGTTTGTTTAATTTAAATGAATTTTTTATATTGACATTTTCATTTGTCATTCTTTAGATTCAAATGTTAATTAGGTAATTTTTAAGTTGTAAAAAAAAATTATTACTTAATAGTTTTTCGTCCTTGTTAGTTTGCGTGTTGTTAGTTTTATTCTCTAAATCTTTTATTTTTAGAAATAGTCTTGAATGTTAAAATTATTTTGGTTTTAGTCTCTAAAATGAAAATCCATAGAAAAATTCGATGAAAATTCGGCAGGAATCCTATAGATTTTTCTACGGATTTTAATTTAAGAACTAAAACCAAAAGATTTAACATTATAAGATTTGATGAGTTATAATAATAGTGAGTTATAACAAGAGTGGCGCACAAGATGAGAACGAATAATGCTAATGACTTCATCATTATAAGGTTTTTTAGCAGCATAACTTAACCTGCAATTGTTAGACTGAGTGGGATTTTCAGATACTTTCCTAGGAATATGGTTGAAACTCAATTCTCCCACTTGATATTTCTCAAAGTTTGAATTGTTGATTTCTGTATCTTCAAATTGGTTCTAACTCTTTTACCTCTTTTTGCAGAAATTTGGATTTTCATGGCGAAAACTAGATGCACTGATAGCCCCTAAAATGACGGAAAGAAATCTTGATCCCATAAGCCAAAAAAGAAACAAGAAATGCCAATACAAAGCAATTGATTGAGAGTAAAACCAGGAAGCGAGGGGAACCTAAAACTAAGTGAGCCCACAAGAGAAGTACTCAACAGTACACCACAAATGTAGCTTAGAAACAACGATCACCACAGAAGCCGAAAGCTCTAAATGAGGAGAAATAGGATACGAGACACGCAGAAGGAAAAAGAAAAAAATAATAAGAATTTATTGATTTCTTTAAACATTTTTGTTGTAATTTTGGAGCTCATCTTGATCTATTAGTCATTAGAATCAAAGTTTAAGATAACTATATGAGATAGAGATAAATTACATGATATGTCAATTGGTCTGATGGTTAAGTGCTTGATATAGTTTTACAAAAAATGAAATAAAAAATAAATTGGATTTTTAAAAAAGTCAAAATTAAAAGAAAAATTAATGTGGCATTCCACGTCATTTAAAAGATATCAACTGCTATTTTTCAAAATCAAAGTATTTTAAAAAATGAGTTGCGAGCAAAAGCTTTGATGAAAAAAATGAAAATTATATAGATGAATGTTAATTAAGCCAATACGGATCGTTTCAAAAATTTCAAAGATTATAATGATGAAACACTTGGTATGAATTGTTTCAATTTGTGTATTGTACGAGAAGTGTATACACAGTGATTCAATTTGTGGAGTTTTAAATTCAATTCGTTTCCAGATTATCAATCAGCAAAATTGCTTAACAAGTTATTCAATTCCAACAAAACCTAATGCTTATGTAAAAAATCGATATCAAGAACAAACAATATAATGTGACAAAATTGAAAAACCTAAGTGTCGCAACTGCGAAAAACAACCAGCGGAGAAAATAGAAGATTCGACACCGAACGATATTTATCCCGACGCAGAGAAAGGAAACGATCAAAGAAAACCTACAAGAAGGGAGAAGACAAGGTCATCACAACCAAATCTTGGGTTTGGGAGTCGGTTACATAAGGGGAAGATATTAGCACCCCTCACATCCGTTGTACTCAATGGGATCCACACTTATTGTCTAATCAAAGGGTGAATTATCTAAAGCCTAATGCTAAACAGAAATGGGAACGAAAAGAGAAAAAGGAGACTCGATAGGACATCGTCGCCCTATGCCTACGTATTCCCTCGTGTAATGGGAAAGTCAGAGTCAACGTAGTTCAGAAGACTACATGTGAAAGGGGAAGGTTTCTCACCAAGACATCACCATCTTGTGCCTAAGTATCCTCATCTAGTATGAGAAATCAAAGCAGCCATAGTTCGGCTAACTAATTGTTAAGTGTTTTTTTATAAGTAACGTTAAGATTTCATTTTGGCAGTTAGGGTCGATGTCTGTTTGCGGTAGAACGGAAAAATAACGCACTCTTTCTGGAAAAAAAGTTTGACAAACAATCCCGAAGGATGAAAATGATTTGAATTTATTTGTGAGTTTAGAGAAGTGAATTGATTGGATTTTAGATTCACATTGCACTAAAGTCTATGATATAGGAGAGAATGCATCGCATGATCGCCCCCAAATGGGACGTACGCTAAACACTCTAGACAAACAAGGAGATACCCATCGCTCATCATTTCCCATATACTTAAGGCTTGTGGCGTATAATGTTCATCACATTTATTAAGTGTTTTAAAGTTGTTTTGAGGTGAGAAAAAGAGAAAGACACACAGAAGGTCTAAAGGGAAACCTGGTTATAATGTTGTCATGCAAAGTGGCCCTAAGGTCGGGATGCGGAAGGAAATTCTGTCCTAATATTAGTATGCAAAAGATGGACCTAAGGTTGAGATTAAAAGGGACTAACCTAATGTTATCATGCATGGATTAAACTCCTAATGTTTATCCTACTCCAAGCTTAATCGAAAATTAAGTTAGACAAGGAGGCCTTAAGGAAGTATGCATGAACAAGAAAAAAAAAAACAAGAAAACAAGGCAAAAACAGCAGCTACAACAACGCTTCCTACACAAAACAACAATAAAATCCAGCACACAAGCAAGACAATTTTTAACAGCACATGTTTTCAGGCAGAAATAAGTGTAAAAGGCAGCACATCAAACAAGACAGCATATAACAGCTACTATTCTGCACAATAGTCGTGTATCCAAGACAGCATGCTATGCATCAAAAAAATGTTCATGAATATGCATCAAACATGTAACAACACACCATATAATCAAGTATGCATCCTAGATCGATCAAACAACAATGAACATATTCAAGCATCAAGCATAATCATGCAGTCCAAAGGAGAAAGTCGAAAACATGCTTTCACATTCAAGCAAACACACATGAATTACAAACATAAGCAAGCATCAAGCGAGAGCAAAAGATTCACATATATAGACAATTAAGCACAAATAAATTGACATGAACAAGTTTCAAATGGCATCCCATGTTTGAACATTCATCGAAAGCAACACAAATAATTCAACAATTAAACACTTGTATCGAACAAGCAATCATGGAATCAGAAACAAATATGAACATGCATCACATTGCCAACAATATAAACATTAAGAACAAACAATCACAATAACATCAAGGCTTATGCAACATGATCATCAAATTAAGAATGCAAAACGAATAAATTATGTACATGCGCATCGGAAACCAAAAGTCGCGCGTCGAAGAAACTTGAACATACTATCATGCAAGGTGAAACAGGTCCAAAACAATACACAAAAATGCATAAAATTAATCCATGAAGATTAGAAATGAAAAGGAACCCAAACACGCAAGTAAAAACCAGAAAAGCACATTCTGTCTCAGTGGTAATCGATTACCAGTATATGGGTAACCGATTACTCTGATGAAAATTGCCAAAACAAAACGTGAAAATAAGGCAGGGTAATCGATTACCCCGATAGTGGTAATCGATTACCACTGAGACAGTGGCAAAAAAATTAGCTTCTAAAAGAACTTCCAGCTGCAAATGACTTATCCAATCATCCCAATGATCATCCAAACAATTATGCACGAAAATTATATCATATTACACCAAGTAAACACCAATTGCATCAACAAATCATGATCATCAACGATCAAATTCAAGCAAACAGATCAAATCACAACAAAAGCCAAGGATCTACATTGTATAAGTTAAAATTAAGTTAAATCAAGTATAGATCTGAAATTTACCAACCTACAAAGCTGAGATTTTCTTTGGTAAGTGTTGCAAACAAAAATGGACAGATCTAACACAAGAAATCCAAGATCCTAGCAAGAAAGCTCTAGATCCAAGCAATGTGATGAACTTGCTTCAAAGCTCCTTCAAGAATGGCTTCCAAAAATTTGAATCTAGATCCAAACAAGTTTCAAATGCAGAATTGAATCAAGAATGATGAAGTGATGGAGGTTTAACTCAAGAATTCACAAATTGCAATGCACAATTTGTGAATATATGGATGTGGAGCTTTGGTGCAAGGTTAAAGGTGAAGGTTGAGAATGAAAAAAAAGAGAGAGAATTGAGAGCCAATTCTGAAAAATGGGAGTGAATGAGTGTGTATGAGTGTGGTTTGGAGTAAATTTGATTAAATAACCCCTAGATTAGGAATTGACATGTGGTTTGGGATGTGGATTAGTGTGAGGAATGGAAATTAGGAGTGAAATTAGGAATAAAATGTTTGAATTTTGGAGGGAAATGGTGAAAATGAATCAATTATAGATCCTTCGAAATATGGTAACCAACTACCACCTTAAAAAATTGCCAATTTTCGCGCCATGTGGAGGGAAACTTGCATAATCACCTGTTGCCATCTGTTCTGATCCCCATTAAGCCTCTGAAACTTGTCCTTTGATATTGTGTCTGTAAGAAGCCTGAAATAACCTATGAACTACCTCCTGTGCTCAAAATAACCTGCTGGAAAATAAAAATATGGTATCCGAGTGCCGAATAAAATAACTGGTGAAGCCTCTGATACTTGCTGCTTAAAAACTTGCAATAAAAGGAAACCTCAAGCCACAAAAATACCTTGATCCCATGTCTCGAGAGCCAATACCATGATATGCAAAAATGAGAAATGAACGAAACATAAACCAAATATGGTAAATATGAAAGGGAAAATTTTGAGGTGCTACAGCTTCCCATATTCAGTCAACTTGAACCTGAAAGGATGATAGCAACGACTTTCAGACATTTAAGGTACACGGAGATTGAATACCAATAGAAACCGGAAATTTGCAATCAATGGGATATAAAGAATAAAGTGATTGCCGTCGAAGGTGGACTTAAAGATAGCGGGTACCAACCAAAAGTTGGGATGGTGAACATATACAATACACCAACCAAACACAAAAGATAATAGATGAGTCGATCAAAAGATATCAACCAAGAGTTGGGATATAGATAGAACAAGGATACTAACGAAGAGTTAGAATAACAGAGAGTACCAACCAAAATTCAGGATACAAGCATAAGATATCAACCAAAAGTTGGGATACAACGAGGTACCAACCAAAAATGGGAACAACGAAGGATACCAACCAAAAGTTGGAATGAAACAGAGGGTACCAACCAAAATTTGGGATAAATTCTACTAACCAAAAGTTAGAATGACCGGAACGCTGATCGAAGGCGAACTCACGATGAAGAATACCAACCAAGAGTTAGGATAAAGACTTCACAGGGGAGAGTACCAACCAAGATTTGGAATGAAACAAGAAGATACCAACTAGAAGTTGGAATGAAACTGGAGACTACCAACCAAGAGTTGGGATAACTGCGGGTACTAAGCAAAAGTTAGAATGAAACCACAAGGGACACCAACCAAAAGTTGGGACACAACCCAAAAAAGATACCAACCAAGAGTTGGGATAAACAGAGTGTCGCGGTGAAATTTGGATACCAAGCTATTGATGAGCTTGAATCTTAATTCATTTGCAACCAAACTTTGATTTGTCCAATGGAAGGGAAAAAGATCGAAATACCCACAATGCAATGCAAATGCAAGCTAGAGAGTTTTAGGTTCGGGGGTTGGTTAAACTTAGGGAAGGTGCTAGCATCCTAAGTTTCTGTAGTACTCTACAGGAACCTCTTGTTTTATGTTGTTTATTTTCTAAGGGTTATCTGCTTAAGGATGAGAGACCTAGGGGTTTATTTCTAAGTATACTCAATAAGATATCGCATCTTATGCCTACATATCCTTACGGGAGTGGAATCAGAGTATCTGTAGTTCCCCTAAAGGGTTTGAGGATTTCTTTGACTGTGGTCAAAGTTCCTACGGGTTTAGGGTAGTTGATTGATTGATTTTAGGAGAAAAGATGAGTTGTCATTTTAAGGGAGATTACTTGATTTAACCACCACAACTTTGTAGGAAAATAGTTTTTGCATCGTCTTAAGAGAAGGGCTCAAGCACTCGGAATTTAATCGACAAGTATGACACTATCTCTCTTAAGGCAAAGTCCCTACATATTGATTGAATTGTTATGGGGTAGGAGTTTTATCTCGCTTAAGATGATTAACATCTTATTCTCTAATGTGTTTGAAAAGTTTGAATGAGTTGAATTGTGTTTGTCTAAGTTGTAAAGATAAAGGTCCTCCTTATGGGGTAGGATCTAAACTTAGAGGATCGACTTGAATGGGATCAAGGATCCATGGGGAGTATGATGCAAATGGGATGCATACGCACAATTGTTTAAGTTATGCGCAGGTTCTTCCTTTGGACGCTTATGCAATACGATAAAATAAATACGATAAATAAAACAGATAATGTAAAAAGCGTATAAATAAATCCATACACAAACGCATGAAAGCGCTGAAGTGTGTGAAAGTGTGAATGTGCGAACGGAGGCGGAAGCGTGCACGATTGGATTGATTTTACAGTGATTGATTAGAGGAAGGGTTGAATTGATTTGAAGGGAAATGTTATATTAATTTGGTTGGCTTTATTTAGGAGGAGTTAATTATTTAAAAAATTGAGGTAAATAACTTAAATAAAAGGTTATTGGTTATTACAAAGAATTTATTAAATAAGGGGATTTATTGTAAGATAGATTTTTATATTATAAAAGAGAGTTGTTATTAGATAAAAACAAATTAAAAAGAAATTCATTATTATAATTTTTTAGTTGAAATTTACTTAAAATTATTATTATTAAGGAATTAAAAAAAAATTGATTTACGCATAAAGCTTGATTATTTATTTTAAAGTTGTTTCAACTATGAAATGAGTTTTTATTATTTAGGATATAAACAAAATATTGTTATTAAATAAAAGGATATTATTGAATTGATAAATTAAATAAATTAATAACATTGGATTTATTAATAGGTAAAAGTTAATTATGAAAAGTTATAGTTAGTTTTTTAGTGTAAAACTGATTAAAGGTTAATTGAAGGTTAAATAATTAATTAAGGGTTTAAAAGAAAAGTTTAGTGTTAAGTGGTGATTAAGGGGGCGCTTGATCCTGTGCGATGCGAGTGAATGGGATTCACGGTAGCATGCACGTGTGGCGTGTGATCACGTCACACGTTGGATCTGACGGGTGCGTGTGGTGAGGTGCATCGTGGTTACGGTGTGTGCAAGGGTACGTGATTACAACAAATACAAAAAAACCTAATCCCTAATTTCTATCTCCTTCTTCTCGCCGTTCTTCTTCTTTCATTTCTCCCTCTCTCGATCAGTCTTCTCTTTGTCTCTCTCCCTTTTCTCTTCTTGGATTTTTCCTCCTTCTTCTTTTCTTTTCAATTTCACGAACCTTCTCCTCCTTTCGTCCTCGAATCTTCGTTTCCTTTTCTTCTGCACAATCAAACACAAAAAAACAAAATTAAACGGTTAGCAAGAAAATCAACCTGAAATGGATTTGCGATGGGTTCCGTTCACGGACGGCGCGAAGGTTTCGCGGAAGTTCGTCGTGGTTTGAAGTTTCGCTCGATTTCCGGCGACGGCGAGGGTTTAAGCGTGGATCCGTGGCGATTTCCGGTAGAGCTTAAAAGATAAGTTTCTCATCATTTTTTATTTACGAAAATTGGGGTTAGATTTGGGGATTTTTGTGTGGATGTTTTTTTTGGGTTTGTATGTACTTCTACTCTGTGGATTTTGGGCGTGAGTTTCTGTGTCCCTCGAATATCTGAGTCTTCCTCTTCTTATAGAGGGTTGAAATGAAATCTTGAGTTGATGACAATAACCAAACTTCCTTTTTGGTTCTAGAAATGTCCGATTATGTCGGTTGTGATTTGAAACTTGTTGATGTCGCCTTGACCTTTCCTCTTCTGATTTGGCAGGTTTGCAGATGCTTGACCCAATTATGGTAAGGTTGGATTTCTACTCCAAACATGTTTGAGCCTGTCTCACCGCGATATGGAAAGTAGTTGATGCTGTTGGATTGTATAAATGGCCTGAAGAACTTTCCTTGTTTAAACCAGAGGTAAATGATTTGAGTTTGACAATTTCCCTTTCCTTCGGATTTTTAGGCGTTTTATGAATTGACGGGTTTTCCTTCTTAAGTTAAACAATGAAACAACTGATTATAACTTCCTGTCTCCATGTTATCAATTTAGGTGATTCCTGACAAAGCAACTGCGGTAGATACACTTGGAGAGCTCGGAGAATTGTCATGTGCCACAACCTTTCGCTGTTCGTACCATAGAACTTCCTCAGATTTAATGAGTGTTTTACAAGCAGATCCAGGAGATGCATAACCTACTAACGGTAATTAGGATATCCAAAGCCTTAAACTCGATTTATGGAGAATAAACTATATAAATATGTTTATCAATCATATACCCCTCTCATCAATTCTGGCGTATGTTGACAGAGGTTAAAGAGGCAAGAAGGGATTTGCTCGGGGCGTATGAGTAACATCATTACGTGTAATGCCAACCATGGTTTCGTTCATTGCAATGAGGATTGAGCGTATGCTTCATGTGTGCTGCAGGTTTTCGATTTCAGAAGCAAATTCAACATGCTGATAACTTATTTGGAGAGGTAGAACACTGCTTGTGACAATAATCACATCCCCGTTGCTTGCTCTAACTTTCATTGTTCTTTCAGTTTCGGCTTGGGTTGTGAAGAAGCTTCGGTTTGCAGCAAGTCTTTATTTCTGAATAGGCTGCTGACTTCGGTTTTGGAGTGGTACCTCAAGAACATCCAACCGAGTTTGATGATAAGGTGAGGATTTCTTGGAATTGAGTTATTTTTAATAAAAAACTGTGAATTTGACTGATTTCGTCTCTTTCCCAAACAACATGACTTTGGTAGATTTCTGGCTCCGTGAATCAGCCTGCCAAACTCCTCATCAGCCGTAATCGTGGAGCTGCTCTGTCACTTAGTAGCCATGGCGGTTCTGCGGTACCAGGCTTAGTAAGAGACACTCTGCTCAAAAGAAAAGTTCAGCAATAGGATAGAATTTGTCACGTGTTCTTTGTGCTTGATTTTTCTTCAAATTCATCATGAATATTGTTGTAAGTTGTTCTAAATTTGACTGATAATCATGTCCTTCATCGTGAATGCAGGTTGTGAAGATGCGTTCGAGTTGTGTCAGCGGATGTTTGGAGCTGTGCTTCTCAGTTTACAAGCTTCTACTTGCTTATATCTCTCTAATTTGTTCAACTGGTGTAGTGTACAATTGCAGGACGTGGACCAGAAATGGTGGCGTGACGAACCAATGCGTGGTAGGTGCGGTTAGTAGCAAACCTCAAGGTGATGGCATGTATTAGAATTCTTGCAACAATCACTTGTCTTTGGCAGCTGTTACGGCTCGAGATTCAACTCGATCCTCTTTAATAACCACTTCAGGATGATGCAAACATTTCTTCTGTTATGGCCTGGTAAATCATCGAAGCCTGTTCGTATAACCTTTGCGATTCTGAACACAGGTAGCAACCGTGCTTTCATCTTTGAATTGCTTTTATCAATAGTATAAACATCTGAACAAATGGCGTTTTTCTCCTGATGTATATATAAAATGTCCTGTTGGTTTTCTTTATGCAGGG
This sequence comes from Lathyrus sativus, assembly GCA_963859935.3. Classification (NCBI taxonomy): domain Eukaryota; kingdom Viridiplantae; phylum Streptophyta; class Magnoliopsida; order Fabales; family Fabaceae; genus Lathyrus; species Lathyrus sativus. Next base: position 633,029,127 of record OZ012738.1, read on the forward strand.
ACTTTAGGCAAGTGGTTCGTTTTTTGATTAATCGCTTTAGTGTCGACGGTTGGAGACGTGGCATGAACGGTTTTCCTCTAGACTTTCTGTTTGCTTATTAATAGTTGCTTCTGATTGTATTTAATTCATATTGAAGCTTTCTTGCTTATTCCCATTCCTGCAGGAGTAAAGGATATAACTCATCATTATATGGACATCCTATGAGGAAGTTATTAGACCTTGGAAGTATGAAGTTGCAGAATTCTTAATGTCGCTCCGCGCTAGTTTCGATTCCAACAACAACTTTGAATCAGGTGCCGCCGGTTCAATGCTATGGAGAAACTTCCCCAAAACACAAAAACTCCCTAAGCATGGCCTTCTGCTCAGGTTGAAAAGGATGTCGATTAAAACGTTGCCGAAGTCTTATTGGTAAAGTTGTAACCGTTCCAAATTGTTCCTCTAGTGGGATCTTTTGCGGGTTCCTCTTGTAGGGGTGTGTTTGTAACCAATTCTTTGTAAAATAGGAAAGATACCATGTAATGCAAACTTTGAATTTCAAATTCCACATGAGCTTTTGATTTAATAATCATAGTTATGATAATAAAATAAAGTCTTTTCTCTTAAACGCAGCATGTCCTTAATTGAATCACTCCAACTTCAGTGAACGTGTGACAATATATAGACAATGAAGACGTTAATTCCTATTTCACCGTTATATGGAATCCGGATTGTTAAAACTCCTGGAATTCCTTGATAAACCTTAATTCCTTGGAACCAAACTCGCACAATTAAAAACTTTGATAACGAAGAAATTAGGTACATCAAAGGGGATGTAGCTCTATAATATGTTGCCACATTAACCGTGAACCTCCTCTTAAAGCCTAATCCTCTTTAAATTTGAACCATTAGAAAAAAAAACAGGGTCTTTGAATCAGAAGTCCTTGATCATGCTTAAAGGCTCTTTTGATAGAGAAAATGAGTATCGACAACACCTAAAATGGTTGTTCTGCACAAACTGGTTAGTCGTAAAACACGCACGTAAAAGTATAAAGGTAAAAGGACAAAAAACAAGAGGTGCAATCTTAAGGTCAAAAATTAGGGTGTGACACAAAGGATAAATATACAAAACAAAGTTGGGATAACGAACCAAGAATACCAACCAAGAGCAGGAATGAAACTAAGGATACCAACCAAAAGTTGGAATGAAGCAAAGGGATACCAACCAAGAGTTGGGATGAAACAGAGAAAACCAACCAAAAGTTGGGATGATACTCCACAAAGATACCACCCAAGAGTTGGGATACAACCAGGATACACATGAAGTAGAATCAATTGACTTACGACCTGAAGAAAATGACTCCACTGGGAAAAAGAGAAGTTTAAACAAGCAACTCTGTCGGGGAGCTCAAGTAACATGAATACATCCATCAGTAACTTTTACTGGGGGATAAAGTAACACAAAACCTCCTAAGTTATGTCATTATCTGCTGATGAAACGTTTGGTAAAATTGATATCAAACCTGACTTATGCTTCGAATTCATATGTTTGAATATGGTAATTCTCCATACGAAATGGAAATGCTACGCATTTGGAGGATGCAATGCAAAAATGCTTATGATATGCAAAAGGACACTCCATTGGGAGAAGTGTTGAGAAAACAAGAAATACATTATGCTGAGGAAGACACACTGAATGGCCTTCATAAATATAATTTGTTGAAAAATCCACTCCGTTGGGAATTGTGAGTAACATCTGCTGAGAAATCGTCCCAAGAATCTAATATAGAAAAATGCCAATGAAGATTGGGTTCAGAATCTGCCGGAGATATCAACCACCGTTGATTTACCTGTCGAGGGAATCAATACCACACCCTTCTCAGGGAGAGAAGTTACTGGTACCAAACCTTGCTAGGGAACAACATTGAGCTTACCCTGCTGTTGGGGAAATATTCTTCAATTTTGCCCTGCTGAAGATAAGTGCACACTGTTGTTGGTGAAATCACTTTCTGACCTGATGAAGAAAGTAGATATCAAGACTCTGTGGAGGAAAAAAATTCTTGTCATGGGGAGACAAACAACAAGTCTCATGTTGGATAGCTGCCATGCTTGCATATCAACATCATCCTGTTTGTGGTAGTCAACTTCTGAACACTCGTTGGGGAGTACAAATCAATTTTGGCTAAGGAATACAACCTCCTGAACTCCTGCCGGGGGAGAATGATCAAGATCTTCAACGTTCTATCGATGATGTTAAAACTCCACTAATGGGGAGAGAAACTCTACTAGAGAGAGGATCTTGTCGCCCTGCAAACAAATAACAAGCAAACAACAGGATGTTATAAATGCGAAATAGCTACCTCAGTTACCATTCATGACACCCATTGCTCAAGCAATTTTAATGTTTTCAATATGCTCTATAAAGCTCAATGTTTTCACATGCAATAGTTATAAAATATATCAGACGTTTTTGCAAACAAAAACAGGAAAAGTAAAAACAGAAATGAAAAGCTCTTTGAGTGACATGAATACTTTATTGATTGAAGTGGCCTGTAAGTAGGTAGTTACAAACTTGGAGGTAATTCGTGAAAAGAGGAAATTGCGCAAAAGTGAAAATACAATACAAATGTCGGTAATATGAGAACATATATCCACCATGTGTCGATTCAGCTATGGCCTGTATATCTTTAATGTTCACAAATGCTTCGCCTTCTAAAAAGTCTGACTGAAATGATTCCTTTCCTTTAGGATTTCCATGTATTAGGATGAGTTCACAAGTTAAACGCAGACCGCAACCTTTCGCTTCCAAATCCCTAACTTTTTCCTGGACACCTCTTTCGGGTTTTCAATCCACCGGGATAGCCATTTTTGCCAAAGTTGCCTTTTCGGGTTTTCAACTTTGCGAGTTTATTCATTTTTTTATCCTTAAATTTTTCCTGAACATTTTCTTTTTGTGGTTTGCCGGGATGCCATTTTTTTTCCTGGACTTTTCTTTTTGTTGTCCAGCAGGTCTCTTTTAAGTAAAGTATTTTTTGACTGCGTCTATGTTCACAGGGGACGTAAAGTCTTCACCATCCATGATTGATAGTAATAAGGCTCCACCAGAGAAAACCTTTCTTACCACATATGTTCCTTCGTAGTTTGGAGTCCATTTTCCCATGTGATCTGTCTGAGGAGGAATGATCCTTTTCAAAACCAAATCACCCATTTGGAAGCACCGAGGACGAACTTTCTAATCAAAGGCTTTCTTCATCCTGCTTTGGTACAACCGACCATGTGCAATGGCTGTCAATCACTTCTCGTCAATTAGGTTCAAATGATCCAACCCAGATCGCACCCATTCAGCTTTGTCAAGCTTTACATTTGTAAATACTCTCAAAGAAGGAATATCAACTTCTAATGGTAGGACTGCCTCTATACCATATACTAGTGAGAAAGGAGTTGCCCCTGTTGATGTATGCACCGAAGTACGATAATCGTTTGAAGCAAAGGGCAACATCTCATGCCAATCCTTGTATGTTACCACATCTTCTGCACAATCTTCTTGATGTTCTTGTTTGTTGCCTCAACAACTCCATTCATCTTTGGACGATACGGAGAAGAATTGTAATGTTCAATTTTGAAAATCTAGCACAGTTCCTTCGTCATCTTGTTATTCAAATTCGAACCATTATCAGTAATAATTCTCTCAAGGATTACATAACGACAGATGTTGTCCTTTGTTATGAACCAGGCAACTACCTGTTTGTGGCATTAGCAAACGAGGCTGCTTCTACCCACTTTGTGAAATAATCAATGGCAACCAGAATGAAGCGATGCCCATTGGAAGCAGTCAGCTCAATCTTTCTGATCATATCAATACCCCACATAGAAAAGGGCCAAGGAGACATCAACACATTTATAGGGGTCGGTGGCACATGCACCTTATTAGCATAAATCTAGAATTTATGGCATTTCCTGGCGTATTTGAAAAAATCAGATTCCATATTCATCCAATAATACCCGACCCTCAATAATTTTCTGGTCATAGCATGTCCACCGGCATGAGTACCAAATGAATCCTCATGAACTTCTTCCATCAAGAGGCCTACTTCGTGTTCATCAACACAATGCAACAGAACCATATCAAAGTTTCTCTTATACAACACATCATCCTTGTTCATATAGAAACTGTTCACAAGCCTCCTCAGAGTCTTCTTATCTTTGTTGGATGCCACTGATGGGGACTCTTGGTTCTTAATAAAACACCTGATATCATAATGCCATGTATTTCCATCTGATGCCTCTTCAATTGCAAACACAAAGGCAGGTCTATCAAGATGCATAATGATGATTATCGGAGCTTCATTCCAGAAAGCCACTTTGTACATTGACGCTAATGTGTCCAATGCATCCTCCATCTGATTCATAGCCCTTGGCACATGATTGTTAGATGCCAAACTTTGCTTATTTGATCTATCAAATGTTGGCACCTTTCATTCTTTTTGTAGATGAATTGAATTGAATTACTCTTGTTTTTGATGATATGCTTCATTGTGTGAAAATGTCTTTGTTGCTTTGATGTGTGTGCTATTGTGCAGGAATTAGGCACAAAATAAGAAGACACAAGACATGTGACAAGGAAACCAAGTCAGCAGAAAAACATCAAGAAGTTCACAGAGCGAACTTCCTAGCGAAGTTTCCCAAAAAAAACATCATCAAGTTCGCACAACGAACTTGCTAGTGAATGCCATTGGAAACCTGACACTGATCATACAGAGAGAAAAGGAACCTAAATTCGTTGTGTGAAGAAAGTAAAAAAGGGTTCACTGGAGCGAAGACCTAGTAAACACCCCCAGACCTGAGGCAGTAAGTATTCGGACAAGAGTTTGTTGTGCGAAGTTTGCAGCGAAGCCTTCGCAGTGCGAAGGATTGCTCGCACAACGAACATTTAGAAATATCTCAGGGGCGTTTCCACTGTACACTGGCACTTCAACTACCACTTTTGATTGTTCACTAGGCGGACAAGTTATTCACATTGCGAATTTAACAGCTCAACAGCATGTCTATAAGTAGTGTGTGCCACTTTTTGCCAAAATATCTTTTTCTTTTGTAATTTCATAGTTTTGTATTTTTCAGCACAAAAACCCTAGTTTATCCATTTTTATCATCCTTTAGCCCTCTTTCACAAAAAGAAGGTGGATTCTCATCTAATCTCGATTATTCGATTCAGATGTTGATCAACGTTCTTCTGAAACGTATTGCTCAAGCTATCATGGAAATGGGTGGCTAAAAGCCCTCTTGTGTCAAGGTTAGAGGTAGCTAGTTCTGATTTTATATATTCTTCTTAATCTTTTGTATGTGAATAAGGGTTTGATCAATATAGATGAAGTTATTTTCTATCTTTTGTTATATCTATGGTTTGGATTTCTTTACACATGAACTTTTTAAGTCTTGACCTAACTTCTTCATCTATCAACTATACAAACTCTAGACATAGATTGCGAAGATGATATTCGCATTATATCGATCTTAATGATTATTGTTTCGAGTGTTATTTAGAGAGATCATTTAACGGTCGAAACAATAACATTCACGAAATCGCTTTAGAGATGAAAGTTTTTTACGAGGATACACGATTATATTGGTTAAAACTAAGTTCACATATTCGATTGGTTGGATACGTTTAAGACAGATTAGTAAACCCTAATCTTGGCATGCTTTTTATCAAACTAAAACCAAATTTTACCTTGCTTTATTTCTTACAAACTCATGTTAAAAAATAGAAACCAATTAAAAACCCCCTTCTTAAATCACTAAACCAGTGAACGACAAGCATCAAATATTCTCATCAATCCATGTGGATGCGATAAAACACTCCCGACATATATTTCTATCAAATGGCACCGTTGTCGGGGATTGTTAGTTGAATATTGCAAGCATTGCAATAGTTTAGTGACTTTAAGATTTGTGTATTGTGAATCTCTTATTTCTGTAATTCTTTATGCTTTTTGATATTTTTAGCTTGTGCGTAGAATTCGTTTATGCGAGGACAAGTTCGGCCCGAAGACCTTCTTTTCGATCCTGGGATTGAAAGAACTGCTCTCCGACTCAACAGTCGCACAAGGCGGAGACAGCAACAAGCTAAGGAAAGACCAGAGCACGGGGAATCTTCTTCATCCACTCCACCTGATTCACCAATCATGGCAGCAGCAGCACCACCACCTCCAGCTTTAGTTCCATGTACAAATAGTCCAAGACACACCACTCAGTTTGCGTGCAATCTCGAAAATGGAAGGCAAATTGAGATGAAAACGGGAATCCTTACACTCATTTATCAATATCCTTTCACGGGGTTAGATCATGAGGATCCGTTTACACATCTTACCAAATTCTATGAGATTGCGGGTGCAACTGGAGCACTAGAAGCTGATGATGAATAACTATTTAGGAGGCTATTTCCTCATTCTTTGATCGGGAAAGCAAATGAATGGTATCTTGATCAGTCTACAATAATAATGACGGTTCATGGAAGTAAAGACGGCTATCGCTGTATTTTCACGAGGAAATGAATCCCTCAAAGAAGTTTGGGAGAGATTCAAGTCAATGTTGAGAAAATGTAAAGGACACGGTTTTGATGAACTTACGTAAGTTCACATTTTCCGCAATGGTCTCCTCTCGGTTCATAAGACCTTGTTGGATGCTACGGTGAGGGGTTCTTTGATGTCTAAAAGTGCCGAAAAAGCAATTGCAATCATTGACAAGATGGCGCTTAATGATCACCAAGGAAATCATAACCGTGGAGTAACTCAAAGAAAACCAGGAGTGTTAGAGTTATGTACCAATGAAGCTATTGTTGCTTAGAACAAACTTCTATCACAACAAGTGGAGCTTTTAACTCAACAAATGTCGAAGCTTCCACAACAAATCAAAGAGATGCAAGAAGTTCCTACCAGAGCTCAAGTGGCAAGTTGCGAATTGTGTAAAGGCGACCATCCTACCGGGTATTGTCCTTCAGAAGTGGAAGAAGTTAACTACGCCGAAAACCAAAATCAGGGATATCAACCGAGGCCACCTTACCAACAAGCAAATCAAGGGTATCAAAGACCAAATCATGGGTATCAACAACCTTGGAGGCTGCAAGAAGCCAAAACTTCAAATCGTCAACAATATCAAAATTACACTCAACCTCCATAAACTCAAAGTGCACCTTCAAAGATGGAAGAAACTCTTACTTAATTTATGCAAATGTCAATGTTAAATCAAAAGAACACTGATACGGCTATAAAGAATTTGGAGACATAAGTGGGTCAATTATCCAAACAATTGGCCGATCAACAAAAATGGCCATTTACGGCTACCGCTCTCCCAAATCCTAAGGAGCGTTATAAGGCGATTCTCACAAGAAATGGTAGAGAGATTGACATGGGTGTAGGTGAGGAGGTAGTAGAGGAAGAGGTTGTAGTTGAAAAAGAAAATTAAAATGTTGAGGGAGAATTAGTTGAAAAAGAAAGAGTGACGAAGAAGAGAAATATGAGAGAAAAGAAAAAGTAAAAAAAATCTAGGAAAGGAAAAGAACAAGTGAGCATTATTCTGATTCAAAATTTTCCATATCCACATGCTCCATCAAGAAAAGATAGTGTGAGGCACTATGCTCGGTTCATGGACATATTCAAGAAATTGCAAATCAATATTCCATTTTCCGAAGCGTTGGAACAAATGCCCAAGTATGCGAAATTCATGAAGGACATCCTTACAAAGAAGAAGAGGTATACGAATCAAGAAACTATCATGGTGGATGCTAGTTGTAGCGCAATCATTCAACATACTCTCCCGAGGAAAGAAAGTGATCCGAGACGAGTCACTTTGCCAGTTACAATTGGAAACACTTATATTAGCAATGGGTTGATCGATTTAGGCTCTAGTATCAATTTGATACCCTTGTCCATTGTGAAGCGGTTGGGATGCATGGAGTTCAAGTCCATTCAAATGACATTGCAACTTGCCGACAAATCTACCACTCGCCCTCATGGTGTAGCAGAAGACGTGTTGGTAAAGGTTGATAAATTTTTGTTTCCAATCGACTTTGTGGTGATTGATATGGAGGAAGATGAAGACTCTCCCTTGATTCTTGGGAGAACTTTTATGAAGACCGCGCGCATGGCAATTGATATGGATGATGGTCTAATAAAAGTTAGAGTTCAAGATGAGGAAATATGTTTCAATCTTTTTGAAGCCATGAAGCATTCGAAGGATAAAACCGATTATTTTATAATCGATGCAACAAAAGGGGTGATCGAAAAAGTTAAAAAGTTGTTGCAAGTTCTTACACCATTACAACAAGTTCTCACCAATGCTCTTTCAAATGTTAATGAGAGGGAAGAAAAAGAGATTGAGAAATGCTTGTGGGAACTTGAAGAGTTTGAAGAAATTCCCCCTTTGAATGAAAGGGTAGAAATTTTGAAAAAGGAAAACAATGAGGAAATTAAACTTGAGTTGGAAGTGTTACCTTCTCATCTTAAATATGTCTTTCTTGATGAGGAAAGAAAAAAGTCGGTGATCATTAGTTCGGAGCTAACTAAGAAGGAAGAGATGAAATTTATTGGTGTTTTGAAGAAAAATCATGAGGCAATGGGTTGGACTCTTTCTGACTTGAAAGGTATAAGTCCATCCTATTGTATGCACCGAATATTCATGGGGAAGATTTCAAACTGGTAGCTCAACCACAAATAATATTAATCCTACCATGAAAAAGGTTATGAGGAAAGAAGTTGTAAAAATGTTGGACGCCGAAATGATTTATCCTATCTCTGACAGTTCGTGGGTTAGTCCGGTACAAGTGGTGCCGAAGAAGGGAGGAATGACGGTTATCTGTAATGAGAAGAATGAGTTGATCCCAACAAAAACTATAACGGGATGGGGGATGTGTATCGACTATCGTAGGCTCAATCATGCTACAAGAAAATATCACTTCCCTCTTCCTTTCATGGATAAAATGCTCGAGAGGCTCTCCGTTCAAGAGTATTATTTCTTTTTGGATGGATACTTGGGGTATAATCAAATCATTGTCAACCCGGAGGATCATGAAAAAATAGCTTTCACTTGTAATTTCAGAATCTTTGCTTATAGGAGGACGTCGTTTGGCTTGTGTAATGCATCGATGATTTTTCAAAGGTGTATGCAAGTTATATTCTCGGACTTAATCAAAAAGACTATCGAGGTGTTTATGGATGACTTCTCAGTTTTCGGTCCGTAATTTGACCTTTGTTTTAAAATTTTGGATGTTGTTTTGGAGAGGTGTGTGGAGACTAACTTAGTACTTAATTAGGAAAAATGCAACTTTATGGTCACAGAAGGAATTGTGCTTGGACACAAAGTTTCTTCGAAAGGCCTTGAAGTTGATCGAGCCAAAGTGGAAGTCATTGAGAAGCTACCACCACCTCTAAACGTGAAAGGAATTCGAAGCTTTTTGGGTCATGTGGGATTCTACCGGAGATTCATCAAAGACTTTGCAAGGATCGCGAAGCCATTGAGAAAATTTCTCAACAAAGATAAGTCTTTTATTTTCTACGAGTCTTGTATGACAGCTTTTAATTCTTTAAAACAAAGCTTAACCATCGCACCCATAATCATAGCACCAAACTGGAAAAATGATTTTGAACTCATGTGCGATGCTAGTGATTATGTGGTTGGCGCGGTGTTGGGTCAAAGAAAAACAAAAAAATTTCATGTTATACACTATGCGAGCAAATTTCTTAGTGAAGCTCAAATAAACTATGCAACAACCGAGAAAGAGTTGCTTGCAATAGTGTATGCATTGGAAAAATTTAGGTCTTATTTGATAGGGTCTAAAGTTGTGGTGTACACTGACCATGCGGTGATCAAGTATTTGCTCACCAAGCCGGATTCAAAACAAAGGCTAATTCTTTGGATCCTTTTATTACAAGAATTTGATTTGGAAATTCGTGATGAAAAAGGATCAGAGAATTTGGTGGCAGATCACTTGTTCTGTCTTGTGAATGATGAAGTCACGAAACATGAGCAGTAGGTGAAGAAAGAATTTCCTGATGAAAAGTTGTATATGGTGAAATTTAGACCTTGGCTTGCTGACATGGCTAACCACAAAGCCGCCAGATTAATGCCAGAAGGTCTAATTAGTAAACAGAGAAAAAATTTGTCTGATGCCAAGTATTTTGTGTGGGATGAGCCTCATTTGTTTAAACTTTGTGTTGATAACATTCTGAGGAGATGTGTGTCTCATGAGGAAGCCAAAGACATACTTTGGCATTGTCACAACTCTCCTTACGGAGATCATTTTAATGATACAAGAACGGTCACGAAAGTCCTCCAATCAGGATTTTATTGGCCTTATTTATTTAAAGATGCGCATGCACACACTAAGAGTTGTGACAAATTCCAAAGGAGTGGTGGAATTTCACAACAGAATGAAATGCCATTACAAAATATGCTGGAAGTCGAAGTATTTGACTGTTGGGGCATAAATTTTGTTGGGTCATTTCCATCGTCTTTTGGTAATGAGTACATTTTGGCTGCAGTTAATTACGTGTCAAAATGGGTTGAAGCCATAGCAAGTGCTAAGGCTGATGGAAAAACCATAATCAAATTTTTAAAGAAAAATATCTTCTCCCGATTTGGTACTCCGCGAGTGTTGATTAGTGATGCAAGATCTCACTTTTGCAACACTCAGCTGGAAAGAGCGTTGGAGCGGTATGGTGTTAAGCACAAAGTTGCAACACCCTACCATCCACAAGCCAATGGGCAGGCGGAAGTATCAAATCGAGAAATACATTTTTTTTTGGAGAAAACTATGTCCACTTCAAGAAAGGATTGGTCGATTAAGTTAGACGATGCTTTTTGGGCTTATCGGACAGCTTTTAAGGCTCTGATCGGTCTCACTCCTTTTAAAATGGTTTCTGGTAAGAACTGTCACTTACCGGTTGAGTTGGAACACAAGGCCTTTTGGACGTTAAAGTTGCTGAATTTTGAACAAAAGCCAAGTGGTGAGAAGAGGAAAATCCAACTGCATGAATTGGAGGAATTACGCTTGCAAGCGTATGAATCCAACAAAATTCACAAAGACCGGGTGAAGGGTTATCATGATAAGAAATTTGTGCACAAAAAGTTTAAAGTGGGACAGATGGTGTTGCTATTCAACTCTCGGTTGAAATTGTTTCTAGGGAAGCTAAAATCAAAATGGTCGGGTCCGTTCTAGATTCGAGACATCATGAGCTTTGGAGCAATCATTATTGAAGATGTGGAGTCCATAAAGAGTTGGACAGTAAATGGCCAAATACTAAAGATTTATTTGGGGGGTGATTTCGAGTGGAACACTACCTCTGTGCCCTTGTGCGATCCTTGATCACATTGGACTGTCGAGCTCCAATAACGTTAAACAAAGCGCTTGTTGGGAGGCACCTCAACATTGTAAGTATTCATGTTTTTCTGTTTTTATTTAATGTTGTTTGTGCAATTGATATGGTGGAAAGAGTTGGAAAGAAGAATAATTTTTTTTAAAAAATCCTGTCATGTTCGCCAGTAAATTCGCTGTGCGAACAGCTGAGCGAACATCTTCGCTAGAAAACTCGCAGTGCGAGTAAAGCGAAGTAGGCCTTTTTACTTTTTGCCACATCAGTTATTTTGGCTATTGGGCCAACATTTTGGGCCCATCCAAGTACCTTTCTGAGCTATCTTTTGAGGGGTCAAAATTCCCCCTCCTTTACTTTCACAATTTTCATTTTCACTTGCACTCACACAACTACAAGTGCTCTCACATTCTCTGTGGAAATCTCTCACCATCCAACAGTCCAGGTTTGCCTAGTTACTCTTTCATTGAATTTATTATGTCTTGGATTGTTGTTAGGGTTGAAAATGCAACTTCAAGAAGTTGATTAGGGTTAGGTTTTCATGATTAGAAACTTGTTGCATGTGGCTGTGTGTAGCTTAAAATTATGTCCCATATTTTGATTCATGCGAGATTGCATAAAAAAATGGGGCACAATTCATTTTAAAACAAGCAGGGTTTGAAATTGTGAATTCGCAGACGTTCGCTGGGAAGTTCGCACTGCAAACCTGGGGCGTCCTTTTTCCAGGCCTTTGCACAGCGAAGCTTCCTGCAAACATGATAGTATTTTTTGTCTTTTATATTACTGGTACAGGGGGCTTGTTATGCTTTCTTGTTTGTTTTTTTTGGACTAACCTGTTATGTATGCGATTCTGTTTGTTTGTTTTGATTTATGCAGATGGCTCTAAAAATCGGGGTGTCTAAGAAACGAAAAATTAGAAGCACCTCACGTCCACAATCGATTCAGTATGACAGAGACTATTTCGTAGGACCAAAGCAGGCCACACGGTTTGTGGCTTTGAAAAAAAGAAAAATTTTGCCGGAAAAAAAGATTCATCATCAATCCGGAAGGATCCTACCGAACCGTCGCTGGAATTATTCATAGCAAAAGGTGGGATATGTTGGTAACACCGACGGATAGCTACAATACTGAAGTGGTAAGGGATTTTTATGCCAATGCTCTTCTTAATGATGATGAGTCGTTCACATGGACTACAAGAGTGTTGGGCAGAGAGGTAAGCTTTGATCGAGATACCATCAACAAAGTTCTCGGAAGGCCACTGAACCTAGGTGAAGGTGAGATAGATGAATATCATCGGGACCTAAGGCTTCACAGAGATACCGAGTTGATCTCCGAGGCTCTGCTGATGGAAGGAAAAACAGTTGAATTGAACCCATATGGGGTTCCAAGGCGTTACCACAGGGAGGATATGAAACCATTACCATAATTGGTGTTGTTGTTGGTTTTGACAAACATAAAACCAAAATCACACACTTCTACTGTGCCGATCCCAGTGGCACACTTGGTCTACTGCATTCTCACAAACGTTCAGATTGATGTGGCTAGGGTCATCACAGATGAAATGCGATCTATAGTGGAAAGTGGTTTAAAGGTCGGGGCTCGCTTTAACTGCCCACTTGCCTTCCCCTGTCTCATGATGATCGATATGTGGACACGTATTGTCGGAAAAAAGGTGTGAAAGGAAGTTCGTCTACTGCAGCTGCTTTGGATGTTAGGGCTACTAAAGGCCCCAGGGTTGCATTCACTCAGAATTTTGATCCGTTCCAGCAGTCTGTTTGTAACTATAATTAGGATTGGATGGCGGCTACTCAGCGCGCCATGATTGACATTCATGATTCTATGTAGGTGCTCCAGTTGCAGTGCTGAGATCTCTTCGTTGAGCGCAACATGATGACTAGAGAGACGTTCCTAGCGCATGCCAGTTGGCCTGAGGTCAGGCCTACATTTAGAGAGAGGGTGGGTGCTTCTGGTTCTGATGTCGGCGGTGCTGAGGTAGGAGACAGTGATAAGGCTGAAGAATTTGATGGTGATGATGATTCTGGTTCAAAAGATAGTTCAGAGAGTGTGGAGGCCATAGAGTCCAATGAGGATTGATTTTGTATTGTTTCTGTTTTATGGGCATGATCATGAGCAACTTCCTTTGGCCTTCAAAGTGATGTATTTTTGTGCTTAGATCATTGATTTTATCATTATTATTGTACTTTGTTTCGAATATTGTTTTTGTATTATCTTGAGGTGTTTTTACACCTAAGCACATTTTTATTGAGTTTTATTAATGTTAATCAGTTTTTATGTTAAAAGTATTGTTTTTCAAGTGGTATTTAATGTTTCTCATGTTGTTGGGCTTTAATTGAACTTCTAGATTGGTTGCTCTCTGAAATGAAGTATCCAATGAAGATTCATCTAAGTTTGGATGGCGATGATAGTATTAAGCAAGTGAATAATGTCAAGGTACATGGTTACCTTTGTTTAGAATTTTAGAATGCTTAAGAACTTAACTATTTATGTAAATGAAAATTGTTCTTTTAGTAACTTGTTGAATGAATGTTTCACTTAGGACTAAAAACCACAAATTGTGAGAAAGCCTCCATTGTGTACTAAATGAAGGATTTCTAATAAACTTTGTTGATTCGTTTAATGCATGCTTTATCTTGTTATTGTTATGAAATTATGGAAGCATTAGAAATGATCAAGGCACTTGTTTATATTGAGCACAACCATGTCCAAATGTAACTTACCTGTGAGTAGAGAGCATTCGTTAACTCCTTTGAGCCTAAACATTGTGGATCTCATTCTGGAATTGTTGAGATTCTAAAAAAATTTCCTTGAACCCTTGAATTTGTTTAATTGTCCTATTTGCTATAAAAAGCAAAGAGCATTCACTTGAGGGATAGAAAAAAATCAAGTTGGGGAGAATAGAAAAGAAGAAGAATGGTAGGTTGCTACAACTTTTGAAAAATTCAAGCAACCATTGAAAAAATTTGTGTGAATATGAATGTAAAGAAAGAAAAAAAAGAAGAGAAAAGACAAAGAATGCTTGCTTGGAAAAGAAAAATAGTGAAAGAATAAGTTGTGAAATAAGAGTTAGGAAGGTTTTCAATTGAGAAACAAATGGAATGAAGTTGGGATGTGTAAATAACATGTACAGTGAATGTCTCTTTTGCATCGGCAATTTCGTTTCAATGGCCTTAGAAATGTCCCTTGTTTGTAAACCCGACCAAGATATAACCCCGAAGACCTTAGTGATATTCTTGCTTCCATATTTTCACTTTTGATTATTTGGTATTGTATGAATTAGATTGATGTTGACATTGTTTGTTAGATGAACGAAATTGTCCCCACGGTTGCAAACGCATAATTTCTTCAATCCTTATTCGAAGAGGAGATATAAATTGATTCATTCAAGAAAAACATAGTTGTTGATTGATGCATGGCTTGATATTTGCTTTAAGAATTTAGTTCTTATGCATTGTTTGATTCTCAACATTTGAAACTAGTGCTTGGTTGCATTCCTTGTGTTTGAGCCATTTTATCCATTCTTGGGAGAATCTTAATCATGAGAGAATCCTCTTGTTGAAAGGAGAAACATACTTTGCTTGAGGGAAAGCAAAGATCTAGTTGGGGAGAGTTGTTAGATGCCAAACTTTACTTATTTGATCTATCAAATGATGGCACCTTTCATTCTTTTTATAGATGAATTGAGTCACTCTTGTTTTTTATGATATGCTTCATTGTGTGAAAATGTCTTGGTTGCTTTGATGTGTGTGCTATTGTGCAGGAATTAGGCACAAAATAAGATAAGTAAGACACAAGACATGTGACAAGGAAACCAAGTCATCAGCAAAACATCAAGAAGTTCGCACAACGAACTTCCTAGCAAAGTTGCCTAGAAAATAAACATCATAAAGTTCACACAGCGAACTTGCTAGTGAAGGCCATTGGGAACCTAGCACTGTTCTTACAGAGAGAAAAGGAACCTAAATTCGCTGTGCAAAGAAAGTAGAAAAGGGTTCGCTAGAGCAAAGAAGAAGCGAAGACCTAGTGAATACCCCAGATCTGAGGCAGTAAGTATTTGGACAAGAGTTTGTTATGCGAAGTTTGCAGCGAAGCCTTCGCAGTGCGAAGGATTGCTCGCACAACGAACATTTGGAAATATCTCAGGGGCGTTTCCACTGTACACTGGCACTTCAACTGCCACTTTTGATTGTTCGCTAGGTGAACAAGTTATTCGCACTGCGAATTTGACAGCTCAGCAGCATGTCTATAAGTAGTGTGTGCCACTTTTTGCCAAAATATCTTTTTCTTTTGTACTTTCATAGTTTTGTATTTTTCAGCACAAAACCCTAGTTTCTCCATTTTCATCATCCCTTAGCCATCTTTCACAAAAATAAGGTTGATTCTCATCCAATCTCGATTATTCGACTCGGGTGTTGATCAAACTTCTTCCGGAACTTGTTGCTCAAGCTATCATGGAAATGGGTGGCTAAAACCCCTCTTGTGTTAAGGTTATAGGTAGCTAGTTCTGATTTTATGTATTCTTCTTAATCTATTGTATGTAAATAAGGCTTTGACCAATATAGATGAAGTTATTTGCTATCTTTTGTTATATCTATGTTTTGGATTGCTTTACACATGAACTTTTCAAGTTTTGACCTAACTTCTTCATCTATCAACTATACAAACTCTAGACATAGATTTGGAAGTTGATATTCACATTATATCGATCTTAATGATTATTGTTTCGAGTGTTATTTAGAGAGATCATTTAACGGTCAAAATAATAATATTCACGAAATCGCTTTATAGATGAAAGTTTTTTACGAGGATACGCGATTATATTGGTTAAAACTAAGTTCACATACTCGATTGGTTGGATACGTTTAAGACAGATTAGTTAACCCTAATCTTGGCATGCTTTTTATCAAACTAAAACCAAAATTTACCTTGCTTTATTTCTTACGAACTCATGTTAAAAAATAGAAACCAATTTAAAACCCCCTTCTTAAATCACTAAACCATTAAACGGAAAGCATCAAATATTCTCATCAATCCCTGTGGATACGATAAAACACTCCTGACATATACTTCTAACAATGATTAAACTCAACTTTGTCAAAGAAAGGTAGCCATCTTCTAGCATAATTCTTGTGCGACACTAGGTTTGCCTGACGAGTCTCTCATTCTCCTTTAATCTGATTAACCACCAGCGCTGAATCGCCATATACATCAAGATTCTTGATCCTCAGGTCAAAGGCCTCTTTTAAACCCATAATGTACGCTTCATATTCTGCTTCATTGTTGGTGCAAGTGAACATCAATCAGGCAGTGAACGATATGTGGGAACCATGAGGAGTAGTAATGATTGCCCTGATCCCGTTACCATATGAGTTGATAGCACCATTGAAAACCAAACTCCACTGAGATCCAATCTCAGGACCCTCGTCAGGCAAACGCTCATCATAGTTTTTCATCTTCAGAAACATGATGTCTTCATCTGGAAATTCAAACTTCATCGGTTGATAGTCTTCAATTGGTTGCTCAGCAAGATATTCTGGCAAAACATTCCCCTTAATGGCTTTCTGGGAGACATATTGAATATCGTATTCTATCAAAACCATTTGCCAACAGGAAATTCTTATGGTGAGTGCTTGCTTCTCAAACACATACTTAATTGTATCCATCTTCGATATCAACAGGGTAGTATGGTTTAACATATACTGCCTCAAACGCTTAGCTGCCCAAGCGAGTGCACAACATGTTTTCTCCAACACCGAGTATCTCGACTCACAATCAGTAAACTTTTTACTCAGGTAGTAGATGGCATGATCTTTTCTACTTGTCTCATCGTGTTGATCAAGCACACACCCCATTGAATTATCAAGAATCGTAAGATACGTGATCAAAGGTCTTCTTGCTACCGAAGGCATGAGTATTAGAGGTTCCTACAAATATTCTTTTATTTTCTCAAATGCTTTTTGACAATTTTCATTCCACCTGACTGCTTGATCTTTTCTCAACAAGTTGAATATTGGTTCACAAGTGGCTGTGAGATGAGAGATGAACCTAGCAATGTAGTTCAACCTCCTCAAGAAACCACGTGCCTCTTTTTCTGTTTTTGGATCAGGCATCTCTTGTATAGCTCTTACTTTGGCAGGATCTACCTCAATACCCCTTTCACTGACAATGAAACTCTGCAACTTACCAGACCTCACCCCAAAGGTGCACTTGTTAGGATTCAACCTCAGCTTGAATTTCCTCAACCTTTCAAACAGCTTCAAAATATTAACCAGATATCCTTCCTCCGTATGTGACTTCGCAATCATGTCATCAACATAGACCTCGATCTCTTTGTGAATCATATCATGAAAGAGAGTTATCATCGCCCGCTGATAGGTTGCCCCAGCATTTTTCAATCCAAAGGGCATCACCTTATAACATAAAGTCCCCCACAATGTTATAAAAGTAGTCTTCTCCATGTCCTCTAGGGCCCTTTTGACTTGGTTGTACCCAGAGAAGGCATCCGTGAAGGAAAACACAAAAATCTAAGCAGTGTTATCAACTAACACGTCAATGTGACGGAGCGAGAAATCGTCTTTTGACAGGTCCTTTGTACTTTGGAGGGTCTTGTGATGAACCAGATGGCTTGTAACCCAATTCAAACTTGTCTTGCTTCACAGGAACCTCAAGAACCTGGTGTTGCACCCCAAAATTTGCCTAACCTTTTTCATAACTTGGTTTATGTTTCATTTCATTTTCTTCTGACATTGGCATTGCATAGCATTTTTCTTTGAGCAGGGGATCAAGAGGTTGTGCATAGCAAGAGGAGGTCACCAAGAGTGTAGAGCCTAAGCAAGGGGTTTTACTCAAGCATGAATGGTTATCAAGTCACCAAGAAGTGGTCAAAGTTTTGTGAAAGAGTTGATGAGTGTATGTGGATTAGCTCCTAACTTGGAGACCAGTTGAAGATCATCAGAGGATTGTGAATTCATGATTATGGATATGGGATGTTGAGAAAGCTCATTGAGGCCTTGAGAGCCATATTGGAGTTTATTCAAGTTGTTGTGTAATATGTAAGAGGCCACAGTCAAGAGTGGTGCATCTAGGGTTTTCATTTGGTCAACCCTCAGTCAATTGTGAAATTGAAGGATATTAAGACTCAATTCCAAGTCTTTGTGATCATGGAATGTTGTGTTGAGATGTATAATATATCATTTCAAGATCAAATCAAAAAGAATCAAGAGTGTGAGAAGTTGCTAAATTAGAGTTCTCAGTGTAAAATCCCCTATTTAGTGTCTAACTTCAAGACCACATACCTCAAGATACAAGTTTCATCTCATCTTGACCCCAACATGAAACTTGTAGAGTATGTTTCTAGCTTTCTTTTGAGTACTAGAAGTCTTTCATCTGATTTCTAGAATTCAAATTATGATGCTGACAAGTTACAGGTCCTCAGATAAATGTGATTTTGGTCAACAAAAGTCAACCAACTTCCAAGCCACCTTTGACCTAGAAGGATGTTTCTCCTCACTTTGACCCAAACATGAAAGTTGTTCCTCATGATCTTAGCAAAGAGTACTATAAGTCCTTCATCTGATTTGTAGAACTCAAGTTATGAGGCTTGCAAGACAGGGGTATTTTGGGAAAGTAAGATTACAGGTCATTTTCATTATAGGTCCATTTCACTATCTTGGACACTTCAAATGAAACATTTCTCAACATGAAACTTGCTCCAAGTGGGGTCATTTGCTCAACCAAACATCAAGGAACCATTGATTTGGCTTAGATGGAAGATTGGATGAAGAAATTTCCATGAAAAAGTCATTAAAAACCCAAAAATAAAATTAAATCATATTGGACCAATTTTGTGCAAGTTTGTGCATATTTTGAGTGCAAATCACATTCTAAACACAATAGAATTTTCAGAATTGAAAGTTGAGGTCCAAAACCATGCCATTTTCAAGCTTACTTCAAGTGAAAGTAACAAATGTAAATCATACCACAAGATTAAATTGAGGAGCAATTATTGGCCCTTGGATCAATACTCATTACCAATAAGCTACCTGAGCTAAATTTGAAGGCATTGCAACTCTCTTTTCACGTTTTGGAAGCTTGCCAAGTGAGGAAATTTTGGATTTGGAATCGGGCTAAGCAAGCTTTAATTGGGCTTCAAAGTGATCAGGATCCATTGTATATAACTTCATCATCATTCACAAGTCATCAGAATAATTTTTGGATCTAGAATTGCTGAGAAAACAGTTTGAAAAAGTGAGAGAAAAGTGAAAATTGTTTTTGGCATTTCATCAAGTTTCAAGAAGAATTGAGCATTCCTAAAGCTTCAGTGAAGATCAAGCAGTGTTTCTGGATCAAATTCGTCAAGTTTCAACCTCATTTCAAGGCTCAGTGGAAGCTCTCTACTAGGTAAGCTACAACTCCAAAATTCTCTCAATCCATGATGAATTAGCTTGCCATTTGTATGTCGTTGTGATGTATGAACTTCATGCTTGGATTCTGGATGCAATTGGCTGTTGATTGTGAACATTTCAGTATGACATGTGTTTCCTGTTTGTCTTCGATTTGGCTTATACATGGACTGAAAATTAAAATGAACCTTGGATTTGATTTGTATGAAGCATGAGGAATTGATTGGTGTAAGAATTTTTGTGTTTCATGAACTTTTTTGAGTTGCCGCTGTTCATCGTGGTCGGAGAAGATGACCGGAGGGAATCCGGCCACCATCTGGTTTTCCCTCTTTATTTTTATGTTTAAATGTTGAAGATGATACGTGTCCTGTTGGTATGCGTTGGATCCGTGTTAATTTAGTTGACTAAGACAAGATCTGATGGTCATGATTTGATTCCATTTTGTGCTGGGAGTTCATTAATTGTGTGGCATGTCCTTGGCCATTGATCTGTTTGACTCAGGTTGCATTGTGTGGCTGAGATATCGTTGGTTGGGCTTTAAGTGAAACGGTACGTTTCACTAGGTTGCACCTCAGCCTTTGATTTGCTTGACCTGGACTTAATCTTGTGGCTGTGGTTTATTTGGTTTTTTCTTTTTATTCTGAAGTACGCGTGGCATATTATGGACCCATGGATTGTTTGACTGGTATGTGCATTGTGTGACTGAGATTGTTTCTCATTTGTTTGGCTGACTTAGTGGACCTGGGCCATCATTGCTTTTGGCACCCCCTGCACACAGGCCCATTGAATTTACACGTGATATGCTTACTATTTGCACCGTTGTTTTTCCTTTTTTATTTTATTTTCCTTTTTATTTTTGTTTTATTGCTGTTTGGAATTAATTCATTTAAAAATATTCCTCTAATTGATAAAATTCCCCAAAAATATTTTATGGACAATTTGGAATGTCTTTTATTTTTTAGAATTTTTATTTTATTTTTTTGGATTACTTTTCATTTAAAAAAGGAATTATTAATTGGAGGGGTATTGTTTGAGTTAATTTTTGACATTGCTTGGTTTTTGATTTGTTTCTTGCATCTCCTTTTGATCCAATGACTGAAAATTGATCCTCATATCCATGATGAGTTGATGAATTTTTTAGGACCATTTTTCCCCTGTTGGTTGACTTTTGGTTTGACTTTGAGTGCATTTCATTTGACCCTCGACAATCCTCATTCACAATGGGACACCCTTGTGAATCAATTTCTTTGGTGGTGTTGTAAATTGATTTTGATTGTGATTTCTTGGCTTCTGTTTGCCAACATGTTTATGGACTTTGTGCATTTTATTTGGTTGTTTTTGAATCATTTTCCTAATTTTGAGGTAACTTGCAAGTCAAGTTACCCCAAAGGGAGGTTCATACATACACATTGACCTAGTTTGCCTTGGATATGACTTTGATGGATCCTTTGAGCCTTTGATTTCTTTTGATTCATGTTGCTAACATGTTAAGGTTGCTGGTTGCTCAATTTTAGGTCATGATATTGTGTTGTGCTTGTTCATTTGTGTGTTTATTTTAATGCTTCCATTTAGGGTTTCCATGTGTAGCATGCTTGCATCCTTTTGTGTATGAGCTTGCTTTTCTCTTGTGATATGATTGCTTTTGCTTTTGGACTCTCTCCTCTCATCTCCCATTTTGTCCCATGACCTTGGAGTATCATTTAAGGTGGCTTAGTCCCTCTTTAGGAGGTACTTGAAGCATACCTAAAATGATGAATCCTTGAGGACTCCTTTGTGCTTCTTTTGCACTTTGTTTGTGATACTTATGGTTGAGTGCATATTATGAGTTCCTTGCTATCCTCATATAGCCTCTCATCCTCACTTTTGTTTTGAGCTTCTTTTCCTTTCATTTGGTTTAGCTTTTGGAACTTGTGGTTGATGTTTTTTGACTAGGGTCATTTCATCCCACTTTTGGTGCATTTTTGTGTGGTTTTTCCTTGTTTGTTTGATCTCATCTTGTGCATTTCTTTCTCTCTTCTTCTTTTGCATTCTCATATGCATGCTTGAGGTTGAGATGAGCTTGTGGAGGCTACTGCCCCACACATATTTCCTCCCTCACTTTCATCTTACTTGTGCATTCTATGTGTGCATTCTTGCATTTTTATGTTCTTTCTTCTTGTTCTTTTTTTGTCTCTCCTTCCCTTAGGACCTCTAATCTCTCTTCTTCAAGAGAGGTTATGATAGACATTAGGTTCTTAACCATGCATGATAACATTATGTAGTTCCCTTTTATATCCCAACTTTAAGTCCACTTTGCATGATAACTTTTAGGATTGAATTAGTCTCCCCTTAGTGGTCATTTCTTCTCTTCTCATCTTCATACAATCTTAACATACTTAATAAAGATAATGGATGTTGTGCCATGAGCCTTGTACTTGGAAATGGTGATTGAGCGGTTACCTCTCAATTGCCTAGAGTGTTTAGTATACGTTCTTAGGACGATATGCGACGCATTTGATCCTAGGTTTTAGACTTTAGTACAACATACATTATAAACACTCAAATTCAAAACACTTCTTCTCTAAAAAACGCAAAAGCACTTCAAATCTTTTTCACCCTTTGGGGTTCTTAATCAGGAAAATCTTTTCAGATAAAAAGTGTTGTTAACTTTTAGTTCTACCGCAAACGGTAACGCCTAAGTCTCCAATGGTCGAGCTGCATACACCAACTGCTAGAACTACTTGTTAACCCTACTCGGGCCTAAAAACTTTTGAACCAACCTGTGGTATTTTTTAGCCCGAACTACGTTTGCTCTGATCTTTATTACCAGATGAGAGTACGTAGGCACAAGACGCGATGTCTTGTCGAGCAACCTTCCCCCCTTTCACCCGTAGTTAGCCGAACTACGTTGACTATGACTTTCCCATTGCATGAGGGAATACGTAGGCACAGAGCGGCGATGCTCTGCTGAGTCTCCTTTCTTTTTTTCTTTTGTCCTTTGACCTTTACCTAGATAGATGATCACCCTTTTAGATAGACAACAATGCATGGATCCCGTCGAGTACGACGGACGTGGGGGGTGTTCATACCTTCCCCTTGCGTAACCGACTCCCGAATCCATACTTGGTTGCGATGACCTTGTCTTTCCCTTTTCCGTCAGGTTTTTCTGATTGTTTCATTTCCCTCTCTTTAGGATAAATAACGAAAGGTGGTGACTATTCTGTTTTCTGCCGGGTGTTTTTTCGCAGTTGCGACACCTGACCCCACCTTTGAGAACCACCAAACTCAACAACTGCACGCGCTTCTTTGAAGGAAGACATTGAAACTTCAGGACCTTTAACCTCGATAGGAGGCTTCTCTTGAATCTGAACAGCTTCAAAGGCTTGTCACAAAGTTTCGTGGATCTCTCCATCCACTTCCACATATTTGAATGTCAATAAATGACTGACCATTATGTCTTCCTCTCCGCAAACCGTGACCACTTTTCCTTCCACCATATACTTCAATTTCTGATGTGAAGTGGATGTTACTACCCCTGCAGCATGTATCCAAAGGCGACTCAGCAGACATCTATAGGCCGGTTGAATATCCATTATATGAAACGTCATATCAAACATCTCAAGTCCCACCAGGATTGGCATCACTACTTCCCCAAACACTGATCTCTTGGATCCATCAAATGCTCGCACAACAAGATCACCCGGCCTGCAGATCAGACCCTGGGTATCAAGCTTCATCAATGCTTTCTTTAGAAACACATTGAGTGAAGACCCTGTATCAACAAAAACATGTGACAACAAAGAACCTCTGCACTCCATAGAAATATGCAAGGCATGGTTATGATTCCTCTTAGCAGGCGTTAAGTCCAAATCAATAAATCCTAAACCATTCCCGACATTAACATATGCCACCACACATTCAAGCTGATTAACCGAAATCTCTTGAGGTATATAAGTTGTATTTAATATCTTTAGCAAAGCATTGTGATGCACTTCAGAACACAGCAACAAAGATAGAATAGAGATTTTTTATGGAGTTTGATTCATATGGTCAACAATTTTGTAGTCACTTTTGCGGATCGATCTCATAAATTCTTCTACATCCCTGGAAAAAGAATTATCACCAGACTGTTGCTGCACAGCATCCTCAACAACTAACTTCCCTTTAACTTTGTCTGACTTATCAATATTAGCATCTGATGGAGAAAAGACTATGCCACTGCGTGTAATCCCCCAACACCAACTATATTATTGATGTTGGACCCCACATCTGAAGAATTAATCAGCTATTGCTTCTGTTCGTTGCAAAATACTTCAGCCCCATAATTCCATGGGATCGCCTTAGTACTCTTGTACGGAATTGGTCCTGGCGTAGTGATGATTACAGGTGCCTGCCTTGCTGGCGCTGAAATATTTATAGTCCTGTAAGGGATTGAAATTGTTGCGATACCGTTTCCATCATCACTAGCCTTATCCTCCACATAAATTCTATCAAACTGCAAACATCCATCATTCATCAATCTATGTATACCACTTCTTAAAATATAACAACCCTCTGGCCGCAATTTACATCCTTGACAATCAAAAGCACAATCCAGGAGAACATCCCCTTTCAGCAATCTCTCTTTGACAAAGCTCAACGGAGTCTTCAACTCGTTTACATTAGTCACCAGATTTAATTTCTCCCCGTCTTCAATGGCATTTGCTCTTGCTACCCCATGATTCAGCATCGAATTCTAATTAATATTAGGCCCCTCATTGGTGAAATTGATAGTTGTGGAATCAAGCAAGTCTTGCACTTTGTGCTTGAATGCTTTATAGTTCTCAATATTATGTCCAAGAGTAGCAGAATGAAATTCACACCGCGCATTTGCATCGTACCCTGGTGGAGGAGCACCAGTAAGAGGCGTCCGAATCCTCTTTTGTATTAACTGTAACTGAAGCAAATGCTGTAATAATTGGGAATACGACATAGGCGGAGTTTCAAGCTGCCTATTCGCCATTCTCTACCTATCGGGATAACGCCAAGGAGCATTAGCTTGTCGCTAAGGTGCAGCCGAGATGGCTACAGTAGCAACTTGCTGAGTGTAATTTTGTTGAGCTATGCCCTTACCACGATAGGAGGAGATGGAATTAGAATCACCCTACTGCTTCTTTGGGTTTCCTGTATATGGCTTTTTATTTCCTTCAGCTGAGGATCCACTTCCACTCTGAACTTTACCAGTCTTGATACCACTTTCGACCCTCTCTTCTACCATCACTAGATCTGAGAATCCCGCAGACATATATCCCACCAACTTTTCATAATACGTCCTTGAAAGCATGACCATGAACATATCTATAAGTTCTCTCTCCATCATTGGAGGTTGAACTCTCGCAGCTAGTTCATGCCACCTTTGGGCGTACTCCTTAAATCTTTCATTACTTCTCTGAGATAGATTTTGCAACTGTACTCTATTTGGAGCCATGTCACTGTTATATTGGTAATGTCGGAAAAAAGCTTCTGCAAGGTCCCTCCAGCCCTTAATATGGGTCCTTTCCAACCCCATATACCATTCTAACGTTGCCTCAGCCAGACTGTCCTGAAAGAAATGCATCAGAAGTTTCTCATCGTCATAGTAGGCTGACATTTTCCTATAATATGCATGAATGTGAGTCTTGGGACATGTAGTCCCCTTATACTTATTGAAATCTGGCACTTTGAACTTTGGCAGGATTCTCACCCCAGGGACTAAGCCAAGGTCAGTCATGTCAAGACCCATAGTGTTTTGATTTTCATAGGCATGCATCTTCTCCTCAATCATTTTGAACCTCTTGCCGACTTTAGATGGAAGACCAATGTCCAAATCACGCATAGAGAAGGCATCCTCTTGACGATCCTCTTCCCACTGAGATCTAGTAGCGCCATGCAAAGCACACACACTTCCTCCACTAACACCAACTCCATGAATCCCACTAGCAGCGCCTTTGCTTAGAGGTATAACATAATAGGCACATTACCACCTTGAGTACCAACACCACCTCTAGAAGGAGGAACCGCACCAGCTCCACCATGAATAATACCCTCCTCATCAACACGTGCAATTAGAGGTTGGACCAAAGTTCTTAGTTGTTTCTGTCCTTGTGCTACATTTTGCATTAAATCCATGAACTGTGTCATGCGAGTCCTGACTTCTTGTAGTTTTTCTAGCACTTGATCCATCACTCTTAGTTGATTCCCTCAGGTAGAATACCTATGAAAACTAAAAATTAGGAATCCTGCTGAAGAGAAAGCCAAGCAGAGACAAGAATAAAACCACCAAGAACACCTGTTATGCAAATGAATATTCAAAATGAAAAATGCAAACATGTTTATATATTTCTAGGGAGGTCTCCCCCTTTATTCCAATTTCAAAATAAATGAACATTAGAGATAGACAGAATACCAAAACGATCTGCTCATAGATAAGATGAAAATAATGAGTCAATACATATAATCCACAGATAGCCAAATACAAAAGTCAGTGATCCCAACCAACAAGCCTGGTGATGATCAGATACAAAAAGGAAAAGCTACTAAGACATATCGACAATATCAACTGAAGATAACCCTCCCTAACCACTATGCTCCATGCACCAAGTCTGAGTCTCCTTGAGCAATTTCTTCGTATCAGGATGCTCTGGTCTCGTAATCAATTCTGGATGAGGACATCTCTCTTGTGTATGACATCTTCGAGATATTGGAAATATTCTTCCCAAGCATCTTCACCAAAGGCATCCTCAAGTCTGGGATCCTTGAACTTAGGCTTTTTTTATCTTCGCCTGAATCTTGAGTTCTTCAAGGGCTGACAAGGTTTCTTGAAGCTGCTTCTCACTTCTGTATCTGTAAGATGACTCTACCACAACCTCTCTTTCCTTGACTTCGAGTTGCAACTTTATCTTCTCAATCTGATCATGAAGCTCGTCTTCTATATTCTTGTTGGTTGTCATTGTAGTGTTTCATAGGTTGTTAAATTTGGACATCTCAAGAGGAGCTCTATCCAAATCTTTCTTTCTATGTTGCAGAAGGTTATTGGCGCTCTTCAGATCTTGGCCAACTAGTTCTTTTTTCCTGATCTCATTAGAAAATTCTTTCTCCTTCTTGGTCAATGTATCTATTTTCACTTTTTCCAAGTAAACCGCTTCATTTCGATCATGCCCTAGCTGGCTGATCTCCCTCTCCAGTTCTTCATTTTCCTTGCGCAGTTCTTCATTTTCCGCCCAGAGTTTATTATACTTCAGAATATCCACATTCGTGGGCTGCTCGATCACCAACGAATACAAAGGCTCTTCAACAGAGAATGGAAACAATACTTCTTCAACCCTTCTCTGGATCCGCTCCACATAAGGATCATAAGCTCTACAATCACCTTTGCTTAAAGAAAGCTTTCCCTTCTCATGGATTATACCTCATGCGTCTACAATTCTCCTTAGCACATCTAGGTCAGCTACTCCGATGAAGTATAAAGATTTTTGAACATCTTCGTCTTTTGGTGGTTCCTTCAAGGCATATCCAAATTGTCTAACAACGAGAGAAGGGTTATAATTAATTCCCCCTTTTCTTCCCATCAAAGACACATTAGGGAAACTTTCACAACTGGAAATGATCTCCTTGCCAAGCAGCTCTCGATTAAACCAGACAATATCTTTTAAAGTTAAACCCATCAATCTCTTAGACCATTCAGAATAATTCCTTGAATTAACAAAGGCTCTGGAATGGGGAAGATAATCCACAAACAACTTATGGAGAAGCGGTACACAACAAGAAACCGTCCTTCCTCTTCTCTTCTCGTTCTTATAATGCACAAAATGGTACAGATCTCCTAAGAGAGCAGACACAAGATTCTTTGAGGTGAAGAGACGAACAACACTTATATCTATAAAATCTGACACATTGGGGAACATAATAATATCATAAACACACAGAGCCAATATGGAATGGAAAACCACCCAACAACCTTCATCAGCATATTTCTGAGCTTTATCCACCAAGAAAGTCAAAGTAAATCCAGAGACTCTCCCTTTGCTAGAAACATTATCCACCAACACAGATTTGCTCAAATAAAGAGCGGCGTCAAGCTTGTCAAGATCGGGGTTCTCCTCAGAATAAAAGAAAAGTGCCTTATCCTGGATGGGAATTCCCAAGATAAATGCATACTCTTCTAACGTCGAAACCAACAAATAGTCTGGGAAGGTGAAACAACGCTGGGGAGGGTCATTAAACTGCAGTAAAGTGTGAATGGCCCTATACTCGTAATCTGTGACGTTGCGGAAAAAAAATTCAAAATCCTCCCATAATTTTTCTTAAAGTCTTCAAGAACACCGGGATCAACCATATCAATCAAATCATGAAGGGGTCCCAATTCAGGGGACGGGAACTTGTACACAATAATCTGCTTTCTATCAACTTCCATTTCTATAAAACTCAGACAACCAGAATCAAAGGTAGGATGAGAACCTAAAAATACACAAACATGCATGTTAAGATGCAGAATGATTATACAGATGCAAACACGGGATCAAGGTATCCATATGCTCAAGGTAGATGTTATGTTGTTGATTGAATAAGACCATAATTCCACTCTGATAAGAAATCCAGAATACCAAAACACTATGATGATCAAAATACTAGAATACCCAAGATCAAAGGTCCACACTGACAAGAAAACTAGAAAACTAGGTAGGTTAAAAGTCAAGGTTTTCTGCAACCCATCCCCTCTCACATGTGGGTTCTAGTCTTGGACGACATGGAAATCCTAGCAGGTTATCAGTATCATAGACTCTCAGGCCGAGAAACGATAATATGTTCACCACTTCTAGTTTGGCATCATCATCAATCAAGGAGGCTCAACCGATTTTCTAAAGTATGTTCTCCAAAGTCATAAGCTCTCTAAGTCAACACCCTATCTTATGCACCAGATGTACTAGATAGAGTATCTCCAAAGAAAACCTCGTCTGAACGTAAATTTCGTGCGAACTTTACGTAGCCATATGCCACAAAATTCCCACTACTTTCACTATAATCCCAAGTGTATACTCAAGCCTGGGTATGGACTTATCTCTCATGGAACAACCCACTTAACAGCACAACAACAACAACTAATAGGATAACAATAATCAAATGCAATAGTGAAAGGCAAATGCAATAGTATACAACAGGATAATGTACAATAGACACAACATACATATGCATAAAAATAAGCACCCAATGAAACAAAATAGATAAGTGCTAAGATTGAGTCGCATAGGGAACCAGAGTTGCCAACTGTCGCAACTGCGAAAAACCATCGGCGGAGAAAAAATAAGAGTCGCCGCCGAATGTTATTTATCCCGACACAAGGAAAGGAAATAATCGAAGAAAACCTAAAAGAAGGGAGAAGACAAGGTCATCCCAACCAAATCTTGGGTTCGGGAGTCGGTTACGTAAGGGGAAGGTATTAGCACCCCTCACGTCTGTTGTACTCAACGAGATCCACGCTTGTTGTCTAATCAAAGGGTGAGTTATCTAAAGCCTACTGCTAAACTAAAACGAGAACAAAAAAAGAAAAAGGAGACTCGACAGGACATCGCAACCCTATGCCTACGTATTCCCTCGTGCAATGGGAAAGTCAGAGTCAACGTAGTTCAAAAGACTACGAGTGAATGGGAAAGGTTGTTGGCCAAGACATTACCATCTTGTGCCTACGTATCCTCATATAGTATGAGAAATCAGAGTAGTCTTATTTTGGCTAACTAATTGTTAAGTGTTTTTTATGAGCGAAGTTAAGCTATCATTCCAGCTGTTAGGGTCAATGCCTGTTTGCAGTAGAACGAAAAAAGTAACACACTCTTTCTGAAAAAAAAAGTTTGACAAATAATCTCGAAGGATGAAAATGATTTAAATTTGTTTCTGAGTTTTAGAGAATTGAATTGATTGGATTTGAGATTCACATTGCACTAAAGTCTATGATATGCGAGTGAATGCGTCGCATGATCGCCCCCCAAACGGGACGTACGCTAAACACTCTAGACAAACAAGGAGAGACCCCTCCCTCATCATTTCCTATATACTTAAGACTCGTAGCACACAATGTTCAATACATTTATTAAGTGTTTTGAAGTTATTTTGAGATGAAAATAAGAGAAAGACACACAAAAGGTCTAAAGGGAAACCTGGTCCTAATGTTGTCATGCAAAGTGTCCCTAAGGTCGGGAAGCAGAAGGAAATTATGTCCCAATATTAGCATGCAAAAGATGGACCTAAGGTTGAGGTTAAAAGGGACTAACCTAATGTTATCATGTATGGATTAAACTCCTAATGTCTATACTACTCCAAGCTTAATAAAAAAATTAAGTTGGACTAAGAGGCCTTAAGGGAGCATGCAAGAACAAGCCAAAAAACAAGAAAACAAGGCAAAAACAACAGCTACAACAACGCTTTCTACACAAAACAACAATAAAATCCAGCACACAAGCAAGACAATTTTTAACACCATATGTTTTCATTCAGAAACAAGTGTACAAGGAAGCACATCAAACAAGACAGTATATAACAACTACAATTCTGCACAACAGCCGTGTATTCACCAAGGCAGCATGCTATGCATCAAAACAAATGTTCATGAATATGCATCAAACATGTAACAACACACCATATAATCAAGTATACATCCTAGATCGATCAAACAACAATGAGCATGTTCAAGCATTAAGCATAATCATGCAGTCCAAATGTCGAAAACATGCTTTCACATTCAAGCGAACACACATGAACTACAAACATAAGCAAGCATCAAGCGAGAGAAAATGATTCACATATATAGATAATTAAGCACAAATAAATTGACATGAACAAGTTTCCAATGGCATTGCATGTTTGAACATTCATGGAAAGCAACACAAATAATTCAACAATTAAACACTTGTATCGAACACGCAATCATGGAATCAGAAACAAATATGAAAATGCATCATATTTCCATCAATATAAACATTAAGAAAAAAAATCATAATGACACCAAGGGTTATGCAACATCATCATCACATCAAGAATGCAAAACAAACAAATCATGTGCATGCGCATCAGAAACCAAAAGTCGCTCGTCGAAGAAACTCAAACATATTGTCATGTGAGGTGAAACAGGTCCAAAACAATCCACAAAAATGCATAAAATTAATCTATGAAGATTAGAAATGAAAAGGAACCCAAACATGCAAGAAAAAAACCAGAAAAACACATTTTGTCTCAGTGGTAATCGGTTACCAGTATATGGGTAACCGATTACTCTGATGAAAATTGCCAAATAACGTGAAAATAAGGAAGGGTAATTGATTACCCCGATAGTGGTAATCGATTATGTTGCGGTGAAATTTGGATGTCAAGCTATATATTAACTTGAATCTTAATTCATTTACAACCGGTCTTTGATTTATCCGAAGGAAAGGTTAAAGAAAGGGGAAAACCTATTTTGTATCGTAAACACGATACGGGGAGATCTCTAAGGTTCAAGGGTTGGTTAAGCTTAGGGAAGGTATTAGCATCCTAAACTTCTGTAGTACTTTACAGGAACCTTTGTTTTTAAAATGTGTTATTGCTATGTTATCTGCTTAAAGGGTAATGCTAAAGGGTTAAAGGTGAAGGAGAAGGACCGAAGGGTTAGCCCTAAGTTTACTCGCCAAGATTCGCATCTTGTGCCTATGTATCCGAGGTAGGGGATGGAATCAGAGTAATCGTAGTCCCCCTCACAGAGGGAGGAATAGGAACTTCTTGACTGTGGTCAAGGTTTCAAGGGGAAGTAAGCGTTCATAGGGAAGCGCTTACTTTGGAGTGCGGCGATTCTGATTTCTATGTTGTAAGGAGTTGAATTAAAGGTGTGAGTAAGTATTCCATGGCGGGAACTTACATGGAGTGCGGTGACTCCTAATCCTAAGGCTAGGATAAAGGGATGGATGTCCACGGCGGGATGTAACACCTGAGGTGAAAGAGGACGGTGGTTACATGTAACACCCGTGGGCGAGGGAGTGGTTGTCGGTGTCATGAGGCATGACAATGAGACACTCCTAGCAGCTTCTAGGGGAAAACCGAATTCACATCCGAATGAGAGGGATCCTGAGGCTATGCAGGTATGGGACTGCATGGTTGAATGAAGGCTTATAGGATTAATTGGTACTACCTATACCAACAAGATGCATCTTCTTTTCGGTAGCTCGTTCATAAGAACTCCACAGTTAAGCGTGCTTGACTTGGAGCAATTCTGGGATGGGTGACCTTCTGGGAAGTTTCCCGGAAAGCATGTGAGTGAGGAAAAAGCATGCTGAAAAGACCCGTGTTGGTTTGTGGGGTCAGTCGGTAATCCTGAAAGCAATATGGAGCGTTACAAATGGTATCAGAGTCATACCTCTCCTAGTACGATGTGGTTCGGGGACGAACCAAGCGGAAGCTGGTGGGCATGTAACACCTGAGGTGAAAGAGGACGGTGGTTACATGTAACACCCGTGGGCGAGGGAGTGGTTGTCGGTGTCATGATGCATGACAATGAGACACTCCTAGCAGCTTCTAGGGGAAAACCGAATTCACATCCGAATGAGAGGGATCCTGAGGCTATGCAGGTATGGGACTGCATGGTTGAATGAAGGCTTATAAGGATTAATTGGTACTACCTATACCAACAAGATGCATCTTCTTTCCGGTAGCCCGTTCATAAGAACTCCACAGTTAAGCGTGCTTGACTTGGAGCAATTCTGGGATGGGTGACCTTCTGGGAAGTTTCCCGGAAAGCGTGTGAGTGAGGAAAAAGCATGCTGAAAAGACCCGTGTTGGTTTGTGGGGTCAGTCGGTAATCCTGAAAGCAATATGGGGCGTTATACAAATGGTATCAGAGCCATACCTCTCCCAGTACGATGTGGTTCGGGGACGAACCAAGCGGAAGCTGGTGGGCATGTAACACCTGAGGTGAAAGAGGATGGTGGTTACATGTAACACCTGTGGGCGAGGGAGTGGTTGTCGGTGTCATGAGGCATGACAATGGGACACTCCTAGCAACTTCTAGGGGAAAACCGAATTCACATCCGAATGAGAGGGATCCTGAGGCTATGCAGGTATGGGACTGCATGGTTGAATGAAGGCTTATAAGGATTAATTGGTACTACCTATACCAACAAGATGCATCTTCTTTTCGGTAGCTCGTTCATAAGAACTCAACAGTTAAGCGTGCTTGACTTGGAGCAATTCTGGGATGGGTGACCTTCTGGGAAGTTTCCCGGAAAGCATGTGAGTGAGGAAAAAGCATGCTGAAAAGACCCGTGTTGGTTTGTGGGGTCAGTCGGTAATCCTGAAAGCAATATGGGGCGTTACACGGGACGCCTAAGTATGAGTATGGCGACTCAAAGTCTTAAGGTTTGAAAGGGTGAAGGTGTGTCCACGGCGGGACGCCTAAGCACGAGTGATGAATAGTGAGATGGGATAGCAATGTAAATATGGAGGTGATTAAATTGAAATGGACAGTGAGAAATGATGTTAGGAATGAATTACGATTAAGTGGATTGATGAAATTCAAAATGGTGAAATTGTATTTGATTTAGCAGTTAGAAAATAAATTGTTAATTATTTTGTTTGTATTTTGAGAGGTTTATGTAATTAAAATTAAGTCTAAAAAAAGATATTAGAATTGATAAAGTTGAAAGAAAAGGATTAAACTGGTTAATCTTGAATTAAAGGTTTTAATTATTTTTAAGAAAAATGAATTAAGTGTAAATTAACAAAAGATTAAGGTTCTAAGTTATTTTGAATAAAATAAATAAATTGTTTTTTGGATTTTTAAATACATAAATATTTTTTGGGAAGAAATTAAACATTAAGCTAAGCAATTTTTATTTTATTTTATTTTTTATTATAAGAAAACACCTAAATTAAATCTAAATTAATATTTTTATTATTTTTTAATTAAAATTCGTTTTTTTATTAAATTATTCAGATTTATAAGTAGGTTAGTAGTTAGTTGTTAGTGTTATTTTATTATTATATTTAATATTCCAAAAAATTTACAAAAATAAAAACTAAAACTAAAAACTAAAAAAACTATATAAAAAAATGGGTTGGGCCGGTGGTGATGAACCCACCAGACCCAACCCGGTCCGGAATGGCAAGAAAGGGGAAAAGAAGGGGTTGAAACCCTAATCCCCCAACTCGTTTCCCAAACGGCGTTGGTTTTCCCTTCTCCTTCAGACTTCTTCTTTCACTCTCTGCTTCTCACTCTTCTTTCTTTCTCTTTCTTTCCTCGCTTTCTTCCTATTCTTCTTCTCTCACCGTTCGTAACCCTCCTCTTTTTCCTCTTCTCGCTGTGATCTCTTTCTTTCCACTCGGAACCTAAACAAAAATACAAGCTCAACAAAAGACAGAAATATCATGGAAAATGAACGAATATGATTACGAGTGGTCAAGATGTTGGCTCCGACGGCGGGAGTGCTCTCAAATGGCTGAAGGTTTTTCGGTACGCCGCGGTTGATGGTGGTTTAGCGTCTCTGTTGACGGAGGTGACGAGTCTTGGCGAAATGATGGCTTGACGGTGGTTCGTGGCTAAAAACGGCAAAACTGAGAACGAGATAAGCTCTTCTTTCTTTATTTTTTTTTGGGTTTTTCTTTGGATCTGTTTTCGTGTTTGTGTGAATTTTGAGGACCTCTGTGTATCGTTTCGTGAATGTGCTCTGAGTCCTCCGTTTAGACTGAGATTGGCTTGTCTTTTATAGGCTTAAGCGAATCAATCTTCTGATTTACATATTGATTGCTTCGGGATTTTTGTAAAAGGCTGTTTTGGAAACTATTTGAAATTGTTTGGAGTATGTTTTTGGGAATGAATCTGAGAGTTAATCATGTTAATGTTGTTTCAATAGGTTTGATGGTGTTCTGGACAAAGCCGTGAATATGGAATATGCTGTCGACCCTATTGATGATTGTTTCCTGTTTTAACATATTGTGTCTGCTAGTCTTTTATTTCAAAACATAATCAGACTTCTCCTTTAAACTTATTAAATATCAATTATGTTCTTTTGGAAACTGTTGGAATTTTGTCTGATCGTGTTACTAAAATGGTGATGGTATAATGATGATGATATTTGTGTTTGGCACTTTGCCTTTACTGATGTCGGTAGTTGTTCCTGCTCTGGATTCAATTCCGAGATATTTAACTTTATTCTTATTTTCAAACTATAGCCACTTGACTTTCACCCTTGAATGCGATGAGTTCGCGTGCGGTTGTTACAAGGTGATTTTGCCAAGACCTTCTGTCAATGCATTCCTGGTGATAGATTTGTTTTCTGTTCACAATATCATCATTTCTGATCCTTTTCTTTGGACTTGTTATGTTGCTCTTCAGTTTTGAGATTTCTGTTCATAGCATACGGACTTGTAACGGCAGCTTTCTTGAGATTAGGTACATAATAGCAACTTGCAAATTGGTTTTAAACAAACTTTTCCATCCTCCTAAAATCCTTGCTTTACTCCTTTATCTTGGTAGTATTTTAGATCAATTTGCACTTACCATTTGATCAAATAACCGCAGCAGTTTTTTTTTGATGTCATGCTGCAGGAGCAATACCAGTTTAGGGATTCAGATCAATCATGGGAATTGTGGCAGTCCCGGAATATCCAAGAAGCATCATCATCAATGGTCGCAACGGTTGTTGGCGCGCATGAACTGCTTATTTGGATTGTTAGTCACAAAGTTTTCTCTCCCATTATCCTTAATGGGCGGCATGGATATGGCATAGAGCACGGATTTCAAACTTAGGGACTTAAGAAAATTATAGAATTCATATGATGATTTGCAACTCCTGTAACAGTTTCGCTTCTAGATCCTAGGATGTACTCCAAATATTGACTTTTGCACCTTGTGTTTTTCTGGTTGCATCCAAACTCCTTATGTAACACTTCCTTTACTCTTTATAAAGGCGTAGAGATTTTGTCTCAAGATTAAAGGCCCTTAGAAATATTCAAATGAGTATGGACAACCTTGAATCTTTGTAAACCCAGTGGTTGCATTTTTATGAATTTGGACCTTAAAGCAAGGGTTTTATTCTTAACTTAACTTTGAATATCTTAATAAATTTTAACCTCCTTTGAACCTGGATTTAAATGGCGTTTATCTTGAGATAGTCCTGGATGGTATGAACTTGATATGTGACAAAGGTTCTTCTTTAAAATTTCCTTAAATTTGATAACTTGGATATCCTAAATATTCTTGGACTTTTCAACACGTCTTGAATTGGAGTAAATCATGGTTTGAGGTTTTTTCTTATGCCCTAAAAAGTATTGGGTTATTGAATCCGGTTTGTGATTGAAAATGTAAACAAAATTTATATATATTTTTTTATTTCCATATCAAATAATCCTCATGTTATAAGCATGGAATCACACGGACCCAAATTTATCATGGAAGTCTTGCCTGAATCTTAGGACTATATACACTTCCAAATTTTTTTTACCATTTGAATTTAGATTTGAAGTCAACGCTTGGTGAAGACTAACACGAGAGCCTCTTAAAACATAATTTGTCCTTGAATTTTTTAGAAAAACAAATGATAAACCAAATAAACTTCTCCTTGAATGCTCCTTAAAAATGGATCCAATATTCTCTCATCCAAACTTAACTTAAAGACTAAAAGGTAGGAAACTTCACTCCTCTTTGAGGATTCTTGAGGAACTTGACTTTGTCTTGACCATGGGACCACAGTGATAAAAAAAAATTCAACAACTTGTAAAAGGTTGGCATCTTTATGGGCGTACACCAAGGAGCTTCATGGCTTTCAACCTCCTTCAACAAACTTACAAAATAAACACCAACTAGATAAACGGTTAGTTATGCATGGAAGATGACCTAAATGATATGTAAATGATCAATGAATCTAAGGGTAAAATTTAGGGTACAACAGTTGCCCCTATTTAAATAACTTCACCGGATGATTTGAGCGATGGAGCTCGAGAAATCATGGTGAAAGGGATTTAAATACAGATAACCGAAAATTTTGCCCTTAGACGCAGTGATATGCATTGCTATGGACAAACAAAAATAAAATGCTGACGATGCTATGAATCTAAAATGAGGCATATGATGGAAAATGATGAATGCAAGGATGCAGACGACACGACGACACAGGGGACAGACGCAACGAGCAAAACACACACTGGGGAACGACACGAAACCGGGGAAATCTAAAGTGATGGACCAACAGGTTCAAGCATGACTAGTTGTTCACTTTAGAAAGAAAGCAAGAAGAGATCCTTAATGGAGATGACACTGGCGAGACGGCCTCCACTGGGGAAAATATCCGAGAGTAGCTGCTCAACAGGTCCAGGCATGACCGATTGACACTCTAGGATGAAAAGGTAACGCAGGATCCACATGGCGGTAGGATCAAGTAAACAGAATGCTGGAGCATTGAGCGAGAATAACATCCGAGCTTCTGAAAACTCTTGAGCGAAGAGATCAAACAGGATCTTTGATGGAGATGGCACCGACAAGACGGCCTCTACTGGGGAAATAAGCAATAAGATAAAGGTTCAACGGGTTCAGGCATGACCGGATGACACTCTAAAGTGATGGACCAACATGTTCAGGCATGACCAGTTGACACTTTAGGATGAAACGGTAACACGAGATCCACTTGGCGGTAGGATCAGGTAAGTGACAAGTGCTAGAATTTCCGGGACATTCCTTTAAATGAAGAGATCGAGCGGGATCTTTAGGAATCGTCAAAAAATATACAAGGAGAAACAAACATCGGAAACATCCGGAAGAACATCGAATGAACTCTAAAATACACCAGAGATACTCGGAAAAACATAAAATAAACTCGGGGACAAAGAACAAATTTCAGGGACATTCGGAAGAACATCGAATGAACTCTGAAACATACCAAAGATACTCGGAAAAACATCGAATAAACTCTGGGCTGTATCCCGAAACAAAATGAAAACATCTATAAGAGCACGAGATGACGACAAGGTCTTTGAAGGTACATCCGAAACATTTAGGAAAGCAATAAATGTAACTGGACAAGTTTGAAGACATATCTGGAAGAACATCAGATAAGCAACAAAGGGGTTCTGGAAGAACATCATAATAAACTCAAACTGGAAAAACATCAGAAAGAGAAACGTATTCGGAAAACCATCGGAAAGATTCTGGAAAACCATCAGAATCGAAGGAAAATATCTACAAAACCATCAGATAAAAGACTCGATATGGAAAATCGTCAGAAAGAGAAACAAATTCAGAAAACCATCAGATAGATTCAGGAAAACCATCAGAATCAAAGGTGATATCTGGAAAACCATCAGATAAAAGACTCGATCTAGAAAACCGTCAGAAAGAGAAACAAATCCGGAAAACCATCGGATAGATTCTGGAAAACCATCAGAATCAAAGGTAATATTTGGAAAACCATCAGATAAAAGACTCGATCTGGAAAACCGTCAGAAAGAGGAACAAATCCGGAAAACCATCAGAATCAAAGGTAATATCTGGAAAACCATCAAATAAAAGACTCGATCTGGAAAACTGTCAGAAAGAGACACAAATATAAGGGTGACATCCAAGAATGACATTGGATAAAAAGATACCAGACATCCAATAATGGCTTTGAATGAAAGGTATAAACGCAATATATGATAAGAGTATTGAACGTAAAAGGAACAGGCATATCCGGAAAACCATCGGATAAGAAAAACGTCATATCTGGAAGCATCAGACAGACACGACAACTCTGCTTGGTAGGTGCCAAGTAAGTTGGACTTCGACCACAAGGTAAGACGTGGATAAAACACGACCTCAGGAGAAATGAAAATGAGGATGAAACACTCATGATATGTATATGTATATGAATTGTGCAAATGATGTATGATCAAATGCAGATGCAGATGTCGACGACAAGGATCGACTCTTATGGGAGATGACAAGACTAGAAAACTGATTCCTCAACACGGAGATCAAGGTTATTCTGCTCGGGGACTAAAGATGTCACTGCTGGGCACATCTTCGCCACATTTGTAAACTGTATCAAGTTGATGATCCTTGTGGGAAGGAAGGATAGCTGTCTGGGGATTCTTCAAGTAAACTGCCCCAGATTAAACCGTCTGTTATAGATGAACTGATCATTGCTTCAGCTTGTCTGATTCGTGAAAATGACTGTTTTATTGTACCCTTGGAAGGCTTTCCCCAATATGAGTCTTGAAAAATCTTTTGGATAAACCAAATTGGAGAAGACCTTGCCTTGAACAAATCTTGAATTGATTCTTAGACAGGATATAAAAAGAACTTGCCCCTGATAGGACCACTTGACAAAGTTTCTCGATGTTTGAAAATTCCTTAGAGGAAAGCCAGTTTGCAAACAAAAGTATTCATACAAACATGGTAACGCAAAGTTCGCAACTTTTGAAATCAAGATGATTTTTGAAATATAAAGAATAAATGAGTCGGTGGTCAGAACACGGTGGTTCAAAACACTCAAATTTTAAAACAAAGGTGTACTACCAAAATAAATGATTCGCAAAGATCTTTTGGAGTCAGCTTACGCAACTTTGCTATAGTATGCTTTCGAAATAACCTTGCTTCAATTAGGTCTTTTGAGGGTTATAACGTGGCCTGGTTCACGGTTTATGAAACAAAGGATAAAGGCTCAAATTTTATTTGTACCCATCCCATCTACGTGATAATCTTCAGTCCTACGCTCAGTTAACTCATATTATACATTCAGGTTCTTATAGGTTACGAATTACACTGGTGGTAGCAATGATGGTTCAGAAGTCAAGGGACCTATGAAAAGGCAACCACTGTTTCTTTACAACATATGGTTATTTTGACATTGAGGATTTAAAGATCTCCTCATATAAGTTGAAATTAAGCTAAATCAAGTATAGATCTGAAATTTACCAATCTACAAAGCTGGGATTTGCTTTGGTAAGTGTTGCAAACGAAAATGGACAGATCTAACACAAGAAATCCAAGATCCTAGCAAGAAAACTGAAGATCCAAGCAATGTGTTGAACTTGCTTCAAAGCTCCTTCAAGAATGGCTTCCAAAAATTTGAATCTAGATCCAAACAAGCTTCAAATGCAGAATTGAATCAAGAATGATGAAGTGATGGAGGTTTAGCTCAAGAATACAAATTGTAATGCATAATTTGTGAATCTATGGATGTGGAGCTTTGGTGAAAGGTTAAAGATGAAGGTTGAGAATGAAAAAAGTGAGAGAGAATTGAGAGTCAATTCTGAAAAATGGGAGTGGATGAGTGTGGTTTGGAGTAAATTTGATTAAATAACCCCTAGGTTAGGAATTGACATGTGGTTTGGGATGTGGATTAGTGTGAGGAATGGAAATTAGGAGTGGAATTAGGAATATAATGTTTGAATTTTAGAGGGAAATGGTGAAAATGAATCAATTCTAGATCCTTCCAATGATGCACATGTGAAATCAAGGGTTGAAAATGATTGGAAATTCTGCAGTGCTGAAATTTGAAGCATTTTTGCAAAATGCGCCTAAGGTAATCGATTACCCCAAATGTGGTAACCGATTACCACCTTCAAAAATTGCCAATTTTGGCGTCATGTGGAGAGAAACTTGCATACTCACCTGTTGTCATATGTTATGATCCCCATTAAGCCTCTGAAACTTGTCCTTTGATATTGTATCTGTAAAATGCCTGAAATAACCTGTGAACTGCCTCCAGTGCTCAAAATAACCTGCTGGAAAATAAAAATTTGATATCTGATTGCCAAATAAAATAACTGGTGAAGCCTCTGATGCTTGATGCTTCAAAACTTGCAATAAAAGTAAACCTCGAGCCACAAAAATACCTTGATCCCATGTCTCGAGAGCCAATGCCATGATATGCAAAAATGTGAAATGAACGAAATATTAACCAGATACGGTTAAAACGAAAGAGCAAATTTTGGGGTGCTACATTAAGCATGCAATCACTTTGAATTTAAATGTAAAAGTGTGTGTGTGTGTGTGTGTGTGTGTGTGTGTGTGTGTGTGTGTGAGAGAGAGAGAGAGAGAGAGAGAGAGAGAGAGAGAGAGAGAGAGAGAGAGAGAGAGAGAGAGAGAGATGACATCGAGATTTATAGCGTTTTGATGTTCGTCCTCGCTTTACCTATGTGCATTCTTCAATGGTTTCCCATTGGAACCAGAATAGTTCCTTGTTATTTGATAAATATTTTCAAGGATTCATACAATCACCCAACCACAATACAACTAAGAAAATAAATCTCCTAATTTGGATCTTGACTTGTATACAACATGTTTTACCAAAATCTTCTACGTAATCTTTACTCGAATACCTTTCTTGAATCTTCCAATAACACCAATTCTACTTCAATATTTCATGTATAACAATCAAACCCTTAATCCTACCAATTATTTGAATGGTTAAATTATCTGAATATCTGAGAAGAACTCCGCTTTATATGTAGTCTTCCATACAGTCACTACTAAGAAAATTCTGGAGAGAAAAACCTACTTCTTTTCATTGAAATTTGTCACCACCATTGACAATCCCTCAATCTTGATAACAACCTAAAAAACTCAATAAGATCTCCAATAATGATTAGTTTCAATTACGCACCTCCTTCAACAAATCTCAGAACTTTTGTTATCAAGATCTGAACTCAATTGGATTTT
The DNA here is from genome assembly GCA_963859935.3 of Lathyrus sativus. NCBI lineage: Eukaryota > Viridiplantae > Streptophyta > Magnoliopsida > Fabales > Fabaceae > Lathyrus > Lathyrus sativus. Next base: position 633,070,535 of record OZ012738.1, read on the forward strand.
AAGATGCAAGAATTTTGTAGCAAGACTTTGAACACTCAAAACATAGGAAATTGATTTTCACTAAAAATCACACTGATAAATATGATCAGAATGATAGATATATTTGAGAGATGATGACAAAAATATTTTATATGTGCTTGAGATTAATCACACAAAATGGTTTAAAAAGTTAGTTAGATTCGAATAAAGAGAAAAATATGATTGCATAAAATGAGCAAATGAAGTGGAATAAAAGAAATAACTTATTTTTGAAAAACTGTCAGTTGATTTGAATCAAGCAAAGAGTGATTCGAATCAAATTCCACGTGATTCGAATCATGTGTAAGAGTTTATTCGAATCAAATTTCACAAAACTGAAAATGGATTTTTGAAAAAGTGATTGATTTGAATCATGTCTGAATATTGTTTCGAAACAAATCAAACATAATCTATCAACAGGAAAATGATCAGAATCAAGTGCAAAATTTGTTTCGAATCAAATTTTTGTGTTCCACTTCTATCCAATTTGATCAGGATAAAAAATTCAATGTAAAACTGAATGATTTGAATCAATATTTTAAAATCTCAAATTTTCAAAATTTCAAAAGTATTTTGATATTTTACTTTTGAATCAAAGTTTAACCAAAGCACAAAATAACTTCATTCCACTAACATATGTTATTGATCAAAGAACATTTTGATCAAGATCAAATTTAACCAAAGTTTTATGCATGCTAAAAATGAATCATTTCAAACTTAATTCCGAGAAGTGCAATCATGAATGAGACTCAACGAACTGAAATAAAATCAAAGATGAAAGCGATAAGACAAGCAACAAAATAACATGATATAGAAGCTACCCCTGAGTGAAGTAGGGACATGCAATTACATAGTTTTCTTAGATGGTCAAAATGAAAGAATCTTCAAATAAAAAGGACAAAATTACATGAGCGGTTTTCTAATTTTCCTCATATGAGGACATGAGTATTGGATATTAACTCTTAAAAAATTACATTATCAATCAATGACAATGGATAAATCTTTAAAAATACTTTAATTTTTATCATAAACTATTTAATTTGTGTCCTTAAATTATTTTGATAGGACTATAAAAAAAATTTAAATTGGGGAAGCATAATATTAAATTAATCTCTTGCTTGTAGCACTACAAGAAAGAAGCAAGTTTTCTAGGGATTAAACCCATCACTATGCCCAAAAAAACCTTAAAATGACTACATTTTCCAGAAGAAGTTAATAAATATATGGTTTAACTTAAATAAATATATAGTCAGGTATTTACTCAAGATATGATTTAACTTCAACGTAGCTAATCAAGACATGAACATGAGAATATTGTAATTCTTTTTCCGTCAGCCATTGCACATTTATTTATCCAGAATAGCGATCGAGAAGACTGAATATTGACCTATTTCTATAACTTTATGATTCTTGGAGTCAATGTCATGTGATTGAAATAATGAGAGCAAAAGTGTTATGTTTCTCGATGCAAGTAATGTGTGCATATTCACCCCTAAACTCTTGCCTTGATTTTCATTGATCTCTTTGAATCACCCAAAAACCTTTCAAAGGGATACATCCACCTATATTGAACTGGCCCAACAATGAAAGCTTCATATGTAAGATGCACATGTAGATGTTCCATAGAATCAAAAAAATTAGGAAGAAAACCTTTTTCCAATTTACATAGAATGACTGGAATATTGTGGTCCAACTTAATGAGGTTATCCACTTTGTTACAACGGAAAAAATTGAGATTAAGCTATTGATTAACTTAACTAGAAAAGTAAGAGTTTCCATTGAACTTTATTGTCTCCAAAGGAAAGGTGGAAAAGGTCGAACAAAACCTACAAGAGTAAACCAAAAGAGAGAAACTGGATACGAGGGTTAGTTGTCCAAGGCGAAGGTATTAACATCCTTCATATCTATGGTACTCCATAGGAACCACTTGCAGATATGTGTTTATAAAAAAGATAGGTTTTTTGTTGATTTATTTTAATTGAAAAGACATTTTGTCGTATTCAAGTGGAAAATTCAACTTACTACCCACAAGTATGAGGAAATGAGCATTTGCATCATCTTGATATAGATGATTTTTACTTGGACTTTCTCACAAGCACGTCTCAACATTCAAGTGGAAAATTTCAATCATTTCTTAACATATTGTAGAAGTATAGTGGTTTGCATCACTACAATAATAGACTAATATCCAATCTTTTGAAGAAAAAAAAAGGTTTTTAAAGAAAAGTGCACAAAGGCATAAAAAGAAGTTTGATGAGGTTTGTCTTTTTTAGAGATTATGAAAAGAGTTTGAATATGTTTAAGTGTTTTAGCATTTATTGAGAGAAAGATTTTCTAGATCACTTGACAAAGCCAAGGTTTATTAAGAAAAAGTGTGAAGTTTGAAAATAAGAGATTTGTGAAATATGGAGAGGTTTTGAAAATTTAAGAAGTGGGAAGGAGATGGAGAGGCTATCCTAAAGCATAAATTAAAAGGTCACACTGTAAGGTAGCCCAAGAGAAATCCTTTGTGGGTGCAAGTGTACTAACCATAAGATAGAACAAGCATTTTATATTGGTTAAATTAAGCATTTGGATTGAGCCACAAGATGAGCAAGCACATGCTCAGATGAATATTAATAAATCTAGATGAACAACCAAGTCACAAGGAACATCCAAGTCCTGAATTGAAGATCATAGGGTCCAGAGGAAATACTAAGTATCATATGAATCATAAAGTCTCAAATGAACCATAAAGTATCATATACCACTCCAAGCAAAGGAAAGCACTAAGTCCTAAGGTCCAAAGTCCAAATACTCCGCAAGCAAGAGATAGTAACACAGAGTCCAAGAGATCAAATTAATGTTTTTTAGGGTTCTAGCCATTTTATAATATTTTTGTTCTTTTGAAATAAGAAAGCAATAAAACGCATAAAATAAAAACAAGAATGTAAATGATAATGAATGTAAATGACATAAATGTAAAGAGCATAAAAGTAAATGTTAGATGTTAGCACAATTAAAATGTCAATGTTAGTGTTAATGAGAATTTAACCGAATCGTGATAATTTAGCGTTATGTTAAGAAATTGTAAGTTGACTTATGTAGAAGTAACACCTACCTGAGGCCGGTCAATAACAATTTATGTGCTATACATGTTAGAGAAATGATAAAAATAATTCTCCTAAAACAATGTAACATAAAAGTCAAAACAAAAGCCAAAAGAAGAAGAATATGGAAAAGGAGGTGAAGTGAAGACTCAAGCAATCACATTGGTATCATATATCAACAAATCAAATGGCTCAAAGCATGATCAAATATGGGATAACCTATTGCTGATACAAAGTGTCAAAGATGATCAAATGATCCTTCATTAACATGTTTGAACCAAAGAAGGTTGAATCAACCAAAGGATCATCAAATAAGGACTTGAAATGTTGAAAATATATTCAACTAAGTAATCATCAAGAGACAATATCAAGACATTCCAAAATTTGAACAAAACCAAAATAAAATAAAAATGATTTAAAATTGAAACTAAAAGGAAAATTCAAAAGAAGCATTAAAATATATAATAAATGGTTGAGAAAATTATGAGAAGTCAAGAATATTTCAAGTAAATGGATCTCAAAAGTTAGATGCAAAAATATTTCAAAATGATTAAAAATAAAATGCAAAATGAAAATTAAATGAAAAAATAAAAGAAAAATTAATTAAATGCAAAATGATTTTTAAAAAACATGCAAAAAAAATATATGTGAGAAAATATTTTTTTGTGATTTATGGAAAAAAAACATGGAGTCAAAAATAATAAAAGAGCTATTTAAAATAAATCAGAAAAAAAATAAAATGAAAATAAAATAAAATAAAAAAAGAAATATCCAACGGCTAGCTGCGTGGTGCACTATGATTGGCCAGGATTTGAATTTCCTACCAGAGCATGTGAAGCTTCATCTTCTTCAACCTTCAGTTTGATTTTGCAAATCCATGAAATCGTGTTTTTAGCCAGAATTAAGTATGGATTCAAGTGCGCAACACTTCGTCGTTCTTGTCTTTCTGCATCAGAGTCATTGTTTGGCTCTGAGCAGAGAGAATTCGCTCAAGAACACGGAGAACCCTAGTTCTTCAAAATAAAATTAAATGACTAATACAAAGAATAAATTCAAGGTATATTAGGGCTTTTAATCAGTGAATCAAGACGAACACACTAGTAACTTGTTTGCTTAAAAAATTTATTCGTAGCTATCTTTTCAGTTAAAGCTTCAGAGGTCAATAATGGTAGAATTGAATTGAAGGTTGTAGGAGGTTTCAAGCCACGAAAATGCTTCAGTTAGCTTCATAGGAGACCGGTGAGTGATTCTGGGCGAAGAAACGAAGCTAAAAGAGTTTGAATCAAATAAATGGTTAACTAGTTTTTTGAGGTATTAGGTTCAAATGGTTGCAGAGTTTCTTTGGTTATCCAAGCTTGCAAATGAAGGCAAATTCTTCCTCTATTTATAGGAAAAGTGTTGTCAAGCTCACACATGTGAAATGGATCTGAAATACATGTAAATGGAGTTGAAATTTGTTGATTTGCAATCTGTTAGAGGTGACTGATGAAAAATGTGATTTAGGCATGAAACTTGGTCGTTCTGCACTCCACTCCATGCATTTTGGTTGTACACAAAGTTAAAACATGTGAAGGTGGTCCCAAATTTAAATTTGGCATCATTACTTGAAACTAACCAAGAAGCAAAGCTCAAGATACCATGTATGAAGCTATGCCAAATGAAATCCACTCGTGGTTTTTTTTTAATTTTGTTTATGCCAAATGTTCCTTTCATTACAAACAATTTAATACAAAAAGGATCACACCAAAAGGATGTTTGAGTTTAAAATGGCATTGAATCAAAGTAGGGGTCGTGGCCTGAAATTTCAGGTCAAACATTAGGTCGACCAGATCTTGGGCCTACTTTTGTGCATACATGGGCAGCTTGGAAAATTCCAAAATTGATGGACTTAGAGGTTGAATTTATGCTTGACCCTTGAAACAAAGTTGTAGAGGAATTCAAATGTGACATTTGGATTAAATTAGATTTAAATAATGTTAATAAATGAGAGAGTTATAGTGTTTGGACCAAGTGACATACCATACTTGACTTTAGGTCAACCAAACATGTGCCAATTTGAAATTTCTCGCTATTTCCTTGCATCCAAAGGCCTAGTGATGAACACTTGAATACTAAATCAAGGAATCTTGATTATCCTTTGAAAAATCTTTGAGAATTGGATGAAGATGGCATGGAAATAAACACATGAACCATACTTGAATCAACTTTGAAATTATGCACTAAACATGAACTTCTCTTGATCAAATGATGTTGAATGAAGCTTGTCATGAATATGACCTAAGATTATAGGTCATGCCTTAAAGTGAAAGCTCTTGTGGACCAGTTATTGACCAAACTTTGACTTTGAGAATCTAAACCCTAATTTAGAAACCCAACTTGATCCTTTTATTGCAAGTCCCTACCTTGTACAATAAGAAGAGGAAACAACATATATTTTTGTATTTTGAATAGTGTTAATAAGGTTAGAATGTAAAAAAAGAAATAAAGGCAAAAAGAAACACAAAGGGTTCTTGGTGATCCAAGTCTTTTTTTACTATATAAAAGTTCCCCTTCCTTTCTAGCCTTCTCATTATCTTTTGTTTTGCCTTGGACATCCATCATTGTGTTAAATATATTATAAAAAAGTTATTATAAATCTACATAACATCAAGGTCATGTCGCAACAAACTATCTTTCCAATATGGGAGGTTCCAAAAAATACTTCTTTTTGTCCAATTGTGTTTGTCCCCTTAGACTCAACCGATTGACTTAAAAAATAATGATCATACTCAAATGCAAACACTTAAATCATGCATGTTAAAAAGAGTGGATTCAAAACTTAATCCAAAGATTTGCAATTGAATAAGAGACTCAATTAACAATAATAACGAAACAAAAGCTTAAGAGACAAGCAACAAAACCATATTAGAGTTCTCCCCCTTAATGTATTAGAGATAAAATTCTGGTTCGTTAGCAGGACAGATGTTAGACACGATGTCTGGGACAATGTGTGTAACTTGCTTATAATAGATTAATCGATAAAGAGAAATAATCATAAATCAATGAAGAATGCAAAAGATTGTTAACCCAGTTCAGTGTAACATCACCTACATCTGGGGGGCTTCCAACCCAAGAAAGGAAATCCACTCTCAATAGTATTAGTATAATTAGTTTTAGATGAATAAACCTTATTCAATGTCTTTCTACCTAATACTACCTGTGACTTTCTATTTAGGACTCCCTCTAAATATGATAACCTCTATCACTTTCTCTTAATCACTAACCCTAGTGATCAATACATAAAACATGTTTAAAGATTGTTGATTTACAACCCAACTAAAAAAAACCTCTATGTCTTTGATATGAAACTTAGGCGCTATAGAGCTGCATAAATAACATGTACAATTACTCAAATATAAAATCCTAACACACTAGATATTAAATTCTTGCACCCACGTTCTTGTTAGGAATGAGTCTTATTATATAGAAAAATATTTTTTGAGCCTAGGCATTTTAGTTAAAAGCAAACATATTTAATTTTGATGAAAAATTGATTTATTATACATTAATGTCCATTAAGAGATTCGATCTTATGTAATTTTATTGGTCTTGGACAATTTTTTTAGAAAATCTTCCTTAAAAAATGTATTGCTAAAAGATACAACTCATAAAATGACAAATCTCCTGGAACCAATCAAACACACACATAGATTTACTCACGTAACTTGGCTTACAGAGTGAGGCCAGATGCAACACTCATGCTAGAGCATCTTGTCCCACATGATGCATCTTCACATTTTACATCTTGTGTTGACCATGTTGTTTTACCTAAAGCAGCTAATCAAAGGAACAACAATCTCCCCTTTGGAAATTTTGGCTAAAACAATATTTTAAAAAATCTGAAAGATGTGTAGGAATAAATCTTCAAAAGTTTCAACAATTATGAGGACACAAAAGCTCCACACCACATAACACACCATATCGGATCATACACATAAGTAGCAAAGAACAATTTTATCAGTGATCATGCAGGTGGTTGCTACATAAAGAAGTCAAATCAAAACATGATCACGCACAGGTGAGAACATATCACTCTAACTACTCTCCCTTTTGCCACAATTTGGAAAAGGAATGGAAAGAACTGAACATAATTTCGCCTCAAGCCAAGATTAGAACTGAGAGTCATATTAGGAATAACTTGAATCATTGTCATAGTGAAAAACCATTGTCGTTGTTAAAAGGCCATTACAGAACCAGTAACACTAAAAACTTTAGCATGCCCATATACAAGGGCAAAAAAGAATTAATCAAAACAACATACAAAAAAATTGCAGTCAACAGAACTCAACCAAATCTTCATCCAAAATACCTCAGTCTTCAGACTTATCATCCTCTTTCTCACTTGCAGTTTCTTCTTCTTTCTCACTATCATCTTCTTCCTCTTCCTCAACTTCCTTTTCATTGGTGATCATCTTAATCAGATTATCCACATTTTTCTTCCTAATGGTGCTTGTAGTAATTGTTTATTGAAGAGATTTTGAGACTCCCTTGAGCTCAAGCAACAAATATTTTTGTTGTAGAATTGATAATGTAGAAGAGTTTCGACCATCAAATTGATCTTAGTGCTTTGTCACCATAATGTCTAGAACATATGTTTGGAAAAATAACATATAATCAAAGATCAATGGCACTGCCTTTTTACTTTGAGCTTCTTCAAGATACACAACCTTTGGATGTTGGTTTAAGATAATACCAGTTAATAAACAAGGAAATGATATAGGTAGCTGCACAACAAAGGAATCAGTATACTTCATAGTTTCCTTAAACACGTATTCTCCAAAATTTACCTTTGCCTTGGTTCCTATTTGGAAAATAAGTTTGGTTAAAGTAGTGGTTATACCTTAATTGTGATTTATAGATGCTCAATTGGCTACACTATCAATGATCCTCTTCATTATTTTGGCAATGGGAATGTCATTATCCTCATTGTCCTGATCAACCTCCACACTCCTTTTACTTTGAACCTCATCCTCTACATTTTGTGGTTTTTCTTTGAAGATATCATCCATAGAATCTTTAGTGGAAACATGGTTTCCATTGAAGACATCATCCAGAAGTGTGCCAATGACATGTATATCAAAAGTTGGTCTAGTAGTGGTTTTAGTAGGAGTTTCAACAAGAGGTTCGCTTGAAGGTTTAACATATGTTTCACCAGATGGTCCAACATGTGGTCTAACAGGTGGTTCATCATTTGGTTCAACATGGTGTTACACACTAATTTTGACTCTGAATCTCCGAACCCTACATATCATAACATTTTCATATTTGTGCATCATTCAGGTCATTTAACCATTATGCATATGAAGTACGAGTTCTTTTTGCTTTCATTTTCTTGTCGCCTAAGCTTAGGTCTTGCAAGATTGAATCAAGGATCAGGCAAAGTTATCAAGTCAGGTTATCAGTGTATGGCAGTGATTCTGAATCAGGGTTTTGGGTTCTCAGCAAGTCATTATTTCATCAGTGTGCACTCAAGTACTATTTCAGGCCAAGTGTATGTGCAGTGTGTTTTGAAATTCAATGAAGTTTGACCTGATCTTGGTCAAACAAGTTGTTTTGTTTTGGGACCAAGTTATCAGGCTGTGGAAAAGGCATTTTATTCAAGGTGGAGAATCGTCAGGCTAGGTGAATTTCAATTAGGTTTTTAGTATAGTGACAGTGCAGCCAAATCATCCGTGTCATGGGTTTACTTTAGCTACATGTCTGGGTTGAATTCAAGAACCTGTGTTTGAGGGTCCATATTAGGATTTTGTGCAAAGCTCAGGTTTATCTGATGAAGTCAAGCTGTAAGAGCCATCAAAATTAAAGGCATTCAGTCAGTTACTTTAAGTCCTGATTATTGGTTGTGTGTATCATGAGAAAAATCGAGCTTTCTATTCAATTCAACACCATTTCAAAGGTGGGATCATGATGTGTCGTTACTTCTCATGGAACTGATTCAAGATTTTAGTACATTTCTAGTTGGATTTTGATGAAGAGTTTAAGATGTTTGGAATATGGTTTCAAGGACAAATTGTTGAATCAAGTCAGGAGTGTTAGTTATTCAAAATTATTTTAAGTGGTTCACTTTTTGGATTGATTTATGGTTTAGTTGAAATCCAAGGATTCAAGTTCAAGGACCAATTTCATTTCAATTCAAAATCAATTCTAATCCATGCCAATCCCATTACAAGTTCTAATGCAAGTTTCACTTTCAAATTTCATGTTCTATTTTCTTCCAATTTCAATTCAAGTTCAAGTTTCTTTCCGATTTCCAATTCAAGTTCAATCCCATTTTGATGTTCAAATTCAAGTTTCTTTCCAAAGTTTCAAACTTTAATCCCAATTCCAATTCACTTTCATTATCAAGTTTCAAGTTTGATGCTTTTCAATTTCCAACATCCTTTCAATTTCTTTCTGAATATCACTTCACAAATGCCATTCAAGATTCATCTTCAAGTTTTATTCGATTTCAATTTCTATTCAATTTTTCAAATTCGAAATTCAAGTGCAATATCCCTTTTCTGAGTTCATAGTGTCAATTTCAAGATTCAAGTTTGTATCCATACTTTCCAAGTTCAAATTCATAACAAATTTTAAATACAAACCCATTCATATTCAAACTCAACTTCCAAATCACCATTTTCAAATCACAATCTCATATGTCAAAAAATAATTCAAATTCAAATTCATTTTTATGATTCCTTTAAAAATTCAAATTTCCATACAATCTCAATTCAATTTTACAGGTTCAATTCAAGGTTCTAACAAGATTCAAAGTTCATGCCAAAATTTCTAAGTGTCAAATTCATTCAAAAAAAACCATTCAAAATCAATTTTTATTACATTCCAAAAGCCCAAGTTAACAACCGTTACAAACAAACAAAAAAAGATGTGGCATTTGGTAAAGGCTAGAACCTAGCCCACTTCATAAGTTTCACAAATGAACCCTCAATTTAAGACATTTCCACTTGAAACCTCACGGGCCCACCAAATTCCTGCCAAGATTCACTAAAAACACTCCAACCTATACAACAAACCAAACTGTACCAAAAACCACAAGACGTAAGCGGTTATTTTGCTAAGCCAAGAATTCCACGCTGCCAAACACAGTCCATTGTGCACCAAATTTTCCAACCATTAGCCAACAATACTACCACTACACCAACAAACCTATACAACCATGCCAAACCAAGTAGCTTGTTCGTAAAATGATTCAGCTAAGCCATTTGTCTAAACGAATCAATACACACTCTGCTAGCTACACCTTGAAATCTGCAATGCCCACAACATGGCCCTTCACCCAAAAACTCCCATCCAGCACATGCTTCTGCTACCAATTTGTACGAACTATACATAATGCCTGCTACAGACCCCACCAACCTGCTACACACCACTAAAATGCAGCAACACAGCAGACAAAATCGGATGCTGCCAAAGCACGCAATACCCTGCGTACGATACCCGACCACTGGCCTGCACAAAACGTAAGATTTCAAAAAAATTGCAAAACGTAACAAAGCATAACGAAACGAAAAGGAAGAAGAAATTAGAAAACCTCAGAAATCATACCTCTTCTCAGATTCATTCATTTTTCTCCCATGACTCCCTCCCATCAATTTCAGAACAACACAATACCATGACTCCTTCAACATAACAAATCTTCCTGTTTCTACCGCGCCCACCGTATCAGGTAAAACCTTCAACAATATCCGCATCTTCATCTTTCTCAAACCCCAATATTCAACCCTGAAAACATTTCCATATAAACTCAATACCACTCTTCAACCTCCATTTTTTTCCATAACTCGCCAACTATTAACCTTCTTCACTCAATCTGCAACACACAAACAATAAATCCATATTCCAAACATTCTCCATAATCACAATCCTTACCAAATCAAAAAAACTGTGAGAGGAATTTGAAATCGAAAAAAGAAAGATGAGACTACAATGAAACCGCAACCCAAACGAGTTGAAACAGAGAGATTGAGCACAAACCGAAAATAAAAGAAGGAGAAGAGGAAATAGAATGGAAAATAGATAAATATTATAGTTGAGACAGAGAAGCGGGATGAACCAAGATTGATAGAGACAGAGACGAATCGCAAGAAGGTCAGAATAGCGCTGCATTTTTTTTTGTTTTTTCTGGATTTCGTTTTGCCCTATGTTTACTTTCACACAAAATGTTTTGGTTTTTTTTTAAAAAAAATTTAAGAAGGGACGTATCAGGTAACGGTTATCTCACCCCGAAAGTAAGGACCAATGGCCAAGCGTTGGGGGCATTGTAAAAGCCCTCTCATTTGAGAGGGTCAGGTATCCAATTTCTCACCTTGAAACACATATATTATGTATTTGCTCGCTCTCTTGCTCATTTTCTTACTTTAGCATCGGAGTGCCTTGTAGGTACACCCCCTCCTTCTCTTTCACACTCAACATCACAAATGTTGTGTAGTTTGTTTTTTAAAGAAGGAAAATGTTCGTTTTTTATTATTACGCTCGTTGGGGTTTCAAAACCTTGTGCCTACGTATTTCCAAAGTGCAATGAGAAAGTAAGAGCTTTATAGTTCATGTAAAGAATGTTTGTGAGTTGGTTGATTTTAGAGAATAGTGTTAGATCTTATTTTAGTGGTTAAATGTATGTCTGTATGCTCACATGATGGAAATTTAGGCATTGTTTGTATTCGCGTTAAATGAATTAGACTATTCTTATATGAAAAAGTTTGGTTTAAGTGCGCAAGAGTAAAAAAAAATTTTTGATGGGTTAAAATGAATTTTAGTTGTGAAAAAAAGTTTTTGGTTTTGATTTTTGATTTTTCCTAGTAAAATTAATTAAATGGACCTTGTTTGAAACTTCGTCACAATAATGAGCAAGCCACACCATAACGTAAGTATCAAAGGATCTCCTCTAGGCGGAGCCTTCGTACCATCCTAGTAAGATGTACATTTTGTATGTTGGTATTATGCGGTCTCCAAATCAAACATTTAACATGGGTTCTAGATAGGGTTGCTAGAGTCACGAACCTTATTTGAAATTTTACCATAAGAAAGGGCTAGCCTTAACATGATGAAAATTGGAAATATATCTACTATGGGTGGAGTCTTTGTATTGTCCTAGTGAGATGTGCATCCCCTAGACCAACGCTACATAATTTTTGATCCTAAACATAAGTTTACTTTAAGCTCAAGTGTAGAGCTTCACTCAAAATGCATGAAAGCAAACGGCAACCCCAACTGTGTATCATACAACAAATAAGTAATCACCAATAGCAAAGGATAGGAAATAAAATATGTCATAAGAAATAAAATAAACAATGCTAACATGCATGTTATAAAGCTAATTAAACTAGGTTTGACTCTCTACATTATCCCTAGTGAAGTCGCCAGTTGTCGCAACACAAAAAATACTTGAGCAAACAAATGCTCAATATGACAATGAAGTCGCCACCGAAGTTTAATTTTGAAGGGAAAATGCCAATAAAACCCTAAAAGAACAAAAATATGGTCATCGCAACCAGATTCAAATTCAGGAGTCGGTTATGTGTGAGGAAGATCATGGCACCCAACACATCAGTTATACTAAATAGGAATGGTGTAACAAGGTTGGCAAAAATGAGTGTTAGCTTAAGATTTTTATGTTTCTTCTTATTATTAAAGATAGTTATAGGAAATTAAAGAAGGGAGAAAATAAGTTTTTTATTAGGCTGCTTGACGAGATGTTGAATCTTGCTCTTACATATCCCTGGGTGTAATGAAAAACTCAAAGTTACATAGTTCTTGGTAGAAAATATTTGTTTGATGATTGATTTTAACGAAAGATGTTTATGTCGCATTCGAGTGGACAAACATTACTTGTTACTCGTGCATGGGAGAAGTGAATGTTATTTGAGCTCCGCGTTCAAAGGGATCATGTTTTGATCGTATTCGAGCGGAAAACCTTGTTTGCTACTCACGCAAGGAAAAACTGAAGCATTATTTGTACTTCGCATCGGAATAGATAAAACATATTTTGTTTATGAAAAGTTTTTCACCGCGTTGAAGGAGAAAATGGTTTGATTGGTTGAAGTTATTTTTACGTAGATGACGAATATTCATGTTTTGATCGCATTCGAGTGAAAAACCTTGCTTGCTACTTGCACATGGGAGGTCTGAAGCGTTATGTGTGCTTCGTGTCGGAATAGATAAAACATATTTTGTTTATGAAAATTTCTCCATCGCGCTGAAGCAAAAAACAGGTTTGATTGGTTGAAGTTGTTTTTAGGTGAACGAAGAATATTCGAGTAATGAGGTGTATGTCTGCCACTTGTTTATTCGAGGAGCAAGTTGATGTGCATCCACCCATTCCCTTTTTGTCCAAGTTTTAATTAAAAATTCTTGACGTAAGACAAATACTCAGAGCAATGAGGTGTACGCCTCCCATTTGTTTATTCGAGGAGCGAGTGGATGTGCATCCACCCATTCCCCTTTCATCCAAGTTTTAAATTAAAATTTTCTTAACGGAAGACGAATATCTGAAGCGATGAGGCATACACCTCTCACTCGTTTATTCGAAGTGGATGTGCATCCACCCATTATTTTTTCATCCAAATTTGACTATAAAAAAGAAATAAAGGATCAATTACTTAAACTCAGTATTATTAAAGCGTCTAACCCTAAAGTTCACTCAAATTTTGCAGCTAAATAAAAAGGTATTTGAGTTAACTATGAAAGGATTGTGTTTTAAATCGACAAGAGAAGTGACATATGTTTTTTATTTCCCCCTAAACCTAGTAACCTAAAATTAATGGCGAAACAAGAGGAAACTCACGCAGACACATAAATGGGCCTAAATACATTCATTGATGGCCAAAGAAATAAAAAATATTAATCAAAATGAATCAGAAAAAGATAATACAAAAATTAAAGAATAAACAAAAGGTTAAACAGTATAAATAGCAAAGTTGTCTAAAGCCCCGCCCAAAACATCAAAACACATTGTTAGAATTAGAAGATAAATGAAGAATAAAACTAAATAAATAAATAAATAAAAATTAATAGAAAGCAAAGGGGTCTATGACTAAAAAAAATGGTCATATAGACTCAAAGCAAATGGAAAATTTTACCTCATACCCCGTCATTTATTCCTCTACCCCTGCATTATATATTTTTTCACCAAAATATCCTCATATAAATAATTGTAAAATTTTCTTGATTTAATTATTTGATCCAGAATTTAATAAATAAATCTATTTTTAAAAACTACTTTATTAATATTCTCAGCAAACATGGCAAGTATTATCTATATCTATTATATAATCTTATAATGTTTCCATCAAAGATTTTCTGCTAAATTTATTTATTTAATTAATTAATTAAATATAAATATATTTATCATTAACTCTATCATTTAAAACTTCCGACTAAGTCACATTCTTATATTTTAAATAATTATTAATTAACAAATGCAATAAGACACGTCCTGAATTTTTTAAAAAATGCAGTCACCTACCAATAATATATTTACTATAGTAACTACTCAGCATAACTTTTCTCTTTATTCAATTAATTAATCTTTTATTATTAATAATTAAATATTATTATTATTAATTAAATTAAAATATTTAACATATTTATTTCTCAAATTTCTCTCCATTCAACCCTCTCTATTTATATCATACAAACAATTAACATCTCTCTACCCATAACATCTCTCTAACCCCACAATAATAGGACATATAGTAATATTAAATTTTAAAAAAATTAAATAAATTAGATATATAATGCAAATCTTAAAATTACTTAATACAAAAAAAATTAATAAATATAAAGTTAAAACCAAAAATAAAGACAAAGATTAAACTAATCATAATGCAAATCTTTATTTTATTTTTGGTTTTCTATTTTTCTTATTACTTCTTTGATTACTCTTTTTTTTTTAAATTTGTCTTTTTTCTTAATTTAGAAAAACTATGTTATCACTAAAACTTTTTAAAATTACTAAAAAAAAACTTAAAAATGCTCTTGAAGTTTTTTTAAAAATAGAAAACTAAACAAACAAACAAAATACTCTTATTTTTAAAAATACTCTTATTTTTAAAAATACTCTTATTTTTTCTTAACTTTGTCTTTTTTTTAAACCACCAAACAAACAAAATTAATATTGTGTGAGTATAAAATTAAAAATACTCTCATTTTTTCTTAACTTTGTCTTTTTTTTTTTTTAAAACTTCAAGAGCATTTTTAAGTTTTTTTAATAATTTTAAAAAGTTTTAGTGATAACAAAGTTTTTCTAAATTAAGAAAAAAGACAAAGTTAAGAAAAAATAAGAGTAATCAAAGAAATAGTAAGAAAAATAGAAAACCAAAAATAAAATAAAGATTTGCATTATGATTAGTTTAATCTTTGCCTTTATTTTTGGTTTTAACTTTATATTTATTAATTTGTTTTTGTATTAAGTAATTTTAAGATTTGCATTATATGTCTAATTTATTTACTTTTTTTTAATTTAATATTACTATATGTCTTATTATTGTGGGGTTAGAGAGATGTTATGAGTGGAGAGATGTTAATTGTTTGTATGATATAAATAGAGAGGGTTGAGTGAAGAGAAATTTGAAAAATAAACATGTTAAATATTTTAATTTAATTATTATTTAATTAATAATAATAATATTTAATTATTAATAATAAAAGATTAATTAATAGAATGAAGAGAAAAGTTATGCTGGGTAGTTACTATGGCAAATATATTATTGGTAGGTGACTGCATTTTTAAAAAATTCAGGTCGTGTCTTATTGCATTTGTTAATTATAATTATTTAAAATATAAGAATGTGACCTAGTCAGAAGTTTTAAAGGATAGAGTTAATAATAAATATATTTATATTTAATTAATTAATTAAATATAAAAAAATTAGCGGAAAATCTTTGATGGAAATATTATAAGATTATATAATAGATATAGATAATATTTGACATGGTTGAGAATATTAATAAAGTAGTTTTTAAAGAGAGATTTATTTATTAAATTCTGGATCAAATAATTAAATCAAGAAAATTTTACAATTATTTATATGAGGATATTTTGGTAAAAAAATATATATATAATATAGGGGTAGGGGAATAAATGATGGAGTATATGGAGTAAAATTTTCAAGCAAATGTTTAAACTAAGCCCAAAAACAAAAACTAATTCTAACCTAAACCTCATTAATAATAATAATAATAATAATAATAATAATAATAATAATAATAATAATAATAATAATAATAATAATAATAATAATAATAATAATAATAATAATAATAATAATAATAATAATAATAATAATAATAATAATTAAAAATGATAATTAATTAACAAAAGAGAAACTTAACCTTTGACTTTTCAACCCACTAACAAATTAAATTATGTAGAAGAAAAAGAAAGATGTATAAGAAAGAGAAAGATGTGAGACAAATCAAGAATTGTGCATCAATTTAGAAAATATTAATCAAATTATAACAAGATTTTGATGAAAAAAACAACATAGAAAAGAAGAACCACTATGAAATTAGAAAACCTAAAACAAATAATCAAGAAACAAATTAAAAGTTTAACAACCAATATGAATTCAAAGATAACTTTAAGCTAACATTCCAATAAAATCAAAGAACAGATTGAAACGTTAATTTATTAAATGGTCAATAACTTATTGAAACATTTTGATTAAACAAACTAGAGCAACAATCTACATATTGCTGATGTTATGGCGGATGCATCACGCACCACATTATTTTCAGCTGTGAGTGGTGATTTTCCAGAGAAGCCATTCTCACAACCATTGGCCTCAATTGCAGCATCATTTGCACCATCTACTGCAAATTTTGGATCTCCTTTTTGCAAAGCTTCGGTTGCTTGTGGAACATCAGCTACCAAAATTGCATTGTATTTATCAGCACATGACTTAAGTGCCCCCTTTTGAGTGGGAGGAATACTTCCATTAAGTTGATTGATTTTGTTTACTGCAATGTTTGCTTTACTCTTTATTACATTAACCATGATTAGTGCTAAACCATTGACATTTGCGGTGGAGCTTTTTGGGTCAGCATTTAGGAATTTAATGCATAGTGCAGAATTTGGAGTTTTACTACAAGTTTGTTGTATAGTATTAGCATCACTTGGTTGAATAACTCGGGAGTGAGTTACAACAAGAGTGATGCACAAGATGAGAACGAATAACATCAATAATTTCAACATTTTAAAGTTTTTCTTACAATGAAAAAGGGAATTAGATATTACAAAACTTTGCTGTATCAAAAGAGAATGAATGAAAATGAACCAACACCAATATCTTATTTATAATAGAAATAATTTTATTAATTTGTCAAATGGGCTTAAACTTATCCATTCATTTTAGTAAATACTTATCACTTAATTTTTTTAACCGTTATTTGTTAATATAGTATTCAAATTAAAACAAATTATTGTTTTTAGTAATATATCATTTTTTTAACTAAATACTTTATTAAAAATAGTGTGATTTGTTTTTCAGTCAAATTTATAATTAAATAGTTTTTATTTTATTTCAATAAAACAATATGAATACATTGAATTGTGTTGAGAGAATGATAAGGACATATTGCATTTTCTTTAAATTGGTAATGTTAGTATTATTAGTAATGATCAGTTATTATCAAAACAAGGTAAATTCCTTTGTATCCATGATTTTAAGTTGGATATATATTTTTTCAATACAAACTATAAAATAAAATAAAATAATAAAGTGATGTGGCATTGAATCCTAATATTTGATTGGTTGAGGATACTGGTATGCAACTAATTCTAAAGGTACTGAAGTGTTCACACGGGAATGCTCACGCATCTCCCCCATAAACTCCACGTACCCCCTCACGCAGGGACACGTCATTAGCCAACTACCACCTTCTGAAGATCACGGGGTCGATGACACAGGGCGAAGAACACGCACTGGTCTTCCTTACGCCACGTAATCCCTGTCAGCTATACGTATTGGGCCTAGCGATCCAACCGAATGCAAAGTAACCGTTGGCCCCACGCTGGGGGCACATTATAAATACCCTCTTTCACTATAGGGTCAGGTATTCTATTCTCTACACCTTTTTTGTACTTTCCTTTCTCTTACTCCGTATCTTATTTTGGTATCAGAGTACCTTGCAGATACTCCTGTTTCGCTTCTCCACCACTGGTGAATTAAGGAGATCACGACGTATTGCTGGCCACTGATCCTTTTATGTTCCGGAAAAATCAATGGCACCGTCTGTGGGAAATGTGCTTCCCCGTTCTTTCTTTTGAAGAAATTCAAGAACCAGAGCATACTTCAATCTCCGTTAATCATGGTCAGCCCACACATTGACGATAACATTCAGGAAATCGCCTTCACCATTTTCGCCAATAGCGACGGTCACGATCTCAACGGGACCTTTCACGTCGATAAAGGCGACGCCAGGACGGGCGCACCGCCTCTTCCTCCCCCGACGATGCGGCTTTCAGCGTTGCCCGACGCTTCGACAACCCTGTTGTCTTCTACCCAATCCCCGAGCCTCGTATGCCAACCCGACCATGGTGGCTCTATTCGCAACAATCAATCAGACAAATTTGATGATCTTCCAATAGAACGAGTGGATCGAAATGCTCAAAAAGGAGCGACAATCATGCTCTCAATAATTGCTTTTATGCTATGCTACTTGATGTTTATGTGTTTCTCAATAATTACTTTTAAACGTATATCCAAGTCAATCAAGGATTTGGTTCAATCTCAAAATGTAATACAATTGGAAATTTTTTGTTGAAACATGTAATCATAATATCAACCATGCAAACTGGCTTCTCCGCATCTCCAAAAACTTTCTCTAATATTGAGTTTTTTCTTGCTCATTTTTTTAAATATGTTATAATTTACTATATTTATGAATAATATTTTTCTAAACAGTCGTATGTAAATCAATCTTGACTTCAACATGAATTTTTTGTTTCTTTTTTTAAAATATTACACTGTCTTTGTTTATAAATATAAAAAAATCTACAAATTATTATAAAATAAATAGATGATTTTGCATATTTAAATAGTCTAATATGTTTTAACAAATAACGACTTTAACTGCTTTTAAAATATTTAATAAATAGATAATTTTGCATATTTAGATAGTTTAATATATTTTAATAAATAAATATTTTGCTTTTAATATATTTAAATTCTAACTAAGTCAAATTAAAATCTCAAACACATCGAAAAATAAAAAAGCAAACCATATTAAACATTATTGAACGATCGTACCACTCAAATCAGATTTTAAATTAATTTTTCAAAACCTAAATATATATATATATATATATATATATATATATATATATATATATATATATATATATATATATATATATATATATATATATATATATATATATATATATATATATATATATATATATATATATATATATATATATATATATATATATATATATATATATATATATATATATATATATATATATATAATGTTCCAATAAAATTGAATTTTCATTATAAATTATTTTTTAAAACATTTATCACCCACATGAAAAATTAAATATTATTACCGATTAAAAAAAGTTGGCTTTTTAAATAATTAATTTTTTACAATTTAAAATAAACTTCAATGTTAAAAAAATCAATAATGCTATTTAACCAAAGTTCCAATATAACCAAGTAATAATATATAATAAATTTTTTTAGTTAACTACAATTTGCTTCGTTAAATTTTGGTTTGGTAAATTGCGGTTTGATTATTGAACTCTTTGATAAATTGTAGTTTTGTTCATTAACTAGAGAGAATAATTCGTTGTTCATTAACTAGAGAGAATAATTCGTTCAATTCTATAGTTAGATTCATTTCTATTAATTTTTGAACAACCAAGGACCTGGCTGGATACACAATATGTCCCCTAGAGAGTAGTATAATGTCTTCGAAAATATCGTAAGTCTCAGGCACTCTCTGCAAGAGCGAGATCACAATAGTTCCCTAGAGAAGTTGGACATACTACTTCCATAACTTGATAAGTTATCCAAACAAATAGATATTTCATCCATGAGTAGACCCTTAGATGTTCCAACCAACATCTCACCTGTATATATAGATGCACCACGTTTTCTTATTGGCCTGTACCCCCGGGCCTCGTACGCCAACCCGACCATGGTGGCTCTATTCGCAACAATCAATCAGACAAATTTGATGATCTTCCAATAGAACGAGTGGATCGAAATGCTCAAAAAGGAGCGACAATCATGCTCTCCCCCGCAGAGACATATTCCCTCGGTTTCTCGCAGCATATTCTTACGATGATGAGAAACTCTTCCTTCACCTACCCCGCAGGAGGCTGCAATTGATGAATCTCAGAGTCCCTCTCCTCGACAAGCCATACGTCATCTGCGACTGGAAAGGGCTCAGCCTGTGGCCACCCAGAAGTGTGACCGCTCTCCTCCTTAGAAAGAGCGACGATGCCGAGCTCCTAAGAGAAATAGAGCTGAAGGGCATACTAGGAAACCAAAAAGTTGTCAGACGAGCCCTCCACGCCGCGGAAGGAGCCCTTGGTATGATACTTCCCCCTTGCAATCACCCATTATAAGCGACGAGGATGACCCCCGCACTCCACTGTCTAGAGTTATCATGGAAACTCGTCTCCTCACCAACCATATTGAAAGCATCAATGTGATGCTCGACTACTGGAACGTCCGGGGGGTCATCATGTCGAAGCTCTTTCCCAAGATCCTGAGGACGGACACAATGGAGTGGTATAAGAGCGTCGAGCCTAAATTTGTCGCCTTCTGGAGAGAGCTAAAGATGCAGTTCTCCAAGCACTTCATCGCTTCCCGACGACACCCGAAAACGGAAGCATCCCTAGAAGCCATAATTGAGGGGAAGGAAGAACTCTTCAGGACTACATAGAGAGATTCAACTAAGAAGTTGTACAAGTATCTACCTCGGACGACAATAAAGAGGTATGTGATTGAGCGGGGACTGTAACCTCACACTGAGTTCTCCAAGGCCGTCGGCATCGAAAGGCCTAACACGCTAGACGCGCTCCTTCATAAGGCCTAATCCTGCATCCAATACGAGGAGAAGGAGGACGCCAACTACGCCCACGACTCGCGGAACTAGGAGAGTGGCAGAAATTCCAAGCATGAAAACACCACGCTCCTCAACAAGGCGGGGAGAGAAGGAAATAGGATCGACCCCAAGACTCTCGGGAGCAAAGGGGGCCAACAGGCCGATTCACCGAGTATACGCTAGTCACAGCTCCCCGTGAGCGCATTCTAACTGAGTGCATTAACTCGGAGTTCCAAAGAGGTAGTGTCCACTTCTCGAAGCCGACACCCACTAAGCCCAAAGTCGGCGAGTCATGGATACGTCACAGAAGATTGCATCCACCTCAAGGATGCCATCGAGATGCTAATCAATGAGGGGAACTTGAAATAATACACTTGAAGGAACGAGGTTCCTCGACAGGAAAATCACGAGGCGAAGAAGGTTGAGGATGTGTCGCCACCTTCCGATGAGACTAGGCTACAAGTATCCCTGTGCATCTCCCGGCCAGAGGACTTTAACCTCTCTTACAAGGCCGACACAACGTTATCCGTTTGCAGCCCTTGGGAAAACTTCCCAGCCGCGATGGTCATATCCGACGGGGTCCCAGCAAACTTTCAATAGGGTCAGTTAAGAGGAAATTTGAGGAGCTGATCGACAAGAGTTCAAAGCAGAGCGTCACCCTCGGTAAGTTTAATGGTAACTCGAACCCGATTACCTTCTACCTCGAGGAGCTACCTGGTGGCGCCCCTAATTCTAGCATCCCCTACTGATCAGGGCTCAGTTGGAGAACTTTGACATCTGTCGCATTCTTGTCGACCAAGGAAGCTCGGTGGACATAATGTACGCCCACCTCTTCACCACTCTCTAGCTCGACGAGATCCATCTAACATCGTATGTCAGCTCTGACTTGCAGGGCTTTAATGGCACCACCACGAGGTCATGGGGCTATGTAGAGATACTCGTCACCTTCAGATCCGAAGAGACTACAAGACAAGTCAAGTTCCGCTTCTTGGTAATAGAGTGCCTCTATTTGTACCAATGCATTCTGGGAAGGCCAACCCTGGCCAAATTGACTGTAGTTCCATCTACAGTGCACCTGAAGATGAAGTACTACACGACCAGGGGTCGAGTTGTCACCCTCTACTAAGACATCGAAGCGGCCAGAAGATGTTTCAAAACGGCAATCAAGGGGATTATTTTATTAAGCTTTATTTTTATTTTATTTATTCTTACTATTTTCCTTTATTTTATTAATTCTCATTATTTAACCCATAATTTCTAAATAACCACAACTCTTCCTATTTTCTACTATTATTATATTAATAAATCCTTATTTCTATTTTATTAAGACTATAAATAATAATACAATAAATCTCAAAGAAAACAAAAAATTCTAATAAACGTTTAATAAAATTCTACTAACATTCTAGTAAAATTTTCGGGGTGTTATAGTTAAGGTATCAGTTAGATCTCCCTAAGAATATTAAGAATCTCTATGATATGTTCATCTTGTTAGGGGAAGAGTCTAAGTCTAGGAGAGTGTTTTCTATAATTTGACATGATGTCGCGTGGTCTATTTGGTTGGCCGGCGCGCAATGAGAAACACTTCGCTGAAAAAACAAAAAACATGAAAGAGTTGGAAGAGAAGAGTATTTATTTGACACGGAGTTGGTTTTTTGATTGGTTATCCGTGAACACCTACTTTTTCTTTGACTGACTTCAGAATCCTATCTAGTGTCATGATTAGTAGCGATTCTTTGGAGGTGTTTATTGATTCTTGGTGTAGCTATGGTGCTTTTGGCCTGCAGATGGCGAGTCAGACGGTCTGAGCTCTAGTTAGTGGTCAGCAGAGTTAAGTTTTTGTCTCCAAATTTAGGGACCGGTTCTTGATTGTTTTGGTTGGGTGATTTTTTACTTTACTCTTTCTTCGATGTATTCGTTTTCTTTACTTGGGTGCTCTTTCTTCTTTTTTATATATTATTTATCATTAAAAAAATGATATAAATAATAATAATTAAATAAAAATGCTAATAATATACTATATAGTAAACCAAGAATGTATAATAGTAATAATAATTAAATTTATCAGTTTCTATATTAAAATAATAATTAATTAAATAAAAATACTAATATTTTAAAAAATAACACCCCACAGTTTCTAAATCGCTATAAATTAGAAACCTAGTATTGCTAAAAATTAACCCATAAATTTGAGGTAAAATTAAATTTAATATCAAATGAAATAAATTTTTGAACGGAATATCTATATTATATAATATTTTTGGTAGCTGAGCATATAATATATTGAAGTCAACAATTTGATGGGTGTGTATAAATTTGAACAGATTTAAAATTAGAGATTAATATTTTATATATGTATTGATATGTTTAAACAGTAATTAGAGATTTATAAGGAGGCCCAGTGAAGTGAAAAAAAACAAACCCTAATTCTAGAGATTTATAAGGAGGCCCAGTGAAGTGAAAAAAACAAACCCTAATTCTAGAGATTTATAAGGAGGCCGAGTGAAGTGAAAAAAACAAACCGTAATTCTAGAGATATAAATCCTACTGGTTGTTTCAATTTAGTTTTGGAGGCAGAACACAAAGCTTGAAGAATTTGCAGCAACGGCAGAATGGTGAAAAAAGTCAAGAGTGAATCAACTGAGTTGCCTGATTGTATTATATCACATATCTTTTCCAAGTTAAGTTTGAAGACTTTGGTGAAAACTAGTGCATTGTCCAAACAATGGTATCACGAATGGGGATTAAGAAAGGACCTCAATTTTGATCTCCATAACATGTTTGACTGTAATCCAGAGTTACCAAAAACCCCACTCTTTCAACAGCTTCAATCTCAATTTGCCACAAGATTGGATTATTTCATCCAGAAATATCATGGTGACATCATCAGTTCAATCAGAATCAATTTTCCATTAGGTCGGGATAATACTCATGTCATTGATAGATTGATTCACAAAGGAGTTCTTAAGGGTGTCAATCGTATTGAGCTGCTCTTCGCATATCCAAAGCCCTTCGCATATCCAAAGCCAAAGCGATTGCCATATGATGAAGAAACTGATTTTGAAATAGAGCCATATGATGAAGAAACTGATTTTGAAATAGAGCCATACAATTTTTTCTTGTCTGACTCTCATAATTCTCACACATATCTACATCTACAGAACTGCCGCATAATGGAATTTTCTGGATTGAAGAATTTGACAACTCTTGTGTTGCATCTACTTCCTGTCGAGCAGAATATGCTTCAGGATATGTGTCTTAAATGCATCCATCTTCACAACTTGACTCTTAATGAATGTACCTTCAGATCTGACTTAAAAATAACTAGTACAACATTGCTTCATTTGAACATTAACTGCGGGTATATCATTGGCAAGAAGATTAATATTGATATCATTGCATCAAATCTCTCCTCCATTCGATATTCCTCAGACTGTTTCTCTGAATTTCTATTACACAAGCTGAATATCAAGTCTCATAAGTTATCCAACTTTAGCTACGCATGTAGTCAAATTTCTAATCTTGTTCACTTTTCTGGACTCAAGAATGTCACAACAATTGTCTTGGATGGACTCGACGAAGGCAATGTCATAACTCGTGGACTCATGGAGGGTGATGTCATAACTCGTCTGTTTTCTAAATGTCTCCAACTCCAACATGTCACCATTAGCAAGTGTTGGCTCACGTGTGAATGCAAAATCATCAGTGCAAAGTTGCGTCATTTGAGCATACTTCATTGTTTCAATACAGAAGTCTTGGAAGTCTTGGAAGCTTCCAATGGCTCATTGATTGAAAACAGAGGTCTCCGGAGCATACTCTCTATTCATGCTTTGAATCTCTCATCCTTTGAATTTAGAGGTAATTCGGAGATGAGGAGCATAATCTCCATTGAGGCCCCAAAGTTATTGAAGGATTTTTGGGATGCAGGTTTTAACAAGATATGCATATAAATTATGGCTTTAACTTTTTTTTTTAATTAGTTTTATAAGCTGCTTTTAAGATTCATTTTATATGCCGTTCAAGGTAACTTAAAAGTCAATATGAAAACAGTTTTATTTTATTTTATCCTTTGTTAAAGAGAAACAACTTATATATATAAATTTAACTTTTTTTTAATTAGTTTTATAAGCTGCTTTTAAGATATGCCGTTCAAGGTAACTTAAAAGTCAATATGAAAACAGTTTTATTTTATTTTATCTTTTGTTAAAGAGAAACAACTTATATATATAAATTTAACTTTTTTTTTAATTAGTTTGATAAGCTGCTTTTAAGATTCATTTTATATGTCGTTCAAGGTATCTTAAAAGTCAATATGAAAACAGTTTTATTTTATTTTATCTTTTGTTAAAGAGAAACAACTTATATATATAAATTTATATGATAAGTGTTTGTGTTGAAAGTGATTCACTAAGTTGTTCATTTTAAATAAGGCAAAAATAAATTTATTTCTCGTAAAAAGTCATCCATAATTAGGGTAGTATATGGTATAGTTCTTTTAAAGAATTGAATTATACCGAACTTAATCATAATAAAAAATTATTAATTGTGATTTTACGAGTCTATCGGATTATCTAACCACAAGTATATAATCTATCGTATAATTTTAAAAGATATCAAATTTACGGGAACTAATAATAAATCTACTGTGTAAAGTTAAGGCTAATGAATTTTTGAGTCAGGGAAAATTAAAACTAAAACTAAAATAAGATTTAAAAAATATATCAGACAAGAGAGACTGGAATGTGATTCCGTGCATCTTGAGGACTTTGTAATTCATTGGCGTTAGTTAACGGTTAATTTGCCTTCAGTAGATAATACCAGTTTAAAAACTTCATCTCACACTATTGCGCTATTGATTAAAGCTACACTTTCTGACCATGAGATTTTTCTCTCGCTCGCCCATTTCAATTAAAAAGAATTTTTTGAAAACTAAATAAGTCCTAATTGATACCTAAAGTGTTCTCGCTGTATTTAGGATCAATGCCCAATTTTCACTATTCGGTTCAATCATCACACTCTCGTGTTATCGGCTCGAACCTTTATTTTTTTCCACTCTCGTGCAAAACATTTTGAATTAATATTGAAAACTAAAGTCAGAAGAGAAATTTATAAAAAGTTAACGTCAATTTAATTACCAAGTCCTGTCAGAACAATGATCATCATATACCAACCTTAAAGAGATTTAACCGGACAATTTTCGAGACTTAAACATAAAATTTATAGCAATTGAAATTAAGGACAAATAAACTAAAATACGATAAACGGAAATTAATAACAATGATATAATAACCTGTGAAAATTTGAATTAAAATTGAAATACTTCTAATGTAATGAACGGAAACAATATAATTTTAAATATGTCAGGCAGAATTGCAATTCAAAAGTACAATATAAAACATAAAAATAATTGTGTGATAATCTCTCAATATAAGAAAGGTATGTAACTTTGCAAGATTACATCAACTTCATCAGAATTTTCCACTCATACATGCATGCACTTGATGTTGATGTTTATGTGTTTCTCAATAATTGCTTTTATGCTATGCTACTTGATATTTATGTGTTTCTCAATAATTACTTTTAAACGTATATCCAAGTCAATCAAGGATTTGGTTCAATCTCAAAATGTAATACAATTGGAAAATTTTTGTTGAAATATGTAATCATAATATCAACCATGCAAACTGGCTTCTCCGCATCTCCAAAAACTTTCTCTAATATTGAGTTTTTTCTTGCTCATTTTTTTAAATATGTTATAATTTACTATATTTATGAATAATATTTTTCTAAACAGTCGTATGTAAATCAATCTTGACTTCAACATGAAGTTTTTGTTTCTTTTTTTTAAATATTACACTGTCTTTGTTTATAAATATAAAAAAATCTACAAATTATTATAAAATAAATAGATGATTTTGCATATTTAAATAGTCTAATATGTTTTAACAAATAACGACTTTAACTGCTTTTAAAATATTTAATAAATAGATAATTTTGCATATTTAGATAGTTTAATATATTTTAATAAATAAATATTTTGCTTTTAATATATTTAAATTCTAACTAAGTCAAATTAAAATCTCAAACACATCGAAAAATAAAAAAGCAAACCATATTAAACATTATTGAACGATCGTACCACTCAAATCATATTTTAAATTAATTTTTCAAAACCTAAATATATATATATATATATATATATATATATATATATATATATATATATATATATATATATATATATATATATATATATATATATATATATATATATATATATATATATATATATATATATATATATATATATATATATATATATATATATATATATATATATATATATATATATATATATATATATATATATATATAATGTTCCAATAAAATTGAATTTTCATTATAAATTATTTTTTAAAACATTTATCACCCACATGAAAAATTAAATATTATTACCGATTAAAAAAAGTTGGCTTTTTAAATAATTAATTTTTTACAATTTAAAATAAACTTCAATGTTAAAAAAATCAATAATGCTATTTAACCAAAGTTCCAATATAACCAAGTAATAATATATAATAATTTTTTTTAGTTAACTACAATTTGGTTCGTTAAATTTTGGTTTGGTAAATTGCGGTTTGATTATCGAACTCTTTGATAAATTGTAGTTTTGTTCATTAACTAGAGAGAATAATTCGTTGTTCATTAACTAGAGAGAATAATTCGTTCAATTCTATAGTTAGATTCATTTCTATTAATTTTTGAACAACCAAGGACCTGGCTGGATACACAATATGTCCCCTAGAGAGTAGTATAATGTCTTCGAAAATATCGTAAGTCTCAGGCACTCTCTGCAAGAGCGAGATCACAATAGTTCCCTTGAGAAGTTGGACATACTACTTCCATAACTTGATAAGTTATCCAAACAACTAGATATTTCATCCATGAGTAGACCCTTAGATGGTCCAACCAACATCTCACCTGTATATATAGATGCATCACGTTTTCTTATTGGCCTGTACCCCCGAGCCTCGTACGCCAACCCGACCATGGTGGCTCTATTCGCAACAATCAATCAGACAAATTTGATGATCTTCCAATAGAACGAGTGGATCGAAATGCTCAAAAAGGAGCGACAATCATGCTCTCCCCCGCAGAGACATATTCCCTCAGTTTCTCGCAGCATATTCTTGCGATGATGAGAAACTCTTCCTTCACCTACCCCGGAGGAGGCTGCAATTGATGAGTCTCAGAGTCCCTCTCCTCGACAAGCCATACGTCATCTGCGACTGGAAAGGGCTCAGCCTGTGGCCACCCAGAAGTGTGACCGCTCTCCTCCTTAGAAAGAGCGACGATGCCGAGCTCCTAAGAGAAATAGAGCTGAAGGGCATACTAGGAAACCAAAAAGTTGTCAGACGAGCCCTCCACGCCACGGAAGAAGCCCTTGGTATGATACTTCCCCCTTGCAATCACCCATTATAAGCGACGAGGATGACCCCCGCACTCCACTGTCTAGAGTTATCATGGAAACTCGTCTCCCCACCAACCATATTGAAAGCATCAATGTGATGCTCGACTACTGGAACGTCCGGGGGGTCATCATGTCGAAGCTCTTTCCCAAGATCCTGAGGACGGACACAATGGAGTGGTATAAGAGCGTCGAGCCTAAATTTTTCGCCTTCTGGAGAGAGCTAAAGATGCAGTTCTCCAAGCACTTCATCGCTTCCCGACGACACCCGAAGACGGAAGCATCCCTAGAAGCCATAATTGAAGGGAAGGAAGAATCTCTTCAGGACTACATAGAGAGATTCAACTAAGAAGTTGTACAAGTATCTACCTCGGACGACAATAAAGAGGTATGTGATTGAGCGGGGACTGTAACCTCACACTGAGTTCTCCAAGGCCGTCGGCATCGAAAGGCCTAACACGCTAGACGCGCTCCTTCGCAAGGCCTAAGCCTGCATCCAGTACGAGGAGAAGGAGGACACCAACTACGCCCACGACTCGCGGAACTAGGAGAGTGGCAGAAATTCCAAGCATGAAAACACCACGCTCCTCAACAAGGCGGGGAGAGAAGGAAATAGGATCGGCCCCAAGACTCTCGGGAGCAAAGGGGGCCAGCAGGCCGATTCACCGAGTATACGCTAGTCACAGCTCCCCGTGAGCGCATTCTAACTGAGTGCATTAACTCGGAGTTCCAAAGAGGTAGTGTCCACTTCTCGAAGCCGACACCCACTAAGCCCAAAGTCGGCGAGTCATGGATACGTCACAGAAGATTGCATCCACCTCAAGGATGCCATCGAGATGCTAATCAATGAGGGGAACTTGAAACAATACACTTGAAGGAACGAGGTTCCTCGACAGGAAAATCACGAGGCGAAGAAGGTTGAGGATGTGTCGCCACCCTCCGATGAGACTAGGCTACAAGTATCCCTGTGCATCTCCCGGCCAGAGGACTTTAACCTCCCTTACAAGGCCGACACAATGTTATCCGTTTGCAGCCCTTGGGAAAACTTCCCAGCCGCGATGGTCATATCCGACGGGGTCCCAGCAAACTTTCAATAGGGTCAGTTAAGAGGAAATTTGAGGAGCTGATCGACAAGAGTTCAAAGCAGAGTGTCACCCTCGGTAAGTTTAATGGTAACTCGAACCCGATTACCTTCTACCTCGAGGAGCTACCTGGTGGCGCCCCTAATTCTAGCATCCCCTACTGATCAGGGCTCAGTTGGAGAACTTTGACATCTGTCGCATTCTTGTCGACCAAGGAAGCTCGGTGGACATAATGTACGCCCACCTCTTCACCACTCTCTAGCTCGACGAGATCCATCTAACATCGTATGTCAGCTCTGACTTGCAGGGCTTCAATGGCACCACCACGAGGTCATGGGGCTATGTAGAGATACTCGTCACCTTCAGATCCGAAGAGACTACAAGACAAGTCAAGTTCCGCTTCTTGGTAATAGAGTGCCTCTATTTGTACCAATGCATTCTGGGAAGGCCAACCCTTGCCAAATTGACTGTAGTTCCATCTACAGTGCACCTGAAGATGAAGTACTACACGACCAGGGGTCGAGTTGTCACCCTCTACTAAGACATCGAAGCGGCCAGAAGATGTTTCAAAACGGCAATCAAGGGGATTAACTCAATCAAAATCATGCCCAAGAATTTTGGCAGACCAGCTCAAACTGAGGAGCAGAAGCTGTTGCCCCGCGTTAACTCTGTCAACCTCGACAACCCCTCCCCCCTCAAGCAGGAGCAGAGTGAAGCACCCGAAGACGCACCTCCAGCAAAAAAAGGGCAACGGACAGCCCCCTCATCCAATGTGCCCCATTCTAGTGGAGAGTTCGAGTTCATCACACTCGGTGACAACCCCAATAGGAGCGTAAAGATTGGCACAGGGCTCCCCGGCCTGGCGAGGAAGCAGCTGAAGGCCTATCTTAGGGAGAATGATGACCTATTCGTGTGGAGCGCTAGAGAGATTCCCGGGTTCGACCTCGACGTAGCCTGCCACCAGCTCACCATAGATCCGACTCCTAGGGTCATAGTACAACGTAGGCGTAGGCAGTCTCCCGAGAAAGTGAAGGTTGTTGAAAAACTGTAAAAAGACCTCTTAGAGGAAAATTTCATTTCGGAAGCCCAGTAAACAACCTGACAGTCCAATGTTGTACTTGTAAAAAAATTTAATGGAAAGTGGCGCATGTGTGTTGATTATACCGATCTTAACAAGGCATGTCCCAAAGATGCATACCCATTGCCTAACATCAACAAACTAGTCGATAATTTTGCAAATTTTAAACTACTATCGTTCATGGATGCGTACTCGGGGTACAACCAGATCCCCATGGCGAAGGCCAACAAGCAATACACGTCTTTCATGACCAAGTCGGGCAATTATTACTACAACGTAATGCCAAACCTCGGTGCAACCTACCAGCGAATGATGAATAAAGTATTTTGGGGAGAGATCGAAGACATGCTCGAGGTCTACATGGACGACATGATTGTGAAATCGCAAGAATAAATTGACCACATCGCCCATCTCAGAAGGGTCTTCGATACGGCAAGGAGACGCAGAATGAGATTCATCCCAGAGAAGTGCACCTTCGGTGTCCGAGAAGGCAAGTTCCTTGGCTTCTACTTGACGGAGAAAAGGCAAACCCCGACATGTGCAGAGCTTTCTTTGAGTTCCCAATGCCGAACTTGAAGAAATCGATCCAATCTCTAAATGGGATGTTCGTCTCGCTGTTCTGCTTCGTGGCCAAGTCTGCCCAACTCGCACTCCTATTTTTCAAGCTTCTGCACAAGGAGGCCACGTTTGAGTAGACCGAGGAGTGCGAACAAGCCCTCCTCCACCTCAAATAAGTCCTCTCAGATCCCCCAGTTCTGCCGCAACCTGAGGACGGGGAGACTCTATATTTATACCTCACCGTCGTGGCTGAGGCTGTCAGCGCGGCCCTCATTCGTAAAACTACCAAAGGGAATAAACCAATCTACTTCACCAGCAAAGCCCTGCAGGGCCCCGAGCTCTGGTACCAGTAGATTGAGAAGGTTGCTTTAACCCTCATCAACGTGACCAGAAGGTTGTGACACTACTTCCTGGCCCACACGGTCACGGTCAGGATCGATCAACCCATCAAATAGCTACTCGGATTCCTAGACATGGCGGGAAGGATGCTCAAATGGTTATTTGAACACTTCGAGTTCAACATCCAGTACGAGAGCAGAAAGGCCCTTAAAGCTCAAGTTCTGGCCAAATTCGTCGCGAAAATGACTGTTGTGGCTTCCCCGAAGCTAAGAGTCCACAAGTGGAGGATCTTCGCCGATGGGGCCTCCAGCTCGACAGGAAGCGGAGCGGGCATCATCCTGAAGAACGAAGAGGGAACTTTGATAGAAGTCTCCATCACCCTAGCCTTCTTGACATCGGACAATCAGCCGAATATGAGGCGTTCCTCGCGGGACTTTGCCTGGCCGGGGACCTTGGCGCGAAGGAAGTGAAGATATTTACTGACTCCCAGCTTGTAGCTTCACAGGTGCGGGGAGAATACCAGGCCAAGAACGACAACCTTGCCCTGGTGAAAGAGAGGATGAAGAGATTTGGTTCCGCATAAGTGAAATACTTTCTACGCAAGCATAACACCAGGGCAAATATCCTGTCGAATCTGGAAAGCATGAATAAGAAAGGAGGGAAAAAGTCCATCATCCAAAAAGTACTCTCGCGACCAAGTATCGAGAAAGTCACTTTGACCATCAACATGAACGTCATCGGTAACAGCAACTGCTGGATGACCCCGACATACGAGTACCTCAGGATGGGGAGACTGCCCGACGATTCCAAGGAGGCTAACATGGTCAAAAGTCGAGCTTGCTTGTACGTCTTGATCGAGGACAAATTGTACCAGCGGGGATTCTCCATCCCTCTCCTCAAATGCGTCGAGGAGTCCAAGGTCCTTAACATACTTCAGGAGATTCACGAAGGGATCAATGCACAGCACCCCAGCAGGCGATCCCTCGCTCGTAAGGCTCTGCGAGCAGGGTACTATTGGCCCATCATGCAACAGGACACCAAGGAACGCGTCAAGAAGTGCGACAAGTGCCAACAACATGGGGACATGCACCTAGCCCCACCCAACGAGCTCAAACTGCTTTCGTCCCCATGGCCTTTCTCATGGTGGGGGATGGACATCCTCGGGCCCTTCACCATAGGCTCGTACTAGAATAAATATCCAATAGTCGGTGTCGACTACTTTACAAAGTGGATAGAGGCTGAAGCCCTTGCCAAAATCACATCGCACAACATACTCCGTTTCTACAAAAGTAACATCCTTGCCTGCCGGCGTACCCCAAGTAATCTTCACAGACAATAGGACGCAATTCACCGACAAGAACATCCAGGACACGAAGCAAAACTTTACATCTTTCGAGCACCCGCAAATGAACGGGCATGCCAAAGTCATGAATAGAGTGATCCTGCATGGCCTTAAACAAATATTAGGTGATGCCAAAAAGAGGTGGGTCGAGGAGCTACACAACGTGCTCTGGGCCTATAGGACAACCACACACTCGACAATTGGGGAGACCCCATTCCGACTGACATACGGAACCGAGGCAATAATTCTGGTGGAAATAAGGGAACCCTCCAGGAGGACCGAATCTCCCCTCGACGAGGAGAGGAACGATGAAGCGCTAAGGGAGGAGCTCAACCTGGTAGAAAAAATTCGGTCAGGGGCATCCCTCCTTGAAGCCTCACTCAAGCAAGAAAAAAATAACTCTGCGGCATGACAGCAAAGTCATCAAACGTGGATTCAGCATAGGAAGCCTAGTCCCAAGAAGGAACCAGAAAGACTCACACGAGGGCAAACTTGCCGCAAGCTGGGAAGGCCTCTATCGCGTCCGCGTGAGAACAGGAAACATGGCCTACTACCTTGAAAACCTGCACGGGGAGGAACTTGCTTGACCATGGAACGCTGAAAAGCTTAAACAATATTACAGTTAAACACTGCCCGCGACATACTCATGTCGTGACCACAAAGGCGTACTAGGGTAGAAGCACGACTCCTAAACTCGAGACAAAAAAGATGAGAGTCTGCTCTTGTGTGTGCAAGCGAACTATTGGTTCGACGGGGACACTTCAATCGAGCTCCATCGTTGCAGTACCAATTAGGCAGGACACCTAGATCGCTGGGAAGTTCAAGCCACGAAGCAGAGACCTCGATCGAGCTCTTGGCTTTGTCGACGGCCAGAACCCTACTCAGTTGAGCAAAACCCCCAATTACTTAGTAAAGAAAAAAGGGTAAACACAATTGCATATATAGTGTTGGACCCCAAATTTTGACCCCTTAGATTCTCATTATCATTTTAAAAGCATGATCATGAATTATCTAACCCTAAATCAGTGCAAGTTCATTATTGTCAAGTTACAGATGAATCAGGGTTTCCGCGCCGACAAAATCAAAACTACAAGGGAATGATCAATCAATGTTTTGGGTTAGGTCAATCATAAAATGAAATCAAAGATAATATCAAAGTCAAATGAGAAGTCAATTTGAAGAAATCAGTTCAGAATCAAAGACAGTGCAGTCGGGAGGCCCCGATTAGGGTTTTTAACTAGTGAAAAGTCAACTGTGGGTTGACTTTGATGTTGGAAGGTGTTGTAATGGTGGGATTGAGGTCCATGAAGCTCATATAGCTTATTAAAGTCTATTCAAGAAGTGTCAATGTCTCAGGGTGTCCAGAATATCAACAGGCGACTCAATCGGCACCGATCGATCGTACGATTGACCGAAAAGTCAACTCCACAAATTTTGAGAATTGGAATCCAAGTTGTGAATCAAAGTTGTTCCTTATGTCATAATGGACTTGCATATCAATTTTCATGATCATTGGATCAAGGATGAGAGAGTAATCGAAAAATCGGGAAATTAAGGTTTCAAAAGGGGCTAAACCCTAACTCCTTAACCACACACTCAATTGAGTTGGTTCCAAGCTCATTGGAAAGCTCTTGACAATTCCTACAAAAGTCCCAAACTAGTCCACAACCATAAAATGCATACTTTTTGAGATAGAAGCAAAAACATTCCTAGAAGGGAAAATAACAGAAAATTTTAAAGTTATTTTCACTTTAAAAGCTTGTGTGCGGCCAACTTTGAGGGGATTTTCACCTAGTTCCAATTGGATTTTGATTCCTTGACAAACATGAATGTTTTAGAGCTATGTAAGGGCTTTCTAAATTGTACTAGAACATCTCAAGAGGAGTTATGAGCAGGAAGTTACATAGGTGCAAAGTTGGAGGTTTCACATGTTAAGTCCCACATTGGTTGAATTTTAAAAATGACTTACTTCACTAAATCTGCCAAAAATTCTTGATTCAACTTGTTGTATGTGATATATCAGATGTGTGTAGCATGAAGCAAGAGCAAGTTATGGAGAAATATCACAAAATCAAAGGATTGAGTTCATTGCCATGCAAGTGGGCAAGTGGACAATTTGAATTCTCCAAGCATGAGGTGGAAAGGTAAAGGCTGTACCAGCACCTTCCCTATGGTTTCTAGGCTGCAAATCATCTCATAAATTCAGTAGAAATGTTGACAAAAGGGGTCTTGCATCAGAACAAGTGGAAAACCCTCCAAGGGAGGTTTGCTCCAAAATATCCAAAGCTTGCTTCATAGTGAAGAAAGGTCCCTAGCAAGCACCTCAATCTCTTTTCCTATAAAAAGGAGGTCTCATTCACCTCATTCACCTCATTCCACACAATTGATCTGATAGAAACCATAGAGAATCTTTGTTATCACAATTTCCACTCCTTACATCAAATTCTCAAAAATCACAAAATTCACAAAAAACACTCAAAGTGGTCATGAAGTGAAATCTGCCCAAAATCATTTCTATCCTTTCCAACACCTCAACCACCCTCCACACAACTTCTAAATAACATATAGAAGGTGTGTAATCCATTAAACCACCAAGAAACCTCAAAAATCAAAAAGTCAAACTCCTACCTATCATACTTTGACCAAAAGCCACAAAAATCACCAAACTTTGTTCTAAACCTTTCCTTGAGGTTTTGAACATCCACACACCTCATAAGTACCATATCTCAACTATTCAAACACTCACCAACCATTAAAAACTCACACCTTGTCTTTTGGCATTGAAAGTGCATTGTTGCTTAAAGGTGAAGAAAGGTTCAAAAGCAAAAAGTGAGGGAAAGCATCTCTGGTTTTCTCAACTGTTTTTAACTTATTCAAAAGGTTTATCAAGAGGTATGTGGCTGGTTTTTATTGGCTTTTACATTAGTTTTCATGAATTGGCATATTTGAGCATCATGTATAATTTTGAACTTTGAATATCATGTTGTTTTATGACATCCTGTTGTTGCTGCTACACATGGACATTATGTGTGCCTAGACATGTTTTATACTGCATATGTATGTTGTTCTTGTGTTTGTATGCCTTGAATTTGCTGCTTATGATGGAAACACATTGTTGTTGCATTTTGAACACAAGTGTGGGCAGTCACATGGCCATGAGGTTAAGAACATGTTTGTCTATCAGTTTATTCATTTAAAACTGCTTACTATCATGTGTTAGGTGTGTATGTGTGCCTGGACTAGCCAGTTTTTGCCCTGGGGGGTTTTGAGTTTTGTCCCTGCTTGGTTAAAGCACTAATATTCTTGCTCTCAAAACCAGATTTCTGTTCAGTCCCATTTAAGCCTTGTTGCTTGCATGAACATCATCAAACATGTATATTTGTGATGTATGTATGATTGCCTTGCTAAAATATTACTCACTCTTGGATTCAACATGACCATTGCACTTGCATTCTTCACATATTTTCAAGCATAACACCAGTTCTGGTTTTTGATACACTTTAATCTCATTTAGTTGTTAAAACATCTCATATACATCATTTTAAACATGCCTAAAACCTGGTTTAAGTGTTATAACAATTAATGTAGATTTTGAACTTCAAGTGTAGCTTTTTCAAGCATTCTTTTGCCAAAACATACCATATTTTGCTCTAGTGTTTTTCCACTCAAACCAAGTGTTTAGACACTTCCAATATGTCATTTTAAAAGTGTTCAAACCATCACTTAATGGTTATAACAAGTATCTCAAGTTTTGACTCTTAAAATGCAAGTTTCAAGTGTGTTTTGCAAATCAAGTACCACTTTCTCAAGCTGTCAATTTCCATGGTATTTGGAGCTTTAAACTCTTTTCATATGATATATAGGAAGTGTAGAACCATTCAAAAAGAGATGGAAAGACCTGAAACCAAACTGTCTAAAAACTCATCTTGAAAATGTCACATTTTGTACTTAACTTCCAATGGTGGAAGTTATGTGTTATTTTTGACTTTTTTTTCAAAAATGTCACTTTTTGCTCAAATTTGCAATTGTTATGCTAACTGTCATGTTATTTGTTTTTTCTCACATGTGATGTTTGAAACATCTCATATTGGTCAAGTATAACATGTATGTATGATCACTTCATTGAAAATCACTCTGTCATGAAAAATCACTTTCAAAATGCAAAATGGTCACATACACTTCCACACACCAAGTCACTTTTGGCCACAAACTTGTTGCTACCAAAAACACTTTACATACACTTTATATTGATCACATATGAAATGTTGGAATGTTCATTTTGCTTTAAAACACACTGCCTCACAATATCACTCTTGAATTGCTCACTTTTTTTCAAAATGACACATTACTATACCAGTTTTTGCATGATCTTGTTTCTGAACAAAAGGATAGGTCTAACACCTCATATTCATCAATTATGACATGCCTATATGATCATCTTGCATCAAAACACATTGCATCACAATTTCACTCATGAAATGCTCTCTTTTTCACCAAAGTGACATGACACAAACCAGTTTTTGCATTGCTTTGTTTTGGATTGTTTTATGTGTTATGACAGCTTGTGGTAACTATTTGTAATGTGTGTGTGTGATCAAAACACTTCAAAACTGCCTGAACACAAACACACACCACATAATGCACATAACATACAAATGAGCACTTTGAAAGCTATATCACTACACAGTCACTACAGGTCCCTATGTTTCACATACACACACTCATAATCATGTATTATATGTGTTTGCAAGATTGCTTTGGTCTGTATTGCCCTGAAACAGAAAGTATCATTGTTCATGCACTGTCATTTATGTCTATATTTGCAAATAACATGTGATTTGTAATAGCAGCTCAGTTCTGGCCCTAAAAGTGTTTTGAATTGCTTCACTATCATTTACATGTGATGTGTGTGTATTTATCATGAATCAAATGTGGTTGTATGAAGCTATCTATGTGAAATTGCATTTTTGAGCCAAAAACATAACCTCTATCGGGTTTTTCAGTGGAAAAAGAATTTTTGAAAACCAAGACCACCATCATGATCCTCATTAAATTCTACCCCAAATCCATATAAATTTTGTGCAAAATGGTTGAGAAATGAGAGAGATAGGTTAACTTTTGCAAATTATGGAAATACTTGGTTTTTGCCCAGCAACACATGAACACTCATATTATATATTTATCCATGCGCCTAAAACAATGGATGTATAGCCACCCCAGTGGTATGACCATGCGCCTTTCACCCCTTGTTCCTGAGTTCGACCCATGAGGAGGGCAACTCTTTTATCCATTTTGTGATTTTTCATACAAACTTCAAAAAATCATATCTCTCTCAATTTTAATCATTTTTCACCCATTCTTTTTTCATTGTGTTCATTTTAATATGTACTTTCATGTCATGTTTTTATTTTTCATGTTTGACCAATTTTTCATCATGTTTGACCATGTGCAAAATGTGCTTTTACAGTGTAAACCCTAACTGTTGCAAATGAAATTTTATGTGATTCCACTTGGTTTTGTTTGTAAAATTTGCTTGTTTTCATGTCCATACATGTTAGTTAACTTGCTAGGATTTTTTATTTTGAATTTTAACCATGTTCATCTCATCTCCCTGTTAACTGTATTTTGAAGTGCGATCTGTCGTCACAGTTCTCGTACTGATTATCTGCTTTGATTGTCATCATTGCATTTTCACCTTTATCAATATTTTCATTGGTTGTCACCATGAATGATTTTGTATTATGTTTATGTTTTACTTTTATCTCCAAGTGATGAAGCTTGTTAGCTTTCATCCAGTTGCTTCCCCAGTTCCCTCTCCAAAGGAAGGTTTGTCCACTTGACTAATCAATGTCATGAACAATCCTCTCTAACCCTTTTTGACTTTATTAAAGTCATTCTTACCCTTAGATTAGAAGCCTTTAGACTTTGCTTGAAGTCTAAGAAACCCCCCTGTACTAGGAGTGCTCTTCAACTAGAACCCTAAGAAAGAGTTTGTCAACTCTGTGTAAAAATCATTGTCATGACTTCTTACTTTCCTCTTTCACAACTTAGAAATAGGGAGTTTTGTCAAACTCCACACAAACATTGTCATGTTTGTTCCCCCTTGAACCTTGGTCATCATCAAGTGTTCTTTTCCCCTTGTGAGGTGAACTACGATTGCTCTGATTCTATCCTAGTCAGGATACGTAGGCAGAAGGTGCGATGCCTTTGCGAGCAAACTTAGAAAACCATTTAGGCCTTTGTTTATCTTTATCCTAAACCACAGTACATATTTCACACTTCACAATCAATCAAACAAAAGGTTCCTGTAGAGTACTACAGATATTTAGGGTGCTAATACCTTCCCTAGATATAACTAACCCCCGATCCCCGAATCTCTTAAGCATTGTCGTTACATCGTGAAAAAGGTATTTCTTTCTTGAGACCTTTCCTTTGGATAAATTAAAGACCGGTTGTAAAAGAAATAAGGTTCAAGTTAATCAATAGCTTGACATCCAATTTTCACCGCAACAGAAATGGCGACTTCACTGGGGACCAATGCTTTTGCTTTTATTTTGAGGGTTCAACCTATTTTGTTTAACTAATTGCTATCTGCGAATACTTGTATATATTTGTGCTTTGTTGGTTTGGGAAACTTGAAGTGGTGAGACAGCACTACACCTGTGCTCGAGCATACTTATGATAGGAAGGTGATATATTCAAGAAGGCTTATAGGGAGTAGATTCCCGACCAAGCTGACTTGAGAAAATCACTGCTCAGTGGAGGCCCTTTTGAGAGTTAGTATTGTTGATCGAGTATTCGTGAAAACAATGCTACTTTCTACATAGTTGCCCATGACACTGAGGACCTTTAGATACCTTTTCCCCCCACTATGGCTTTATTAGGATGTAGTGCGATGACTATAAGGAAGTAATTCCAAAGTAGTTGATACGCGATACTACACTTGGATGAGACTCTCTTGAGAATATTATCGACCACCAAGTATTTGGGAAATTGATAATATCCGAAAGATGGGTCGAAGACTCCGGGAACTCTTTTAGAACCTTGTTCTGCAGTTGTGGGAACCTTAGTACACACCTTTGGGGAGGGTAGACCTCGACTCCTCTTTCATTATCCAAACCCAAAACCTTGTCTGTTTACTTATGTGAATATGTGAATATGTGATTACCTGTGTTTGTGCATCCATAAACATCATGTCATAAAAGTTTTATGGAACTCAGAGTCTTTTATTTATAAAATATCAGGAACATCATGGACAATGGAAAAAAGAAAACTATAAAGTACACTTACAAAAGCCCTAATGTAGATGAGATTGAAAGGTTGAGCACTCTGATCACAGATGTAGAAGGGTTCAAGAGCAGGTACAGGAATTTGTTATCTCTACTGAGAATGAAGAAGAGAATAGATCTGGGACTCCTTTCCACATTACTCCAGTTCTATGACCCACTTTATCACTGCTTCACATTTCCTGACTATCAGTTAGTGCCGACACTTGAAGAGTATTCCTGTCTAATTGGGTTACCCATCCTTGATGCATCTCCTTTTCCCATCATGGAGAAGGACCCTAAAGAGGGAGAAATTGCTAAAGCCACACGTATCGGGTTGGTAGACATTCAGAAGAACATGGTTACTAAAGGAGGGATCTTTGGGCTGACTGCAAAATTCTTGATTGGGAAGGCTCAGTATTATGCCGATCACTTGAGTATGGATGCTTTTGAGGCTATTCTAGCCTTGCTTATTTATGGGATCTTTCTGTTTCCGAGCTTTGACAACTTTGTGGATCTCAATGCCATCAAAATATTCTTGAAGAAGAATCCAGTAACTACTCTACTAGCTGATGCCTACCACTCTGTTCATCTAAGAAATCTTCACAAAGGAGGGATGATCGTCTGTTGTGTTCCGTTGTTGTATAAATGGTTTGTTTCTCACCTACCCAAAGCACATACTTTTTGGGGAAAAGGATGGTGGTCTGAAAAGATTATGGCTCTTACTCACTCCGATATTGACTGGTACAACCGTAGTTACGATGGAATCAAAATCATTGATAGTTGTGGAAGCTTCGGGAATATACCACTCCTTGGTACAAATGGGGGAGTCAGCTATAACCCCGTGCTTGCTCGTCGACAACTTGGTTATCTGCTGAAAGACAAACCCTGCAGTGCTCACGTAGAAGGTATTTTCTTCATAGGAGTTTCAGAATTAAAAGATGAAATTCTCAAAGCATGGGGGCATATACACAGGAAAGGAAAAGAGGACTTGGGAAGACCTAACTGCATCTCTTTTGAACCTTATCTCCAATGGGTCCGAAAGAGGGCCATTCAGTTGAAAATGCCTTATCCTCCACAAAAGCCTATGGTCTTAATAGAAGAACAGCCGTTGATTTTCATGTCTGAGGAAGAGAAGCTGAAGATTGCTCTGAGGAAGTCACAGCAGACTGAGGTATCCTAGAAGTACAAATATCAGGTGGCTATGAAAGAGAACGAGGAACTCCGCAAACAACTTCAGTTGAAAGAAGAGGAAGCAGTTGCAAGCAAGAAGAGGAAGGCATAGGAAGATACATTTTATTCCAACCATCAATCAACTCCTTGGAAGGCTATGGTAGACAAACTCATCCTTGAGAAAGCACAGGTGGAAGAAGAGCTCAGAAGAATCAAGAAGAGAGAGGACTTTCTTTTAGAGCATATTGAGTTGTAATGTTAGGGCTTTTGTAAGATGTACTAAAATCTTTTGTAATACCCCTTTTGAAAATCAATGAAATGAAAGGATATTTTGGTAAATTTGAGTTCCATAAAACTTTTGCATTTACATTTGCATTCTCATTATTTAAACATTCAAGGAAATAAAGTTTATTTTGCAGATATTATCACAATGAACTCGGGAAAGAAAACAACCACAGGAAGTATGTTCCAAATCCCAGATCTGGGAAATCTTAGAAGACTAGCAGGGTTGGTAGAAGATTCTGAAACATTCAAAGGAAGATATGGGAATGTATTGTCTATACTTGAGATCCAAGTCGACGAAGAAATGTTATCAGCACTCGTACAGT
This sequence comes from Lathyrus sativus, assembly GCA_963859935.3. Taxonomy (NCBI): domain Eukaryota; kingdom Viridiplantae; phylum Streptophyta; class Magnoliopsida; order Fabales; family Fabaceae; genus Lathyrus; species Lathyrus sativus. The sequence continues at coordinate 633,112,657 of OZ012738.1, forward strand.
TCTACGACACAACTTATCACTGTTTCACTTTCCCAGATTACCAACTACTCCCAACCTTGGAAGAATACTCCGCCCTGATGGGGGTGAGTGTTACTCCTAGACCGTTCTCCGAACGAGAAAGAACTCCAAATGAAGGAACCATTACAGATCTCTTAAACCTAGAAGTAACTGAAGTACGTTCTCATTTAACTACCTAAGGGAGCATGTACGGTTTACCAGTAATGTTCTTGTTTGAAAAAGCCCAGATCTATGCAGAGGCAAAAAGGATGGAAGCATTTTCGCCGTCAGCTGGGTTACCCGATGAAAGATGAAACCGGACTTCGCTCTCCTGAGAAGCTTTTATATTGAAGAAGGAAAAGACTGAAGAAGTAAGTATTTCATGGCAATGCAAGAAAAGGAAGAACTTCAAGGAGTGGTACGTCAAAGTGGAAGAAAGAATCAATCTGAAGATGAAGGACCATCCAACAGAAGGATCTAGAATCTTTTGATGTTGTTTTCCGTATTTTGTAAGCAAGAAGCTTGTATTTCCATTTCCAGTTTGATGTTGTAAACTCTCTAGTTATCATCAATGAAGATTTGTCTGTTTCCCCGTTGTTATAATATTTGCAAATAAAGCTTTTATTCCCTTGAATGTTTAAAATCTGCATTTTGCATGTCTGCATTTCATAAGCATTGCATATGCATGTTCCTGAGTCGTGTCTCATTCCTCTGTCTTGTCTTCAGAATCACACTGAGACCTCGCCATCAGTACAACACCCGAGCCCAAGCTCGCTTAAGGATGGAAGAACAAAACTTAGATGTAGACAGAATCGACAATGAACTTGGAGAGCTCCGAGGAGGCATGGGACAGATCAGGGAAGCCTTACAAGTCATCCGTGCAATGTTGGACACTCAAGCCACCGTTGTCTCTGAAATCATTGCAGAGCCAATCCCGACAGCTGTAACCATTGCAAATGTACCGCCTTATGGTTTGTCTCCAGGCTTTGTGCCACCGCCGAAAGTCACTCAACAGAAAATTCCCTTGGGAGGAGAGATTCCACAAGTTGTTCCCACCTACACTCCAGCTACAGTTCAGGTTCAAGCGCGCCCCATTTTTCATAATCCTCCACCAGTATACGAAGGTCTTGAGGGGTATGAAGAGGAGAATGAGTCACATGAGAAGTTAAGGGAAAGTGTTGAAACTATATGGAGAAAGATCCGAGCGATGGAAGGAAACGATACCTTTGGTACTGACGCCAGAGAAATGTGTTTGGTATCTGGACTAGTAATACCGCCAAAGTTCAAAATCCCAAATTTCGATCAGTACTCAGGAGCTACTTGTCCACGAACTCACTTAATCATGTACTATAGAAGAATGGCAGCGCACATCGAAGACGACAAGTTAATGATCCATTGCTTCCAAGACAGTCTGAAAGGAGCTCCAGCAAAATGGTATCTAAGTCTAGATCAGTCAAGAATCCACAGTTTTCAAGATTTGGCTGATGCATTCATGAAACATTACAAATATGATATGGATATGGTGCCTGACCGAAGGCAGTTGTTGAGCATGTCCCAGAAAAGCACATAATCATTCAAAGAGTACGCTCAGCGGTGGAGAGAAACAGCGTCCCAGGTAGAACCACCTCTAAGCGAGAAAGAACTGACAGACTAGTTTGTTGACACAGTGAGACCAGAATTCTACGAGAAAATGATCAGTAGTGTGTCTTCAAGTTTTTCAGACAATGTGGCCATAGGAGTGAGAGTAGAATTGGGAATGAAAAGTGGAAAGGTAGCCAGCAGTTCCAGCAGTTCTAACAACATCAGTATCAAGAAAGTCAGCGGTGGGTTTCACAAAAAGAAAGAAGGTGAAACAAATGCCGTAATGGGAAGAAGAAATCGTACTGTGAGACCTCCATATCAGCAATATCAGCCGCCTCAACAAAGTTTCATCTAGCCAATCCAACCTAACTATGTTCAACAGTTTCATCAACAAAGACCCGTGTACCCGGTACAGTATGCCCCTCAGCAATATGTGGTAGCTGTGACCCCAGCATTCAACCATTCCGTTTCAAACTATCAACCAGGGCGACCAGCGCCCATGTATCAGCAAAACCAGCAAGGGCATCAACGAGCGCCCAACGCTCCGCCCTTTCAACAAAATCAGCAGCAGAGGGTACCACAGCCCAGAAAGCAATATCAGAACCGGAGGCCGACCACAAAACCTCCACTCCCACAAATACCAATGACATATACAGAGCTATATCCTTCTTTAGTTCATCAAGGGTTGATCACAACGAGACCATTAAATCCAGATACAACGTCTCCACATTATAACCCAAATGCCCATTGTGCTTTCCATGAAGGTGCTGCCGACCACAACTTAGAAGGTTGCTTTGCCTTAAAACATCTGGTAAGAGAGTTGATGGAGAAGAAAATCCTGTCCTTTGATGATGTACCACCTAACGTCAAAAGTAACCCACTGCCAAACCATGGAGGGGTCAATGCCATTGAAAAGTCAGATGAAGAGATAATTAATGATGTGTCAAAATCAGAACGCCATTGAAGACATTGCATGATAAGTTGACAGAAGCAGGGTTGTTGGGAAGTATTCATAACAATTGTGAAAAATGTACTGTATTTTCCAGTGGATGTGATGTGATGCAGGAAGATATACAAAGGTTGATAAATGAGGGGATGTTACAAGTATATGGTAAGGTAAGGAAAGAAGAGGTTTCTGTAATAGAGCTAGTTTTCGACCTGTCCAGGAAAAGAGAGAAAGTTCCAGTGTTTAACAGGGGTGCAAGGCCAGTTTTCAACAGAGCTGCTATTGGTCAACCGCGACCAATCGTAGTTCAAAAACCAAGACCGTTCCATCATGACAATACAAAAGCTGTTCCGTGGAAGTACGATGTGACCGTGGTGGACAAAGAAACGAGAAAGGTTGTTCAGATAGATAATCAGAAAGATGTGACCAACATTGCCGGCACTAGCAATATGACCCGCAGCGGTCGGATCTATCAGCCGAAAGAATCAGTAGCTATTCCAAAAGAAGTTATTCCTGCTGTGGTAATCAAAGAAAAAGAAGCCCCGAGCACAGAAGAAGAAAATGATGAATTTTTTAGGATTATCCGAAGAAGTGATTACAAAGTGATAGATCAGCTTCATCACACGCCATCAAAAATATCAATCTTGTCACTCTTGATAAATTCTCCAGCTCACAGGGAAGCATTACAGAAAGTATTGAGACAAGCACACGTAACCAAGGATATTTCACTCGGGCAGTTTGATTCAGTAGTGGCTAACATCACGGCGTGCAATACTTTAAGTTTCAGCGATGCTGAGTTACCGAAGGAAAAACGTGATCACAATCGTGCACTACACATATCCATCAAATGCCAAGAAGATACTTTGGCACGAGTACTGGTCGACACAGGATCCTCGTTAAACGTGTTACCCGCAAGATCACTGTCCAGATTAGCCTATGCCGGGGCAGAGATGAAACCAACCTCATTAATTGTAAAAGCTTTTGATGGTTCGAGGAGAACGGTCATCAGGGAAGTAGAATTACCAATTTTGGTGGGACCCCATGAATTTAACATTGTGTTTCAGGTGATGGACATAAATCCAGCTTACAGCTGCCTACTGGGACGCCCGTGGATCCATGAAGCAGGGGCGGTAACTTCTACCCTGCACCAAAGAATGAAGTTTGTGGTAAATGATAAGCTAGTAATTGTTCATGGTGAAGAGGAATTAATGGTCAGTAATCTTTCGTCATTCTGGTACATTGAAGCAGAAGAGGATGCGCTAGAGACATCATTCCAAGCACTAGAAATAGCAAACGCAGTGATGATAGAGGAGATGGTGGCAAAACGTGGTCCAACTTTCGCATCTACTCAAGGCGCCAAAGCTACGCTGGAAGAAGGTACTCCTGCAGGATGGGGAGAAGTCATTGAGGTAAAACCGAAGATGAATCGCCAAGGGTTGGGTTACAAACCAACTCAAGGTGAAGAATCGATGCATGACAACAGCCGGCCAAAGGCTATTCAAGAAATATTTATCAGTGGCGGTTTTCAAATCAACGTCGTGGAAGGAAATCTTGAAAGTGAAGACATAGGACAACTAGTGTATCATGACGAAGCTACTCTGAACAACTGGGAGGCCGTTGAAATTCCTGTAGTCTTTCCCGAGTTAAAGTAATTTGTTTGTTTTCTTTCTTTGTTGTTGTTGTTGTTTTAAAATCTCCATAGCCGTGCCCAAGGCTATAGGAATATTTTGTAAGGGCCCCATGCTTTCAAAGAAATATCAATGAGAATGGACTATTTTGTTAAAATTCCTCGTGTTGTTTCTTTACCGTCTTTTTGCTTTTACTTTGAAAGAAAAATGGCAATACAAAAAACCAAAACAAAAACAATTTTCTCTTTCTCTGTATGTGTTGCATTTGTTGTTGTGTGTTTTAATAAAGTAAACCCTTCCAACATGCAGTGATGACCATAACCCCATTGAATCCTGTAACCTCGCATTCCCTCCAGACGTGGATTCCCCAATATACCAAGCCGAAGACGAGGATGAAGATTTTGAAGTCCCTGAGGAACTGGTAAGATGGGCACAGTCTGAGTACACCGAGTTCCAGCCGCACAAGGAACATTTGGAGGTCATTAATCTTGGCACTGAAGAAGACAGAAAAGAAGTCAAGATCGGGGCAACACTAGAGCCAAAAGTCAAACAACAGTTAGAAGAACTTCTAAGAGAATATGTGGATGTATTTGCGTGGTCGTATCAAGATATGCCGGGACTAGACACAAATATAGTAGTTCACAAGCTACCGCTCTGACCTGAATGCCCGCCAGTTAAACAGAAACTCAGAAGAACCAGACCCGACATGGCTCTCAAAATCAGAGATGAGGTAAAAAAGCAGATTGATGCAGGATTTCTCGCAGTCTCCAAATATCCAAAATGGGTGGCCAATATTGTTCCTGTACCAAAGAAGGATGGAAAAGTTAGGATGTGTGTAGATTATCGAGATCTAAACAAAGCCAGTCCGAAAGACGACTTCCCTTTACCACATATTGATACTTTGGTAGATAATACAGCTCGGTTTGCAGTGTTTTCCTTTATGGACGGGTTCTCTGGTTACAATCAAATCAAAATGGATCCTGGCGACATGGAAAAAACAACCTTCATTACTCCATGGGGCACTTATTGTTATAAGGTTATGCCATTCGGTCTAAAGAATGCAGGCGCAACTTATCAAAGAGCTATGGTGGCTTTGTTCCATGACATGATGCACAAAGAAATAGAAGTATATGTCGATGATATGATCGCCAAGTCTCAAAACGAAAAAGACCATCTAGAACATTTGTTGAATTTATTCAAAAGACTCTGGAAATATCAGTTGAGATTGAATCCCGCAAAGTGTACTTTCGGAGTCAGATTAGGAAAATTACTCGGTTTTATTGTCAGCCACAAGGGGATTGAAGTGGACCCAGACAAATTTCGTGCCATTCAAGACATGCCAGCTCCGCAGACCGAAAATCAGGTTAGAAGCTTCCTTGGAAGGTTGAATTACATATCCGGGTTCATTTCCAATATGACCCCTACCTGTGAACCGATCTTCAAGTTGTTACGAAAGGATCAAACAGTTGTATGGAATTCTGATTGTCAAACAGCGTTCGATAAGATCAAAGGTTATCTCCAAGAACCTCCAATTTTGATACCACCTGTTCCGGGAAAGCCTCTCTTTATGTATTTGACAGTACTTGAAAATTCAATGGGTTGCGTTCTGGGCCAGCAAGACGAATCCGGACGGAAGGAGCATGCCATTTATTATCTGAGCAAGAAATTTACTAATTGTGAAAGCAGATACTCACTCCTAGAAAAGACTTGTTGTGCTTTAGCATGGGCCGCTAAGCGTTTGAGGCAGTATATGATTTGTCACACCACTTTGTTGATCTCGAAAATGGATCCAATAAAGTACATCTTTGAGAAACCTGCACAAACCGGAAGACTCGCCCGGTGGCATATGCTACTATCAGAATATGATATTCAATATGTGACTCAGAAATCTATCAAGGGCAGTGTGTTATCAGAATATCTCGCAGATCAACCTGTCGAAGATTATGAACCTCTGAAGTTTGATTTTCCGGATGAAGATATCATGTTAGTGAAAGATTGTGAAGAAACAAGTTCTGACAAAGGTCAACAGACAGATATTTGGTGGAAGATGATGTTCGACGGTTCCTCCAATTATAGCGGACATGGTGTAGGTGCAGTTCTGATGAATCCCGAAGGTGGTTACACTCCGTTTACAGCCAGACTAGACTTTGATTTTACAAACAACATTGTTGAATACGAAGCGTGTATCCTTGGTCTCGAAGCAGCCATTGATATCCAAATAAAAAATCTCGAAGTCATTGGAGACTCAGCTTTGGTTATCTACCAAGTCACGGGTGAATGGGAGACAAGACATGAAAACCTGATCCCTTACAGAGCTTATATCGTTGAAACGATCAAGTATTTTGACGAAATCACCTTTAAACATGTTCCAAGAGCAGCGAATCACATCGCCGACGCCTTAGCCATGCTGGCCTCGATGTGGAAAACTAGAGATGTCAATGATGGCACACTTATCAAAATTGAACGCAAGACAGAGCCTGTGTAGTGTCAAATGATTGAAGAAGAAACCGATGGCAAACCCTGGTATCATGATATAAAGAATTATCTGTTGAAACAAGAATATCCCGCAGATGCTACAACACTTGACAAGAAAACACTGAGACGATTAGCATCCAAATTCTTCCTCAGCAATGGTGTAATTTACAAAAGAAATCATGATATGGTCTTACTCAGATGTGTTGACAGAAGAGAAGCGGACTTGTTAATGAAAGATGTTCATGAAGGAATGTTTGGTACTCACGCCAACGGATACGCCATGTCCAAAAAGATCTTGAGAGCTAGTTATTATTGGTTAACTTTAGAAACCGACTGCATTCAGTACGCCAGAAAATGTCACAAATGTCAGATCTACACGGACAAAATGCATGTGCCTCCAACACTGTTGAATGTACTGTCGTCACCATGGCCTTTCTCTATGTGGGGAATTGACATGATTGGGGCAATTGAGCCAAAAGCTTCAAATGGACACCGTTTCATTCTGGTTGCCATCGACTATTTCACAAAATGGGTTGAAGTTGTATCTTACACCAATGTCACACGTCAAGTGGTGGCTCGTTTCATTAAAAAGGAGATCATCTGTCGTTACGGGATCCCAAGCAGAATTATAACAGACAACAGTACCAATCTGAACAACAAAGTCATGAAAGAATTATGTGATGACTTCAAAATCGAACACCACAACTCTTCCCCTTACCGTCCAAAGATGAATGGAGCTGTGGAAGCTGAAAATAAAAACATCAAGAAGATCTTGCAGAAAATGGTTAAAACTTACAAAGATTGGCATGAAATGCTACCATTTGCCCTGCACGGATACAGAACCTCCGTCCGCACTTCCACAGGGGTAACTCCCTTTTCTCTAGTATATGGAATGGACGCAGTTCTTCCCATCGAGGTCGAGATACCATCCCTCAGAGTCATCATGGAAACCAAGTTAGAAGAGGCGGAATGGATTAAAGAAAGATTTGATCAGCTGAATCTCATCGATGAAAAGTGCATGTCTGCGATGTGTCAAGGCCAGTTGTATCAAAAAAGAATCAAGAGAGCGTTCGATAAAAAGGTCCGTATCAGAGAGTTTCACGAAGGAGAACTTGTGCTCAAGAAGATCTTACCAGTTCACAAAGACGCAAGAGGGAAGTGGATGCCTAATTACAATGGCCCCTTTATTATGAAGACAGTATTCTCCAGAGGTTCACTGATCCTTACTACCATGGACGGAGAACAACTCACACACCCGATAAACTCTGACGTAGTTCGGAAATATTACGCCTAAAAAAGTACCCGATAAACCGGAAAATCCAAAAGAACAGTTTATGCAAAAGTTAAGGTAAAAAAAAAGTAAAAAGAGAAGAAAAGAAAAAGAGAAAAGAAATCAAAAGGCTTGCTAAGTTGAAAACCCGAAAGGGCGGCTTAGGAAAAAATGAGCGTCCCGGTGGATTGAAAACCCGAAAGGGCGATCCAGGCAAAAATTAGGGACAAAGGCGTTTCGTTGCATCAGACGAAGTCATCAACACTGCAGACTCAACAAAGATTCATCACAACAACTCTCGTCAGAAGCAAGGATCTTGGAGAATTCTAGTCTTTAGGGATAGTTAGGTCACAGGATTCAATGTAACCTTATCCACTTTTGCCATTTTTACTTGTAAAATTTCCATGGAATATTGTCATTTGCAAGATTTCATCCTTTAAATAAAATCAGCCTTTTGAGCCTTTCTTTCTTGTGCAAATTATCAGTTCCTTATTTTCTTTTTTATGCAAAATACCGTTCGTTAGTCAACGATTGTTTTTGAAAGCATTAAAGTCCAAATTTTTGAAAAATAACTGGGAAAGATTTAACAAAATGTTTTAAGTTGTGGAAAGACTCGAGGAAAATCATACTTCCCCGAAACTTCAGGGTAGCAGGAGTCTTGGTACACAGTCAGAATTTACATTCCCCAATGAAATGCTAGCAAGTTGAGCGACGAAGAGTCCTTTGGCCATGTACAGTTACCAAGATTGAAGATTATCCCTCAGGATTTCTTGTGATGATATGAAGGTTCTTTCCCCAGCGAAGTATTTCTGGACATCTGTTTGAATTCACCTCAACAAAATCTACCTACAGGCTCTATTCCCTAGTAGGTCTTCGGGTTTATTTCCCAAGTCTATGTACACCCCTCATCATGGGATCAGTGTGATTTGTTTGTTCCCCGAGTCGGTGACACTTATCAATCCCCGTGAAGTCTAAGTTATTACTTGCTTCATTTCCAAGTATAAGTCCAGTCGTAACTGGCATGTTGTTCAAACCAATTATCGTTGGTATTCATTTGGTCGTCACCTTTTGTTTTCTTTTGAAATCCAGTCGTAACTGGCACTATTTTAAAGTCCAATTGCCATTGGCACCTCTTGGATTGGTCGTTACCAACCTTCCCCGTAAAATCCAGTCGTCACTGGTATTGTTCAAATCCAATTGTTATTGGTATTTTGTTAGTTGTCACTAACTTTCCCCATGAAGTCCAGTCGTCACTGGCATTACTTAAATCCAATCGTCATTGGTATCTTATCTGGTTGTCACCAATTTTTCCCCTTGAAGTCCAGTCGTAACTAGTATTATCTGAAATCCAATCGTTATTGGAATCTGTTTCGGTTTGGTCGTCACTAACCCCCAGCTAAAGCTAAAGTAATCACTAGCTCTCTCTTAATCAATTGTCATTGGTATTATCCAGCATGGTCATCACCATCTTCTTTTTTTAAAGACCAGTCGTAACTGGCATTGTTTAAAACCAATCGTCACCGATACCCTGATTTGGTCGTCACCAATCACCATTAAAAGACCAGTCGCCACTGGCATTACTTGGAATTCTGGTCGATACCAATTTCCCCAGGACATTTCCTGATTACCAGCACTGTGTGAACTAGTTGCAGAAGCTGGGGATATATCCCCAGTGGTCCATGTTCCCAATCAAGTCTCGAAAATCTAGTCGTCACTAGTCCATTCCTGAAGATCCCGTTTGAACTCTTCACTATAGGAAGTTCCTCATCTGATCACCCAGTGAGGTTGTATCTCTATTCTTTCACTTCCCCAGTGAAGCATGCTTCTCTTTTCCCCAGTGGAATTAGTTTTCTGTTTCCTCAGTAAAATATCTCCTTTTCCCCAGTAAAAGTCTATTCTTCTCCCCGGTGGAGTACTTCTGTTCCAAAAAGATTGTCATCTTTATTGGATTTGTCTCTTCCCCATGTGAAGTTTCCCTGCTTACGCTATCAGTCATGTCTGAACTGTTAATTTAGTTTTTCAGTACAAGTCCCCAGTGTCGAGTCCTTGTATTTGTCATTTGTTTTGTTTTACTGTTTCGTTTATTATTATCTTTGCGTCTGTGCTGTTTGCATTCAAGCATCATAAAGCATCATTTAGAGTGCATAGAATATCATAACTTGTCCTTTAGCATGACATCGGATCTAAGGGACAAAATTTTCGGTTATCTATATTTAAATACCTTTCACTGCGATTTAACGAAGATTGTCATCTCTCGTTCCCCATCTAGTGAAGATATTTAAATAGGGGCAACTGTTGTACCCCAAATTTTGACCCCTTAGATTCTCATTATCATTTTAAAAGCATGATCATGAATTATCTAACCCTAAATCAGTGCAAGTTCATTATTGTCAAGTTATAGATGAATCAGGGTTTCCGCGCCGACAAAATCAAAACTACAAGGGAATGATCAATCAATGTTTTGGGTTAGGTCAATCATGAAATGAAATCAAAGATAATATCAAATTCAAATGAGAAGTCAATTTGAAGAAATCAGTTCAGAATCAAAGACAGTGCAGTCGGGAGGCCCCGATTAGGGTTTTTAACTAGTGAAAAGTCAACTGTGGGTTGACTTTGATGTTGGAAGGTGTTGTAATGGTGGGATTGAGGTCCATGAAGATCATATAGCTTATTAAAGTCTATTCAAGAAGTGTCAATGTCTCAGGGTGTCCAGAATATCAACAGGCGACTCAATCGGCACCGATCAATCGTACGATTGACCGAAAAGTCAACTCCTCAAATTTTGAGAATTGGAATCCAAGTTGTGAATCAAAGTTGTTCCTTATGTCATAATGGACTTGCATATAAATTTTCATGATCATTGGATCAAGGATGAGAGAGTAATCGAAAAATCGGGAAATTAGGGTTTCAAAAGGGGCAAAACCCTAACTCCTTAACCACACACTCAATTGAGTTGGTTCCAAGCTCATTGGAAAGCTCTTGACAATTCCTACAAAAGTCCCATACTAGTACACAACCAGAAAATGCATACTTTTTGAGATAGAAGCAAAAACATTCCTAGAAGGGAAAATAACTTAGAAAATTTCTAAGTTATTTTCACTTTAAAAGCTTGTGTGCAGCCAACTTTGAGGGGATTTTTCACCTAGTTCCAATTGGAGTTTGATTCCTTGACAAACATGAATGTTTTATATCTATGTAAGGGCTTTCTAAATTGTACTAGAACATCTCAAGAGGAGTTATGAGCAGGAAGTTACATAGGTGCAAAGTTGGAGGTTTCACATGTTAAGTCCCACATTGGTTGAATTTTCAAAATGACTTACTTCACTAAATCTGCCAAAAATTCTTGATTCAACTTGTTGTATGTGATATATCAGATGTGTGTAGCATGAAGCAAGAGCAAGTTATGGAGAAATATCACAAAATCAAAGGATTGAGTTCATTGCCATGCAAGTGGGCAAGTGGACAATTTGAATTCTCCAAGCATGAGGTGGAAAGGTAAAGGCTGTACCAGCACCTTCCCTATGGTTTCTAGGCTGCAAATCATCTCAGAAATTCAGTAGAAATGTTGACAAAAGGGGTCTTGCATCAGAACAAGTGGAAAACCCTCCAAGGGAGGTTTGCTCCAAAATATCCAAAGCTTGCTTCATAGTGAAGAAAGGTCCCTAGCAAGCACCTCAATCTCTTTTCCTATAAAAAGGAGGTCTCATTCACCTCATTCCACACAATTGATCTGATAGAAACCATAGAGAATCTCTGTTATCACAATTTCCACTCCTTACATCAAATTCTCAAAAATCACAAAATTCACAAAAAACACTCAAAGTGGTCATGAAGTGAAATCTGCCCAAAATCATTTCTATCCTTTCCAAAACCTCAACCACCCTCCACACAACTTCTAAATAACATATAGAAGGTGTGTAATCCATTAAACCACCAAGAAACCTCAAAAATCAAAAAGTCAAACTCCTACCTATCATACTTTGACCAAAAGCCACAAAAATCACCAAACTTTGTTCTAAACCTTTCCTTGAGGTTTTGAACATCCACGCACCTCATAAGTACCATATATCAACTATTCAAACACTCACCAACCATTAAAAACTCACACCTTGTCTTTTGGCATTGAAAGTGCATTGTTGCTTAAAGGTGAAGAAAGGTTCAAAAGCAAAAAGTGAGGGAAAGCATCTCTGGTTTTCTCAACTGTTTTTAACTTGTTCAAAAGGTTTATCAAGAGGTATGTGGATGGTTTTTATTGGCTTTTACATTAGTTTTCATGAATTGGCATATTTGAGCATCATGTATAATTTTGAACTTTGAATATCATGTTGTTTTATGACATCCTGCTGTTGCTGCTACACATGGACATTATGTGTGCCTAGACATGTTTTATACTGCATATGTATGTTGTTCTTGTGTTTGTATGCCTTGAATTTGCTGCTTATGATGGAAACACATTGTTGTTGCATTTTGAACACAAGTGTGGGCAGTCACATGGCCATGAGGTTAAGAACAGGTTTGTCTATCAGTTTATTCATTTAAAACTGCTTACTATCATGTGTTAGGTGTGTATGTGTGCCTGGACTAGCCAGTTTTTTCCCTGGGGGGTTTTGAGTTTTGTCCCTGCTTGGTTAAAGCACTAATATGCTTGCTCTCAAAACCAGATTTCTGTTCAGTCCCATTTAAGCCTTGTTGCTTGCATGAACATCATCAAACATGTATATTTGTGATGTATGTATGATTGCCTTGCTAAAATATTACTCACTCTTGGATTCAACATGACCATTGCACTTGCATTCTTCACATATTTTCAAGCATAACACCAGTTCTGGTTTTTGATACACTTTAATCTCATTTAGTTGTTAAAACATCTCATATACATCATTTTAAACATGCCTAAAACCTGGTTTAAGTGTTATAACAATTAATGTAGATTTTGAACTTCAAGTGTAGCTTTTTCAAGCATTCTTTTGCCAAAACATACCATATTTTGCTCTAGTGTTTTTCCACTCAAACCAAGTGTTTAGACACTTCCAATATGTCATTTTAAAAGTTTTCAAACCATCACTTAATGGTTATAACAAGTATCTCAAGTTTTGACTCTTAAAATGCAAGTTTCAAGTGTGTTTTGCAAATCAAGTACCACTTTCTCAAGCTGTCAATTTCCATGGTATTTGGAGCTTTAAACTCTTTTCATATGATATATAGGAAGTGTAGAACCATTGAAAAAGAGATGGAAGGACATGAAACCAAACTGTCCAAAAACTCATCTTGAAAATGTCACATTTTGTACTTAACTTCCAATGGTGGAAGTTATGTGTTATTTTTGACTTTTTTTTCAAAAATGTCACTTTTTGCTCAAATTTGCAATTGTTATGCTAACTGTCATGTCATTTGTTTTTTCTCACATGTGATGTTTGAAACATCTCATATTGGTCAAGTATAACATGTATGTATGATCACTTCATTGAAAATCACTCTGTCATGAAAAATCACTTTCAAAATGCAAAATGGTCACATACACTTCCACACACCAAGTCACTTTTGGCCACAAACTTGTTGCTACCAAAAACACTTTACATACACTTTATATTGATCACATATGAGATGTTGGAATGTTCATTTTGCTTTAAAACACACTGCCTCACAATATCACTCTTGAATTGCTCACTTTTTTTCAAAATGACACATTACTATACCAGTTTTTGCATGATCTTGTTTCTGAACAAAAGGATAGGTCTAACACCTCATATTCATCAATTATGACATGCCTATATGATCATCTTGCATCAAAACACATTGCATCACAATTTCACTCATGAAATGCTCTCTTTTTCACCAAAGTGACATGACACAAACCAGTTTTTGCATTGCTTTGTTTTGGATTGTTTTATGTGTTATAACAGCTTGTGGTAACTATTTATAATGTGTGTGTGTGATCAAAACACTTCAAAACTGCCTGAACACAAACACACACCACATAATGCACATAACACACAAATGAGCACTTTGAAAGCTATATCACTACACAGTCACTACAGGTCCCTATATTTCACATACACACACTCATAATCATGTATTATATGTGTTTGCAAGATTGCTTTGGTCTGTATTGCCCTGAAACAGAAAGTACCATTGTTCATGCACTGTTATTTATGTCTATATTTGAAAATAACATGTGATTTGTAATAGCAGCTCAGTTCTGGCCCTAAAAGTGTTTTGAATTGCTTCACTATCATTTACATGTGATGTGTGTGTATTTATCATGAATCAAATGTGGTTGTATGAAGCTATCTATGTGAAATTGCATTTTTGAGCCAAAAACATAACCCCTATCGGGTTTTTCAGTGGAAAAAGAATTTTTGAAAACCAAGACCACCATCATGATCCTCATTAAATTCTACCCCAAATCCATATAAATTTTGTGCAAAATGGTTGAGAAATGAGAGAGATAGGTTAGCTTTTGCAAATTATGGAAATACTTGGTTTTTGCCCAGCAACACATGAACACTCATATTATATATTTATCCATGCGCCTAAAACAATGGATGTATAGCCACCCCAGTGGTATGACCATGCGCCTTTCACCCCTTGTTCCTGAGTTCGACCCCTGAGGAGGGCAACTCTTTTATCCATTTTGTGATTTTTCATACAAACTTCAAAAAATCATATCTCTCTCAATTTTAATCATTTTTCACCCATTCTTTTTTCATTGTGTTCATTTTAATATGTACTTTCATGTCATGTTTTTATTTTTCATGTTTGACCAATTTTTCATCATGTTTGACCATGTGCAAAATGTGCTTTTACAGTGTAAACCCTAACTGTTGCAAATGAAATTTTATGTGATTCCACTTGGTTTTGTTTGTGAAATTTGCTTGTTTTCATGTCCATACATGTTAGTTAACTTGCTAGGATTTTTTATTTTGAATTTTAACCATGTTCATCTCATCTCCCTGTTAACTGTATTTTGAAGTGCGATCTGTCGTCACAGTTCTCGTACTGATTATCTGCTTTGATTGTCATCATTGCATTTTCACCTTTATCAATCTTTTCATTGGTTGTCACCATGAATGCTTTTGTATTATGTTTATGTTTTACTTTTATCTCCAAGTGATGAAGCTTGTTAGCTTTCATCCAGTTGCTTCCCCAGTTCCCTCTCCAAAGGAAGGTCTGTCCACTTGACTAATCAATGTCATGAACAATCCTCTCTAACCCTTTTTGACTTTATTAAAGTCATACTTACCCTTAGATTAGAAGCCTTTAGACTTTGCTTGAAGTCTAAGAAACCCCCCTGTACTAGGAGTGCTCTTCAACTAGAACCCTAGGAAAGAGTTTGTCAACTCTGTGTAAAAATCATTTTCATGACTTCTTACTTTCCCCTTTCACAACTTAGAAATAGGGAGTTTTGTCAAACTCCACACAAACATTGTCATGTTTGTTCCCCCTTGAACCTTGGTCATCATCAAGTGTTCTTTCCCCCTTGTGAGGTGAACTACGATTGCTCTGATTCTATCCTAGTCAGGATACGTAGGCAGAAGGTGTGATGCTTTTGCGAGCAAACTTAGAAAACCATTTAGGCCTTTGTTTATCTTTATCCTAAACCACAATACATATTTCACACTTCGCAATCAATCAAACAAAAGGTTCCTGTAGAGTACTACAGATATTTAGGGTGCTAATACCTTCCCTAGATATAACTAACCCCCGATCCCCGAATCTCTTAAGCGTTGTCGTTACATCGCGAAAAAGGTTTTTCTTTCTTGAGACCTTTCCTTTGGATAAATTAAAGATCGGTTGTAAAGGAAATAAGGTTCAAGTTAATCAATAGCTTGACATCCAATTTTCACCGCAACAGAAATGGAGACTTCACTGGGGACCAATGCTTTTGCTTTTATTTTGAGGGTTCAACCTATTTTGTTTAACTAATTGCTATCTGCGAATACTTGTATATATTTGTGCTCTGTTGGTTTGGGAAACTTGAAGTGGTGAGACAGCACTACACCCGTGCTCGAGCATACTTATGATAGGAAGGTGATATATTCAAGAAGGCTTATAGGGAGTAGATTCCCGACCAAGCTGACTTGAGAAAATCACCGCTCAGTGGAGGCCCTTTTGAGAGTTAGTATTGTTGATCGAGTATTCGTGAAAACAATGCTACTTTCTACATAGGTGCCCATGACACTGAGGACCTTTAGATACCTTTTCCCCCACTATGGCTTTATTAGGATGTAGTGCAATGACTATAAGGAAGTAATTCCAAAGTAGTTGATACGCGATACTACACTTGGACGAGACTCTCTTGAGAATATTATCGACCACCAAGTATTTGGGAAATTGATAATATCCGAAAGATGGGTCGAAGACTCCGGGAACTCTTTTAGAACCTTGTTCTGCAGTTGTGGGAACCTTAGTACACACCTTTGGGGAGGGTAGACCTCGACTCCTCTTTCATTATCCAAACCCAAAACCTTGTCTGTTTACTTATGTGAATCTGTGAATATGTGATTACCTGTGTTTGTGCATCCATAAACATCATGTCATAAAAGTTTTATGGAACTCAGAGTCTTTTATTTATAAAATATCAGGAACATCATGGACAATGGAAAAAAGAAAACTATAAAGTACACTTACAAAAGCCCTAATGTAGATGAGATTGAAAGGTTGAGCACTCTGATCACAGATGTAGAAGGGTTCAAGAGCAGGTACGGGAATTTGTTGTCTCTACTGAGAATGAAGAAGAGAATAGATCTGGGACTCCTTTCCACATTACTCCAGTTCTATGACCCACTTTATCACTGCTTCACATTTCCTGACTATCAGTTAGTGCCGACACTTGAAGAGTATTCCTGTCTAATTGGGTTACCCATCCTTGATGCATCTCCTTTTCCCGTCATGGAGAAGGACCCTAAAGAGGGAGAAATTGCTAAAGCCACACGTATCGGGTTGGTAGACATTCAGAAGAACATGGTTACTAAAGGAGGGATCTTTGGGCTGACTGCAAAATTCTTGATTGGGAAGGCTCAGTATTATGCCGATCACTTGAGTATGGATGCTTTTGAGGCTATTCTAGCCTTGCTTATTTATGGGATCTTTCTGTTTCCGAGCTTTGACAACTTTGTGGATCTCAATGCCAGTAAAATATTCTTGAAGAAGAATCCAGTACCTACTCTACTAGCTGATGCCTACCACTCTGTTCATCTAAGAAATCTTCACAAAGGAGGGATGATCGTCTGTTGTGTTCTGTTGTTGTATAAATGGTTTGTTTCTCACCTACCCAAAGCACATACTTTTTGGGGAAAAGGATGGTGGTCTGAAAAGATTATGGCTCTTACTCACTCCGATATTGACTGGTACAGCCGTAGTTACGATGGAATCAAAATCATTGATAGTTGTGGAAGCTTCGGGAATATACCACTCCTTGGTACAAATGGGGGAGTCAGCTATAACCCCGTGCTTACTCGTCGACAACTTGGTTATCCGCTGAAAGACAAACCCTGCAGTGCTCACCAGGTGAAATTCAAAACCCTTGGCACGCAGGTCGGGAAAATTCAGGTTAAAAACTACGGCACGCAGGCCGGACAAAACAACAATTCAAATGGCGCGCAAGCCAAACAGCTAAAAAGAACTAAACATCAGCTTCCTCATTGGGACGAGGCTCTTCATCGCTCTGACCAGCTTCATCGTCGGGCATCTCGGGGGCAACCACCTGACAATCGACCACCCGATGGAACTGGCCAATCCCCTCGAGGACAAACTAAGCCTCAGGATTCATAATTTCGAGCTTCTCCAAAGCACCGCTAAACCCCACCTTGAGAGATCCCAAGCAGTCCTGCTCGAGTTCTCGGATCCGGGCGACCAAGGCACCGCGGGTGGCGAGGGACCTCTCCTCATCTGTTCCATCCTCAACGGGCTTGGCAGTAGTCTTCAGTTCAACGACCTTGGTCTGGAGTCGGTCCCTTTCCCCTTCGATCTCCTTCAACGTTTCTCACACCGCATTCATCTCTTTGAGGAGGCGCACCTGGGCCTCGAACCTCATTTAGAATTCAAAGAGGTCATTCTCAGCCTTATTCTTCTCCTTCCAAAGGATAGCATTCTCGATCTGCAACACTTTTAGCTCAGACTTAGGGCTGGTTTCATTGTTAAGAACCAAGTCCGTTTCGAAGATCCTCATCATAACAGCCATGTCTTTCGACAAAGCCTTCCTCTTGGCTGCCCTGTTGACCCCTATGATGACTTTAGACTCTGCCTTAGCCACAATTAGAGAATTGTTTATGCAGAAGAAATCACGATGAAGGTAGCAAGAGGGCAGCATAAAACTTTCCCCAGTCACACTCTCAAGATGGTCGACAGGTCCAGAGTCATCGATGCGATGCCTTTTGGATGGAGTTTCTTGCAAGGGGGAGACTGGCTACATTGTGGGAAGGAGGAACCACTAGGTTATTGATCGGGCTTCTACATCTGATGGACCTGAGCGACTTTACCCTTGGGCCTTCTTTGCACCCTTGATCGCTGCAAGTTTCATGACACGCTCCTGGGTGTTGGACATCTGGCCTGCAACAAAAAAAAAGGGAAAAGAAGTCAATATAGCAAAGAAAAAATGAGCAGGCGCCCGAACAAAGAAAACATTTGCTACCTAAGAACCTCAAGGCTTTCTCATCATACCTGCACTCGAGGAGGGCCTTGGTGTTGATCAATCGAGGTTCACGATAAACCTTCCCACACTCATCAAGGATAAAACTCCAGTCCTTGTTGACACATTTCGCGGGAGTTAAACCATAGACGAACTCGACTATCTTCTCGTAAGATAACCGATCCTCGGCGTTCAGAGAGTTGGGCTTGATGATGTAGTTGTCTGTACCTCTGTTAAAGTGGCTCTCCTCCTACTCCAAAGGGAACTTCGACTCTAAAGACCCCACCCGTTACCCGTCTTCTTCCTTGACCACAAGGTCATACACGGAGTCAACAACACATGAGATACAGGCTTCACGATGAAAAACCTGTCCTTAAAGGTACGGGCAGAATCCTAGTATGCCCAGAATAACTTCCTCGACTACTTTAGGGATACCCAATTATGCCGACCCTGGAAAGATTTCTGTTACCGGTGGAAAGTACAGAAGAACAAAGGTAGTGTGGCTCCAATGCAGAAGTGTTGGCACACGAGCTCAAACGCTCGTACAAACGCAAGGTGGAGCTATTAAGGCGCCAGATGCAACTACTAGAACACTCCATTCTAGAAGTCACTAAAGAGTAGACAAAGTCCCACTTCCCGAAACGCAAACTCATACATCGGGAACCTCATCCCCTTGAACCTTGAGAAAATGTGATGCTTCTCTTTGGGCTTGTAAACTATCCAACTCGGGGAAGAGCCCTCGACACAGTCCTCGACGGTGGCAAAGGCGTCTGTATCATCGATGGCGAAGCACAACGTGGTGCCAAGGGGTTCCTACCCAGCCCAATCTTTGGGCGTGCGAGCTCACTCGGCCCTGACTTACACGACAGGGGTATCGGACTCGACTTCGTCATCAATTACAATGACATCATCGATCCTTGTGACCATTTTACCTAAAAAGAAAAGAAAAATAGTGAATTCGACAACTAAGCTCAAATCCACCCTTCCACTGCAAATCAAGTGAAAGGGCGAAGAGAGAGGTGAGGAGCCACTTGACAGACCTCCCCGACCATAACACCCGACGATGAAAACTCATCCACGAGGGGTCCCTTCTCGATGCAGAATAACGAGCCTCCTTCCTTGATAAAAAGGCTCATCCACGAGGGATCCTTGCTCGACACTGGCATCGAGTCTTCCTCCTTGGAGAAAAGACCTATCCTCGAGGAGACTCTCCTTGACACGAGACGGCGAACCTCCCTTCTCAACAAAAAGGCTCCTTATCGCGTAAGGTCTCTCTAGTTGAACACAGAAGCATCCTCGACAAGAGACTTCCTCGCAATGTTCGCACGTTTGTGGGGAGCACAACTCCCTAGGACCTTCATCGTAGGTCCCTAAGGCCTTCATCAAAAACTTCATGAAGTTTCCCAAAATCCTCATGAACTTCCCGGCGTCTTCATCAAAAACTTCATAGTTCCGCCAGAGACTTCATGAATTCGCCGAAAACTTCATGAAAGTCGCCAAAGACATATCGCGTTCTCTGGGAACTTCATGAGCTCCCCGAGGAAATCGCCGGAAAATGCATAAACCATCAGAAAGTTCATAAAATATGGAGAAAGGGATAGAAACTTACTTGAAGAAAAGGGATTATGGGCGACAGAGAAGGGTTGACGACAGCTGTGACGGCGGACGCGCTTTACAAAGTAGTGAGAGAGAGAGAGAGAGAGAGAGAGAGAGAGAGAGAGAGAGAGAGAGTTGTGAGAGACTTAAGGAAAAATGAAAGGGGAGCGTGAAAATGAAACGTACTTTTCCCATATTTATAACCCTAACATGGAAAGCAAAGTGTCACTAGGCACTCAAGTACCCTTACTCGCAGTCATCCTATGCATTTATTGCTCTTGACACGTGGCGCTGGAAGACGCCATGCGTGTCCTTTCATATCCCTCTCCTGCTCGAGATCGGACGTGTCCGTTTCCTTCTGCTTCTATCACATCGCCGGCCACGTTGCCCGACATTGTGCTTCCAGGAATGCTTCCCTAGGGGAAGTAAGGAAAGATCCAAGACTACATCAAACGAACTGGTACCCTGTGAGCTCTTGCCGTGTCGAGCAACTCCTACTCATGCCAACGCGCTTCATTCCCCAAGCTCAGTGTTTTGAACACGCATGAAGCTCCTCTAGGCGGGTCCTTGATGCTAGAACTGGCTCTTAAGTCATTATTCCTCTACTTTGGAGCAACGGCTTAGGGGGATCCTATTCTGGACTGGGCCAGAGGCTACCCCACTAACGGGCACGACCCAACCCACTTCTTCATCAAGAAGAGCCCAATAAGGGCTCAGCTTATCACATCACACAGGAACACTCAGTGTCTCCCCCACGGACTCCATGTGCCTCCGTCGCGAGGACAGGTCATTAAGCAACTACCCACCTTCTAAAGATCACGGGGCAGTTGACCCAAGGCGAAGACCACATGCTGGTCTTCCTTACACCACGTAAGCTCTGACAGTTATTCGTATTGGGCCTAGCAATCCAACCTAATGCAAAGTAAGTGTTGGCCCTGCGCTGGGGGCACATTATAAATATCCTCTTTCACTAGAGGGTCAGGTATTCTATTCTCTACACCTTTTATATATTTGCTTTTCTATTACTCCGTATCTTACTTTGGCATCGGAGTACCTTGCAGGTACACCTCCTCCGCTTCTCCACCACCGGAAAATTAAAGAGCTCACGACATGTTGTTGGCCACTGATCTTTTTCTGATCCGGTATATATATATATATATATATGAGTGGGGATCAAGTTACTCATAGAGTAAGTTTTTTAATCTTACTCCAAATCATAGTCTTTATATATGTATATATATGAAAACATTATAAGCTCTCTAAAAAGTTTTTATTTTATTGATTCTTCTAAAAAAATGATTTAATTTACATGCTAATTATAACAATTAAACTCTTATTTCTAGAATTTATAGTTAATATTCAAGTTGTCCATCGTTATATAGAACAAATTGAAAAACTGTTTCGATAAATAAATATAGATTTTGTTCTTGTTAGGGGTGTACGTGAGTTGGGTTGGATCGGGGTTTGGCTTAATCTGTGAAGATTTTACCCCATACCCATAAATTTAACTCTATACCCCTACAACATAAAAAATTGGACAAAAGTACCCTTGTATAAATACCCAACAATTCAAAATTTGTAGCTTTTTCCATATTTTCTTCCAGCTAGAGCATGAAAAATTTGTGTAATTTTTTTTACTTCTGGAGAACCCAGACACAAGATATCCAGTTCACAGTTTACACTACGGAGAACTCACTAGTAAGTTTTTAGGTTTACTTTTTTTTTTATGTTTATTCTCCGGATAACTTGTGGTCTAGTTATCCGGTTCTTTTATTTTCTTCACTGGATAACTTATCCACATGTTATTCGGTTCAGTTGATTGTGTCGCAACTGCGAAAACACCCAACGGAAAAACAGAAGAGTCTCCACCTTTTGTTATTTATCCCAAAGAGAGGAAAAGGAAACGATCGGAGGAAACCTGACGAAAAGGGAAAAGATAAGGTCATCGCAACCAAATCTTGGGTTCGGGAGTCAGTTACGCAAGGGGAAGGTATTAGCACCCCTCACGTCCGTTGTACTCAACGGGATCCATGCTTGTTGTCTAATCAAATGGTGTGTTCATCTATCAAAGGCTGTCTCACAGGAGGAAATAAAAGAAACGAGACTCGATAGAGCATCACCGCTCTATGCCTACGTATTCCCTCGTGCAATGGGAAAGTCAGAGTCAACGTAGTTCGGAAAACTACGGGTGAAGGTGGGGGAAGGTTGCTCGCCAAGACATCCCGGTCTTGTGCCTACGTATCCTCATATGGTATGAGAAATCAGAGCAAATGTAGTTCGGGCTAACACGACCATAGATTGGTTAAGTGTTTTGATTGAGTAGGGTTAAACCTTCTTTCCAGTTAGGGACGATGCCTGTTTGCGGTAGAACCAAAACTTAACACACTCTTTCTGAAAATGGTTTTCAATTAATCCCGAAGGATAAAAAAGGTTAGATGTTTTGTTTTGTGTTTTTTAAGAAGAAGGGAATTGAGTTAAGTTTGTAACTCATGTTACACTAAAGACTATGACTTGAGAACGAATGCGTCGCATCTCGTGCCTACGTATCCTGACAGGAATGGAATCAGAGCAACCGTAGTTCCCCTGGTGGGGGTGAGGAACTCTTGACAATGGTCAAGGTTCCAAGGGGATGTAAGCATTCATAGAGAAGTACTTACATGGAGTGCGGCGACTCCTAAATCTACATTGAAATTGTTATGAGAGAATGTTCACGGTGGGACGCTAAACATTAGTATGGCAACTCGGATCCTAAGGCTAGGATAAAGGGTAAAGAATGTCCACGGAGGGATGCTAAACATGAGTACAACGACTCAGATCCTAAGGCTAGGATAAAGGGTAACGAATGTCCACGGCGGGACGCTAAATAGAGCACGGCGACTCCAATGCTAAAGTTAGGATAAAGGGTAAAGCATGTCCACGGCGGGACGCTAAATAGAGCACGACGACTCCAATCCTATGGTTAGAATAAAGGGGTAAAGGTAAAGGATATCATGTGTAACCAACAATGTCACAACAATGTAAACAAAAGGTTCAAAACCTCATGGGGATAATCAACAGTTTTTTTTAAAGGCGAACAATTAAGCGCGTATAAACAAAGTTGAAATTCAAACTTAAATGTACAAGGGAACCAACAATCCCATTTTATGTTATCTTCAAATGAAACTCAAAGAAGAATAAAATCAAAATTTTGAAAATGAAGGAATGAGAAATAGGAGCGTACAAAACCCTAAAATGAATTACAATTTTCCCATAATGAAAAGTGTTTCTAAAATAAGAATTTTAGAATTCTTTAATCATCATATGAAAATACACATTAAAACAAGAATTTGGAAAAAAGAATCAATTTAAAATGATTAAAAATGGAGGAGTTATGTAAAATTGAAAGTTAAATGAAATTAAAGTGAAATAAATAAACCAAGTGCTAAAAAAGAGAAAATGCCACACCCAAGGCTTGAACTCAAGACCTTGGGGTCATGGACTTAAGATCATGCCAAACCAGCCATTAAACATTTGCGAAATAGGGATGGAAAGAGAAGATAAAATATTAAAAGCATAAGAAATCACAAAACTTAATAAAAAGTGGCCTCGCTGAGGCTCGAACACAGGTCTTTGGGCATTACAAGATACTTAAAGGCAAGGCGTTAACCACTGGGGTGGCGATACATCCATTGTATCAGGCCACCCCAGTTAAACATAAACCTAAAAGGCGTGTTATTTGGGCAATGCCAAGACAAGACAAGTGAAAAATCATGAAAACGAGTTCAATCCAACTTCACCAATTCTTAACCAATTTTGATGAAATTAAGCCAATCTCACTTGATTTTTCATGAGGATTAAGATGGTGCTATCCAAATTTTGAAATGATGCACACAACTCAAAACACGATAGAACATGCAAGGAGAGAATTTTGAAATGCATTTTGGAATGGTAAGGTCAAAACATATGCATTTTAGTGCAAGCAAGGGTCTGAGCAGTTTTCAAATGTAGTATGGGATGAGTTCCAACAGAAAGATTTGTTCAAAGACAATAGAACACAAAATTGGTATATGAGTTGCATTAATGAGCATGAGTTGCCTATGAACAACACCAGATGATCAAAATAAATTCCTCAAGATCAAACAAAGGGTTGTGCAAGTTGTAATCCAACTGTCAACCTAGTAAACTAATTGTGCAGTACCATTACAATGTTAAATCAATACATAAAGGTAGCAAACAATTTCCAATCTAAAATGCCAACAGTCATGCACTTAATACATATATAAAAAACAACCTTTCATGCCAACAGAGATTGAACCAATCCCTTAAAATAATTAGCTGATCAACAGCCTAGTGAAATGAAAAAGAAAAGAATCTTTACAATGCCCAAAGCAAAGCTTAAAGGCAGCAAACCAACTCTAGACCAGAATTCAACAAGCTAAAGCACTCAAAAAATGTAATAGTTGAGCAATGAGACCCCAACAGAGATTAACCATGCCTCAAGATAAAGAGCTGGTAGCAAATCAAACAATCAACCTACTCAAAATGGTTTTACAACTCTCAAGGCAAAAACAAAAGCTCTACAACCAAAACACCCCAACCTAGACCTGAACTATCTCTAAATGAGTTGCAAATTTGAATCCCAACTGATAAACCCTCCCCCCAACAGAAACTATGGCCAACAGTTTAGTATGTCAACAAGGTTTGAAATTTAAAAGAGAATCCAAAAACAGACCTATGACAGTCTTTTTCCACCAAATCTGGCAGTAGCCTTAAACAAGGCTTTAAAGGCAGCATTAGTCTTAAACAAAAACAAACCCTTAAAGAAAACAAACAGCACCATATTAAACTTAGTTCACACAATCAAAGCCAACTTCCCTCATAGGGTTAACCAAAGCTGAGGCACACAACAATCTTAAAAACTCTTATGATAACCTTCACTCTAAGGACAAAGCTATGCATCTCACCAAATGCAATAGTTAAAATGAAACCCTAATGGCAACAGAGGTTAGTTAAAACTTAAGACCAAGGACTGGAAGTATGTCAATGCACCAATCTAATCAATATTGGCTTTACAGCCATAAAACAGTAGAAGCAGCAGTCTCACAATTCAATTATCTCACCATGGATTGATAGATTCAACTTCTTAAAAATTCTGTCACCAGCCTCCCCAACCTAATGCTCTGGTGATAACAACATAAACCAACTAGATATAAACAAGCACAAAGGTTAAAAACCAAGGATGAGCTTGACCAGTGCATAACCAATCAATCACAAACCAATGGCTTATGACAGCAGCATAAGTGCAATAAACTTGATGCAACCAATCAAACCAAATAGCCACCCTAATGTAAGACTTTAAAGACAAACCCTTCCTTTTCAGACCATTTTAATTCAAACCATGATCCTCAAATGGAAACCACAACCAATAACCAACTCCCTTATCATGAGGACTACCTTTAGCAACGACCATGAGTTGACCAAGTCCTCTCTAGTAACAGCTCCCTTAAGCAAAGGATCCTAAATGACAGTTTATAATGCACATTATAAATTCAATAGATCCAATCCTACCACAAGCTCTAGAACAGCCTATACCTAATGGTAGTCCTATACACATTAGCAAATACTAGACTAAAACAAGTATGCACCAAAATGGAGGTTCATAAGCAACAAACATGACAATGTTAAGTTCAAGTCACTAACTCTAGGCCTCTTTATGTTGATAATTGACAGATTTTAAGATTCACAACATTCTTGGTGTTAATGTATATAAACTCAGTATCACAATGTCACAGCCTAAACCTACCATGCACTTCAAAAACATACTTCCACCCAAAGTAGCAAATGTACTTCTTATCCTAATGACAATCTAGCAGCAAACACACATGGCTTTGACAAAACCAAACCTCACATAACTTGGGACAACATAATTAACAAACTCTAGCATGACAATGTCAAAACAAAATCCACACATACGTGATGTATAATTATGAGAAAGTTCAAAACTACATACCTTTTATAGTCTTCCCACACTTAGTGCTAAGTAAAAGCAAGAACTCCTTCCTTATATGCAAGCTTGGAGATTGTTGCTTCTTCTTGAAGAAAAAGAGGCAATCTTGTGGACAGATCTCACAAATAAACTTCCAGCTGTGGTTTGAGGTTTTGGACAGTTAAAATATCATAAAGGGAAGGTGTTCAAAGTGTCACAATGATGAAAAATGGTTTGTGTAGTGATTTGGCTTGAAATGTGCATAAAAGTTAAACTATGGTGTGTGGACAATTGACTTTTTGATCCATGATTCTTTTGATGAAACTAACTATTGGAATAGCTTCAAATGGTGATTTTAATGGTGTGTATATGGTTTTTATGATGGTTTCATGGCTGGAAATGATGCTGGTGTGAAAAATGCAAAGTGGCCATTTTTGGTGATTTTGTGAATTTCTTCACTTTCAAGCAAGGAGGGAAAGAAGAGAGCTATGAGTTTATTGTTCTCTTGGATAGCTCTGGTGTGGTTTTAAGAGTGGAGTGAAACCTTTTTTTATAGGCCAAGGAAGGGTTTGGGGAAGATTTGTCCAAGTGGTATTCAAGGTGTTTTTTTAGTAAAAATCTCATGAATCCACATGATGGTTTTTGTTCTGTTGGCCTTGCTTGCTTTCAAAGAGATTAGCCCCCTAAAACCAGCTACAATGAGCTGTAAGAAGTGACCTAAGAGTGTACAAGGACACCCTCCCATGCTGCAGCCACCAATCTTCTCTCTCATGGTGTACTTTTTGTATTTTTTTCCATTAAACTAATGTGTCTTGTCTAACATTTGAGATTTGCTTAGATTCTTGTCTTATTTAGTCCAAATTGTAATCTAATACATCTTATCAGACGTTAATCCATGGTTAGAGATGAAGTTCATAGTTGGAAATCAAGTTCATCTTGGGTTTTGGCAAGTTGACAAACTAGTGCACAGGCCTAACTTTCTCACTTCATAACTCTCAGCTCACAAGGGCTATGGAAGATTTCTATTACTCTTTGGAAAGCCCTCATGGAGCTCTACAACTTTCATGTTTTCATGATCTTCAGATTCCAAGTGGAACTAGGTCAAAAACCCCTCAAAGTTGGCTGAAAACATGATTTGCAAGGCCAGAAACTTAGAATTTTCTAAGTGTTTTCTCCTTCTTGTGATGATTTTGAATATAACTCCAAATCTATGCATTTTTTTCACATGGACCACTGTGAGACTTTTGTAGGAATTTCCAAGACCTTTCCAACAAGCTTTGAACCAACTCAATTGGATGTGTGGTTAGGGAGTTATGGTCTGGCCCCTTTCAAAACCCTAATTCCCGATTTTTGCGATTACTCCCCAATCCTTGATCCAATGATCATGAAACTTGATGGGTAGGTGTTGTTGCACCCCAAACTTTGCCCAACCTTTTTCTTTAACTGGCTTTTGTTTCATAGCATCAGCATTGCATTTCATTGCATTAACATTTGCATACCATCATCCATTCACAGGGGATCAAAGGGGTGTGCTCATCAATAATAGGTTATCCAAGGTCTAAGCCTAGTCAATAGGTTATATTCAAGCTATGCAAGAGCTTATCACCATCAAAAAAGTCAAAGAGTTGTATGTGGTTCACCTCCTATCTTGGAGGCTATGAAAAGATCACCAGATGATTGTGAGTCCATGGATATGGGTATGAAGCATTGTGGGAGCTCATAAGAGGTCTTGAGAGTCATCATGGAGCTTATTCAGGCCATTATGCAAAGTACAAGAGGCCACAGCCAAAGTTGGTACAACTAGGGTTTCACCTGGTCAACCCTCAGTCAACTGTGATTCTTGAGGAGATTAAGACTCATTTCCAAGCAACTATGATCATGGAAAGATATTTTGAGACACTTAAGATATCATTTCAATATCAATTCATCAATATTCAAGAGTGTGAGAAGTTATTGAGCTAGGGTTTCTAAGCTTGACAGTGCAAAATCCCCTATTTTAGTGCCTAACTTCAAGACCACATAACTCAAGATACAAGTTTCATCTCATCTTGATATCCACATGAGACTTGTAGAGCATGTTCTTAGCTTTCTTTTGAGTACTAGAAGCCATTCATTGGATTTCTAGAACTCAAGTTATGAAGCAGACAAGTTACAGGTCATCAGATGAATGTGATTTTGGAGCTTGAAAGTCAACCAACTTGCATGACATTTTTGACCTAGAAAGATGTTTCTCCTTAATTTTTGACAAGCATGAATGTTGTTCCTCATCATCTTAGCTTTCCAAATAGTACTAGAGGTCCTCATTTGGATTTGTAGAACTCAAGATATGAGACTTACAAGTCAAGGGTATTTTGGGAAAGCAAGATTACAGGTCATTTTCATTATAGGTCAAGTTCACCACTTTGCATACCTCAAATGAAAATCTTGCCAACTTGAAAGTTGCTCAAAATGGTATCATGTGGTCAATCAAACCTCAAGGGATCATTGACATGGCTTGAATTGGAAAATGTTTGAGAAAAAATTCATGAAAGGAAGCTTGAAAAGGGCTAATTCAAATCAATTCATTTTGGAACCAATTCATGTCATATTTGTGCTTGTTTTGAGTCTGATTGATGTTTTAAGAACAATGGAAAAATCAGAAACCAAGTTCGAATTCATTTGCTATGCCAAATCCAAGGTTTCTTCATCTTTAAGCAACAAATGCAAAATCAACCATCCATTCAATTTCAAGGCCTCAATCCTATCCACACATATTCCTTACATCATAAGTAACTAGAATGGATCAATGTACAAGCTGTTTGGCTTTGTTTTTCACCATTTCCATAAAGCTTCAAAATCAAAAATGTGAATTTTGGATTGGATTTTTATGGGCTTCTATTGGGCTACAAATCATTCAATATCCATTGTATATAACATTCTAATCATTCCTAACAGAAAATAACAGAATTTGGAGGCAGTTACAACAGAATTTCATGGAGAAAAAGTGAAGAAAAATTGATTTTCGTTTTTGGAGAATCACCCACATTCAAGCCAAACCAAGATTGCTAGAAGCTTGAAGATGATCCATTGAAACTTTCTGCACCATTTGGAGTGAGAACCATTGCCAATTGACACCTCCATTGAAGCTCAAAACCAGGTTCTTATTTCTTATCCATGCTCTCTATTCTTGAGGAATTTTAGTGCCATTTTCGTGGATTTACACTCCTTAGGATATGTAGAAGGTTTTAGGATTAGTTTGGTTAAGTTTCTTGAAACTTTAGGAAATGACACCTTAGCTTGTTGTTCACATTTCTCCTTATTTATTGGATAAAAATGGAAAAGAATATGATATTCATGATCTAGGAAGCAAGACGAAGAGAATGGTATAAGAAATTTAAGTTTTTGTTGAAGTTTTGAAAACCGGTACTATTCATTACCGACGGAGAAGATGATCGGAATCTTCTCCGGCCACCGCCCCCCATCGCGCGCAGGATTCCCTCCGTTTTGCTATTCAAAATGTCAGTTTTAATGCCAGCCGTCCGATTGCGTGGATCGTTGACTCGTTATACACAACGCACGGTCGTGATTAGTTTTCAGGAAATTGGCCTTTCCCCTTTGCCCCAAAACGCTGAGTTTCACTTAAGGTGAACTCAGCTGGGCTTTTAATTCATTTGCTAACCGCACCCCTAGCACGCATGGCCCAAACAAATAACACATAGGAAACTACTACCTGCACCCCTTGTAGTTTCTTTTTTTTATTTCATTTTCTTTTGTTTTCCATTTGATTAGTTGTTCCATTTTAATTCAAGAAAAATATTAAATGATGTCAATAAATCTTGAAAAAAATATTGGAGATACTTGAATATGTGTAGAATTTTGTCATGATTTTTATTTTGATTTTCCATTTCTTTTTCAATTAATTTCATTTTTTCCATTTTAATGTGTTTTTAATAATTGAAAAATTACATGCTATGCTTTGTGATTTTCTTTCTCTTTCAATAATCCATATTAATCTCTGATTCTTTGTATGGTGAATGTTGATACATTGTAGAATATTTTAGTATTTTTCTTGCATGTTTTAGATTCCATTTGAATAGGTTTTGAGGCACATCTTTAGAGCCTTCCCCATTTGAATCTCTCATAGCATACATCTAGGTTTAGCATCTGGTTCGTGTCCTTAAGCTTATAGTTTGGACTTGAAACTTTTACCATGGACTCCTAACACATTTAGGATCCTTTAGGAATTTTATCAAGATTTTAGGACCTGATTTCCTATTTTTCCCATATTTTGCATTCTGACCAATGTTTGCATATTTCAACTTGCACCTTCTCATAGTTTGGCCTAATAAATGAACTTTTAGCCAACTTTAAGCATCCAATTTTCCCATTAACACTTAGTACATAGGTTGACACCTTTTTAGGTCCATTTTCAAGTCTCTAACACACCTTTAAGTTCTCTTAGGATGAATTTTCCTTAGAGCTAAACCTTGAAGGTTTCTTTGGAAATTTTTGTGATGATTGCTTTCCCCTGTGTGGTTTCTTTCCTGGGCTTTGCCCTATCCTCCTTCCCCAAGTCTTGATGAGGATCCCTCTTGGGAGAGCCTAATCCTTCCTTTGGTTGGATTATGTGCATTCCTCAAGAGGTTGAGCCTTGGATAGATATTCATTAGCATAGTACATTCCTTTAGCTTGCACTATCTTCCTCCTCCAAGTCTTGATGAGGATCCCTCTTGGGAGAGCCTAATCCTTCCTTTGGTTGGATTCTGTGCATTCCTCAAGAGGTTGAGCCTTGGATAGAAATTCATTGGCATAGTATATTCCTTTGGTTTATACTATCTTCTCATCTGTCCTATATTCTTAGGATCCCTCTTGGGAGAGCCTAATCCTTCCTTTGGTTGGATTTTATGCATTCCTCAACAGGTTGAGCCTTTGATGGACATTCTGTGTTGATACACACTAACCAGATACATTATATTGACATCTAGGTTCCACCATTCTCATATGTCCTACATTCTTAGGATCCCTCTTGGGAGAGCCTAATCCTTCCTTTGGTTGGATTCTGTGCATTCCTCAAGAGGTTAAACCTGAGATGGACTCTTGTGTAACACACCTCTAAACCTGATGTAGCCTGGGATGTTTTCCCTGTTGCTCATCTTGTTTACACTTCTCCTCCCTGTTTGATTGATTTTCTTGTTGCATTAGGATAGACTTGCATGTGTAGATACCCTTTTGTCTAGGTCCATACTTGCATCTAAAGGTTGAGTTTGTCTCCCTTTGCTTATGTGTTTTCTCTATGCATCTCTATTTGCATCCTATGTTTGCATTGAAGGTTGAGCTTGTCTCCCCTGCTTGTACTGTTGCATCGCATATGCATCTGTTTATATTCTCATCTCATCTGCTTAATGATTTTAGCTGTGTTTTTTTCCCTTTCTGCATGTTCCCTTAGGATTCTCACCTTCTTGTTCAAGGATGGTAATGGTAGACATTAGGTTTAATCCATGCATGACAACACATAGGATAGTTTCCCCTTTCAAACTCAGCCTTAGGGCCATATTGTATGATAACGTTAGGGCTTGATAGTGTCCCCTGTAGAGTCTTCTCTCTTCTCTCTCCAAAACAACAGTAAAATACGTAATAAAGGCAAATTCATACTGTACGTTACGAGCCTTAAGCCACTTGGGAAATGATAATTGAGCGGTCTCCTCTCAATCGTCTAGAGTGTTTAGTATACGTCCTTTGGACGATATGCGACGCATTCGTTCCTAAGTCATAGTCTCTAGGGCAGTGTGAATTACAAACATTCAGAAAAAAAAACACTTCTTTCCGTAAAAGACGAAAACAAACTTCAAACCTCTTTTTGCCCCGTGGGCCCGTAAACTCAGGAAAACCTTTTTAGAAAAAAAGAGTGTCGTTAACTCTAAGTTCTACTGCAAAAGGTAACGCACGAGTCTCCGACGAGCGAGCTGCATACACCAAACTTCTGGAACTGTTTGTTAACCCTACTCGGGTAAAAACATATGAACGAGCCTGTGTTCCGTGTTATCCTGAACTACGTAAGCTCTGGTCTTTCATACCAGATGAAAGTACGTAGGCACAATACTGACGTATTGGCGAGAAACCTTCCCCTTCACCCGTAGTTAGCCGAACTACGTTGACTCTGATTTCTCGTTCTAGACGGGAATACGTAGGCACGAAGCTGCGAAGCTTTGCCGAGTCAATTTTCTTTTCTTTTGAACCAACCTTGATAGGTAGATAGATAAACAACCCGTCAGATAAACACAACAAGCGTGGATCCCGTTGAGTACAATGGACGTGAAGGGTGCTAATACCTCCCCCTTGCGTAACCGACTCCCAAACCCAGACTTGGATGCGATGACCTTGTCTTATACCTTTTCGCTAAGTTTCTTCCGATCGTTTCCTTTCCCTCCTGTGGGATAAATAACGAAAGGTGGCGACTCTTCTGTTTTGCCGGCACCTTATTTTTGCAGTAGCGACAGGTGTAATATGTAATTAGGAACATTTTTGCTTCCCACCTTGAGGTCAAATTACTTATGGTTGAAGAGTTGACTTTTCGGTCAACGAAACGACCGATCAATGACTACCGAGTCGCCTGTTGACGTTCCGGGTCTTCTGAGGCCTTGAAACTTCTTGAGTGAACTTACCTAAGCCATATGAGCTTAATGGACCATACTTCCATCAGCGGAACACCTTTTAAATCAAATGTCAACCCATAGTTGACTTTTCCTGATCAAAAACCCTAACCGGGGATCCTGAACTGCACTGTTCCTGATCTTTGTGTGACAACCTCAAATTGGATTCATACTTGACCCAATGGAATATTATTGATGGTGTAGAGACTTTCTTCATGGATAATCAATCCAAGGCATTGACTGATTAAACCGTCGAAACTTCAATTTCCGATTGTACGGAACCCTGGTTCACCTGTATCTTAACAAAGACAAACTTGAAATAGATTAAGGTTAGATAAACAAATGAAGATGATCTTAGAATGATGATGAATATTTAAGGGGGTCAAAATTTGGGGTGCAACAGTTGCCCCTATTTAAATATCTTCACCAGATGGTAATGAGAGATGATAATCCTCATAGAATCGTAGTGAAAGGTATTTAAATATAGCAAACCAAAAATTTTGTCCCTTAGATCCTATGATATGCAAAAGGACAAATGTTGAAATGCAATGACAACTAAATGATGCTTGAATGCAGACACACGAGCAAAAATTAAAGAACGACAATACGACGAGTAACTACTCACAGGGGACCCGACACACTGGGGAAACAACAAATATCATCCATGAACGGAAGTGGATGGAAAACAGTCACAACATTCAAAATATCAATGAATGAGGTGAGGAGAAACCTAAGAAATATAACAGGGACACAAAAACCAACATCATAGACATTCGGAAGAACATCGAATGAACTCTGAAATATACCAGAGATACTCGGAAAAACATCGAATAAACTCCGGAACATATCCAAAGAAGCACATTGAAGACATATATTCGAAGGTTCATCTGAAACATTTTAGAAGGGTATTTAAATGTACGGGAAGAGGTTTGGAGACATATCTGGGAGAACATCAGATAAGCAACAAAGGAGTTCTGAAAGAACATCAGAGCAAAAGATATATATATATATATATATATATATATATATATATATATATATATATATATATATATATATATATATATATATATATATATATATATATATATCCGAAAAAACATCGGATAGTTTCTGGAAAAACATCAGAACAAAGACTCAAACTGGAAAAACATCAGAGAGAGAAACATATCCGGAAAAACATCGGATAGATTCTGGAAAAACATCAGAATCAAGGTAAATATCTGGAAAACCATCATATAAGATCTGGAAAAACATCAGAACAAAGACTCAATCTGGAAAAACATCAGAAAGAGAAATATATTCGGAAAAACATCGAATAGATTTTGGAAAACCATCATAATCAAGGTAAATATCTGGAAAACCATCAGATAAGTTCTAGAAAACCATCAGAACAAAGACTCAATCTGGAAAAACATCAGAGAGAGAAATATATCCGAAAAAACATCGAATAGATTCTGGAAAAACATCAGAATCAAGGTAAATATCTGGAAAACCATCAGATAAGTTCTGGAAAAACATCAGAACAAAGACTCAATCTGGAAAAACAACAAAGAGAGACAAACAAAGGTAACATTCAAGAATAGCGTTGGATAAAAGGAAACCAGACATCCAATAATGACTTTGAATGAAAGGTATAAACATATTATTTGAGAATAGTATTGGATGTATATAGGAACAGACATATCCGAAAGAACAATCAGATAGGAAATGTCGTATCTGGAAGAACATCAGATAGACACGACTCAAAAATCTATTTAGTAGGTGCCAAGTGAGTTGGACTTTGACCACAAGGTAAGACGTGGATAAAACATGACCTTGGGAGAAATGCAAATGAGGATGAAACACTCATGGTATGCATATGTATATGAATTATGCAGATGATATATGATCAAATGCAAATGCAAACGCAAACAACAAGGCTCGACTCTTTTGGTGAGAAGACAAGACTGGAAGACTGATTCCTCAACACGGAGATCAATGTTATCCTGCTCGAGGACTAGAGATGTTACCGCTGAACATATCTCTGCCACACTGTTAAACTATGTCAAATTGATGATCCTTGTAGGAAGGATGAAAAGCTGCTTGGGATTCTTCAAGTAAACTGCCCCAGATTAGCTGTCTGTTGTAGATGAACTGATAATTGCTTCAGCTTGTCTGATGTTGAAAATGACTGATTCGCTGGGTGCTAGGAAGGCTTGCCTCAGTCTGAGTCTTGAAATATCTTCTGGATAAACCACATTTGAGAAGACCTTTCCTTGAACAAATATTGAACTGATTCTTCGACAGGATGTGAAAAGAACTTGCCCCGGATAGGATCACCAACCAAGTTTCTCAACTGTTTGAAAATTCCTTGAGAGGAAAGCCAGTTTGCAAACAAAAGTATTCATACAAACATGGTAATGTAAAGTTCATGCAACTTTTGAAATCAAAATCATTTTTGAAAGATGCAACATAAATGAGTCATTGGTCAGAACACGGTGGTTCAAAACACTTAAAAGTGACAGGTAAAGCAAAAGGTATGATGCCAAAACAAATGATCTGCAAAGATCTTTTGGAGTCAGTTTACGCAACCTTGTTGTAGTATGCTTTCAAATTAACCTTGTTTTCGTTAGGTCTTTTGAGGGTTGTAGCGTGGCCTGGTTCACGGTTTAAGAAACAAAGGATAAAATCTCAAAGTTTATTTGTGCTCACCCAATCTACGTGATGATCTTCAGTCCTATGCTCAGCTAACTCAGAATATACACTCAGGTTGCTATAGGAATTGTACTAATGATAGCCATGATTATGGTTCAGAAGTCAACAGACTTTTTGAAAAGGCAGTCACTGCTTCCTCATAACATTTGATTGTTTTGACATTGAGGATTTTTAGGGTAAGGATTTAAAAATCTCCTCTTTTATTGTCCCTAACTTTTTCCTGAACTGTTTCCTTTTTTAAGCTTACAGTCAGCGGGATGCCCCAGTTTTGCCTAAGTCTCCTTCATAGGTTTTGACTTAGCGGGCTTTTCTTTTGATTGATTTTTTTTGAAAGAAAGAGAGTGATTGTCTGGCTTTAATGATTACGGTGAACCATTATCGGCTTTTTAGCTTGAAAAACATCTTCGACACTTGTTTGTTGCGTGCGAAGGAAAATAAATTATGGTTGTGACCTTTATATGAAAGGTGTCTCGCATGAACATATAACTGAGTTAACTGAGAACTACCCACCCCAAGGTTAAGATTGCGGGTTTTTGTAAAGAAAGAAAACTCCTACTTCTAGGCTCGAAAGGGTTAACGAGGGATTATCTTCCTTATTTTCCAGTGTTTGGGAGTTGAAACAATACTTTTCATCATCAACAAAGTTTGATTGAAAGCATACTGACAGCAGTTATGGGTATAACGTTTTCATCATCCTCCCTCAAATATTTGCATAATAAAAAATTTGGACAAAGAGTAAATAATTTAAATAAAAAGTGCAAGTAATAGACAAAGTGAATTTGAAATCAAAAGTCGCAATTCTCATTTCATTGGTATGAAAGTACAAACACTAATTAAAAGCAAACAACTTAAACAAAATGAAGGAAAGTACAAACAATGAGAAACAAAAGGCCTAGTGACTAAATCAGGACAAGGACGAGCCGTCTTGTCTGAAACACTGACGTTTAGGAAGATAGCCTGTTGAAGTCAGTCTGAAGCTTCACTTTTGATGCACTGGCAAGGGATTGTTTTGGACATTCGGATGACTATCCTTAAAATCAAGGATTCCAGTTCTAACCAACTCACGCACTCTGGCTTTCAGTGCATAACAATGCTCCAAATCATGGCCTGGGGCACCCTCATGAAAAGCACAATGGAGATCAACTCTAAATCCAGCTGGAGGAGGATTAGGAGGAGGTTGCAAAGCCTTTGTAGTGATCAGCCCTTGTTGAACCAGGTCAGGATAAAGTTCTGTGTATGTCATGGGAATAGGGTCGAATTAATTCCTATTCCTATACTAGTTCTGTCCAACAGCTGGACATTGAGGAATATGAGCTGGTCGTGGAGCAGTGACAGCAACAACAGTAGAAGTAACAGCAGCAATAGCAGAGTGATTATACCTTGGTTGGGGATGAGGATTTCTCACTTCAACCATGACAGCATTGGTTTGCTCTTCTTTCTTCTTATGGAAGGTCCCAAAGGATTTCTTTGCACCACTTGAAGATTCAGCAGCTTTGGAGACTTTACCATTTTTGAGTCCTTCTTCTATCCTTTGGCCAATAGTCACCAAATCTGTAAAGCTTGAAGATACATTTCCAATCATATTTTCCCAATAAATAGGGGACAGAGTATCCATGAACATTCCAGTTAACTCCTTCTCTGCTAGAGGCGGTTCAACCTGGGAAGCCAACTCTCTCCATCGCTGAGCATACTCTTTGAATGAATCTTTCTCATTCTAAGACATATTTTGAAGTTGACGGCGATCAGGAGCCATGTCCAGGTTGTATTTATACTGCTTCATAAAAGCGTTGGCGAGATCCTGGAAGCAGTGGATACTGTTATGCTCTAAGTTCATATACCATTTGAGAGAAGCACCACTCAAGCTGTTCTGAAATCAGTGGATGAGCAGCTTCTGATTGTTGGTGTAGGCTGCCATCTTTCGGAAGTACATGATCAGATGGGCTCTTGGACATGAGTGACCCTTATACTTCACAAACTCAGGAATCTTAAATTTAGCAGGCATAACGAGGCCGGAAACTAAGCACATGTTGTCTGCATCAACGTTGAAAAAGTCAGTACCCTCAACAGCTTTGAGTCTCTTGTCTATGTTCTGAAACTGTTCATGGACAATCTCAGACTCAACAAAATCTTCATGGTCTTCTCCTTGAGCACTGGCAGCATTGTAGTCAAAGAAAGGAGTCTCAAAGGGAGCTCGGCCATTCTGGGCAACAGTGTGGACCACCGGTCTGGGCTCTGTAAAGACGGGAGCTTGAAAAACTGGTCTGACAGTCTGACCAATCATAGCAGTAGATGCAAGGGATGGAGAGTAGTTGGGAGGTAAACCAAACTCTGGCCAAGTTGAAGGCGGTATTTGAACAGGAGCAGGATCAGCACTTGAAACTTCCTGAAGGACGGTCCTTTGAGATGGCTCTCCTCTGGCAATCAATACTTGAAGCATCTCGGTGAGCTTAGTCATGCCTGACTTCAACTCATTGATCTCCATTCGGACTTATGTGTTATGTACTTCTTGCTCTGACATCTTGCGTCTATAATTAGCTCTAGTCCGATATCAGTGTCGAGGAATCAGTTTGACGACTCAACGACACACTGGAAGATGAAGACAACTGGAGATGAGCGACATAGGTATGCAATGAACCATGCAAAGATGCAAATGCAATGCAATACAATGATGCTATGCAAGATGGGATGAAAAAGACACATAACCAGATCAAAGGTTCGAGATCATAGTATGGAGTCTGGGTAAAGAACCAACCATAGGGTGTGTACTATGGGTAAAGCACCTGTACAACGGGTTCTATCAAAGTTCCCAGAGTCATAGTAAATCCTTCGGATATTGCCAACTAACGCAACTACTTACGTGAGTCAACAATATTCTCAAGATAAACTCGTCTAAGTGTAGCATCGCGTGATAACTATTGAGGGACTACTCCCTAACAATTTCCGCGCTACGTCCTAAAAGGCCAAGTGGGGTTAAAGTGTTACTAAAGGTCCTCAGCTTCGCAGACTTATGTTGAAACAATTAGTGAATGCACGACTACTCATGCATTACTAACCATCTCAAAGAGTCTCCACTGAGCATGATTACATCATATGTCAGACATATTGGGACTACTCCCAATAGCCCAACTATTGATCATATCACAATCCTATCTCATGTGTCACTCAAATCCGGGTTAGGATTTATCTCACCAATTAAGGCACCCAAAACAAACAGATATATTGACAAATATACACAATGCACAAGCAAGCAAACATATAGCAAACACAAATATAAACAAGGTGGGCTTAACCCTCTCAGGGGAGTCCCCAGTGAAGTCGCCATTTCTGTTGCGGTGAGAATCGTGATACCAAGCTATTGATTAACTTGAATCTTTAATTCTTAAGTTCAGAACCGGACATTAATTTATCCAAAAAGGAAAGGTTTAAAGAAATAAAAACCTACAAAATGCAAAGCAAAAAGCAAGGCTTAAAGCTAAGCAAAGAGAGATCTAAAGGTTCGGGGGTTGGTTATGCCTAGGGTAGGTATTTCACATCCTAAACATTTGTAGTACTCTACAGGAACCTCTTGTTAATATTTGTGTTTGCTAAAGTTTGCTTGCTAAAGGAAATTTTCTAGGGGTAAAGATATAAAGTAGAAACGAAGTTTGCTCGCGAAGACATCGCATCTCGTGCCTACGTATCCTGACGGGAATGGAATCAGAGCAACCGTAGTTCCCCTGGTGGGGGTGAGGAACTCTTGACAATGGTCAAGGTTCCAAGGGGATGTAAGCATTCATAGAGAAGTACTTGGAGTGCGGGGACTCCTAAATCTACATTGAAATTGTTATGAGAGAATGTCCACGGCAGGACGCTAAACATGAGTATGGAAACTCGGATCCTAAGGCTAGGATAAAGGGTAAAGAATGCCCACGGCGGGACGCTAAACATGAGTACAGCGACTCAGATCCTAAGGCTAGGATAAAGGGTAAAGAATGTCCACGGCGGGACGCTAAATAGAGCACGACGACTCCAATCCTAAGGCTAGGATAAAGGGTAAAGAATGTCCACGGCGGGACGCTAAATAGAGCACGACGACTCCAATCCTAAGGTTAGGATAAAGGGGTAAAGGTAAAGGATATCATGTGTAACCAACAATGTCACAACAATGTAAACAAAATGTTCAAAACCTCATGGGGATAATCAACAGTTTTTTTAAAGGTGAACAATTAAGCGCGTACAAAAAAAGTTAAAATTCAAACTTAAATGTACAAGGGAACCAACAATCCCAGTTTATGTTATCTTCAAATGAAACTCAAAGAAGAATAAAATCAAAATTTTGAAAATGAAGGAATGAGAAATAGGAGGGTACAAAACCCTAAAATGAATTACAATTTTCCCATAATGAAAAGTGTTTCTAAAATAAGAATTTTAGAATTCTTTAATCATCATATGAAAATACACATTAAAACAAGAATTTGGAAAAAAGAATCAATTTAAAATGATTAAAAATGGGGCAGTTATGTAAAATTGAAAGTTAAATGAAATTAAAGTGAAATAAATAAACCAAGTGCTAAAAAAGAGAAAATGTCACACCCAAGGCTTGAACTCAAGACCTTGGGGTCATTGACTTAAGATCATGCCAAACCAACCATTAAACATTTGTGAAATAGGGATGGAAAGAGAAGATAAAATATTAAAAGCATAAGAAATCACAAAACTTAATAAAAAGTGGCCTCGCTGAGGCTCGAACACAGGTGTTTGGGCATTACAAGATACTTAAAGGCAAGGCGTTAACCACTGAGGTGGTGATACATCCATTGTATCAGGCCACCCCAGTTAAACATAAACCTAAAAGGCGTGTTATCTGGGCAATGGCAAGGCAAGACAAGTGAAAAATCATGAAAACGAGTTCAATCCAACTTCACCAATTCCTAACCAATTTTGATGAAATTAAAGCCAATCTCACTTGATT
Source organism: Lathyrus sativus (assembly GCA_963859935.3). Lineage (NCBI taxonomy): Eukaryota > Viridiplantae > Streptophyta > Magnoliopsida > Fabales > Fabaceae > Lathyrus > Lathyrus sativus. The sequence goes on from OZ012738.1 coordinate 633,153,022, forward strand.
TTTCATGAGGATTAAGATGGTGCTATCCAAATTTTGAAATGACGCACACAACTCAAAACACGATAGAACATGCAAGGAGAGAATTTTGAAATGCATTTTGGAGTGGTAAGGTCAAAACAAATGCATTTTAGTGCAAGCAAGGGTCTAAGGAGTTTTCAAATGTAGTATGGGATGAGTTCCAACAGAAAGATTTGTTCAAAGACAATAGAACACAAAATTGGTATATGAGTTGCATTAATGAGCATGAGTTGCCTATGAACAACACCAGATGATCAAAACAAATTCCCAAGATCAAACAAAGGGTTGTGCAAGTTGTAATCACAATCCTCATGGATAATTTTAGGAAGAGAATTGAGTTTCTGTCATAGACCACAATGTGATAATCCAACTGTCAACCTAGTAAACTAATTGTGCAGTACCATTACAATGTTAAATCAATACATAAAGGTAGCAAACAATTTCCAATCTAAAATACCAACAGTCATGCACTTAATACATATAAAAAAAACAACCTTTCATGCCAACAGAGATTGAACCAATCCCTTAAATTAATGAGCTTATCAACAGCCTAGTGAAATGAAAAAGAAAAGAATCCTTACAATGCCCAAAGAAAAGCTTAAATGTAGCAAACCAACTCTAGACCAGAATTCCACAAGCTAAAGCACTCAAAAAGTGTAATAGTTGAGCAATGAGACCCCAACAGAGATTAACCATGCCTCAAGATAAAGAGCTGGCAGCAAATCAAACAATCAACCTACACAAAATGGTTTTACAGCTTTCAAGGAAAAAACAAAAGCTATACAACCAAAACACCCCAGCCTAGACCTGAACTATCTCTAAATGAGTTGCAAATCTGAATCCCAACTGATAAACCCTCCCCCAACAGAAACTATGGCCAACAGTTTAGTATGTCAACAAGGTTTGAAGTTTAAAAGAGAATCCAAAAACAGACCTATGACAGTCTTTTTCCACCAAATCTAGCAGCAGCCTTAAACAAGGCTTTAAAGGCATCATCAGTCTTAAACAAAAAAAAACCCTTAAAGAAAACAAACAGCACCATATTAAACTCAGTTCACACAACCAAAGCCAACTGCCCTCATAGGGTTAACCAAAGCTGAAGCACACTACAGTCTTAAAAACTCTCATGATAACCTTCACTCTAAGGACAAAGTTATGCATCTCACCAAATGCAATAGTTAAAATGAAACCCTAATGGCAACAGAGGTTAGTTAAAACTTAAGACCAAGGACTGGAAGTGTGTCAATGCACCAATCTAATCAATATTGGCTTTACAGCCACAAAATAGTAGAAGCAGCAGTCTCACAATTCAATTATCTCACCATGGATTGATAGATTCAACTTCATAAAAATTCTGTCACCAGCCTCCCCAACCTAATGCTCTGGTGATAACAACATAAACCAACTAGATCTAAACAAGCACAAAGTTTAAAAACCAAGGATGAGCTTAACCAATGCATAACCAATCAATCACAAACCAATGGCTTATGACAGCAGCATAAGTGCAATAAACTTGATGCAGCCAATCAAACCAAATAGCCACCCTAATGTAAGACTTTAAAGACAAACCCTTCCTTTTCAGCCCATTTTAATTCAAACAGTGATCCTCAGATGGAAACCACAACCAATAACCAACTCCTTTATCATGAGAACTACCTTTATCAACGGCCATGAGTTGACCAACTCCTCTCTAGTAACAGCTCCCTTAAGCAAAGGATCCTAAATGACAGTTTATAATGCACATTATAAATTCAACAGATCCAGTCCTACCACAAGCCCTAGAACAGCCTATACCTAATGGTAGTCCTATACACATTAGCAAATACTAGACTAAAACAAGTATGCACCAAAATGGAGGTTCATAAGCAACAGACATGATAATGTTAAGTTCAAGATTCACAACATTCTTGGTGTTAATGTACATCAACTCAGTATCACAATGTCACAGCCTAAACCTACCATGCACTTCAAAAACATACTTCCACCCAAAGTAATAAACTTCCAGCTGTGGTTTGAGGTTTTGTACAGTAAAAATATCATAAAGTGAAGGTGTTCAAAGTGTCACAATGATGAAAAATAGTTTGTGTAGTGATTTGGCTTGAAATGTGCATAAAAGTCAAACTATGGTGTGTGGACATTTGACTTTTTGATCCATAATTCTTTTGATGAAACTAACTATTGGAATAGCTTCAAATGGTGATTTTAAGGGTGTGTATATGGTTATTATGATGGTTTCATGGCTGGAAATGATGCTGGTGTGAAAAATGCAAAGTGGCCATTTTTGGTGATTTTGTGAATTTCTTCACTTTCAAGCAAGGAGGGAAAGAAGAGAGATGTGAGTTTATTGTTCTCTTGGATAGCTCTGGTGTAGTTTTAAGAGTGGAGTGAAACCTCTTTTTATAGGCCAAGGAAGGGTTTGGGGCAGATTTGTCCAAGTGGTATTCAAGGTGTTTTTTTAGTAAAAATCTCATGAATCCACATGATGGTTTTTGTTCTGTTGGCCTTGCTTGCTTTCAAAGAGATTAGCCCCCTAGAACCAGCTACAATGAGCTGTAAGAAGTGACCTAAGAGTGTACAAGGACACCCTCCCATGCTGCAGCCACCAATCTTCTCTCTCATGGTGTACTTTTTGTATTTTTTTCCATTAAACTAATGTGTCTTGTCTAACATTTGAGATTTGCTTAGATTCTTGTCTTATTTAGTCCAAATTGTAATCTAATACATCTTATCAGACGTTAATCCATGGTTAGAGATGAAGTTCATAGTTGGAAATCAAGTTCATCTTGGGTTTTGGCAAGTTGACAAACTAGTGCACAGGCCTAACTTTCTCACTTCATAACTCTCAGCTCACAAGGGCTATGGAAGATTTCTAGTACTCTTTGGAAAGCCCTCATGGAGCTCTACAACTTTCATGTTTTCATGATCTTTAGATTCCAAGTGGAACTAGGTCAAAAACCCCTCAAAGTTGGCTGAAAACATGATTTGCAAGGCCAGAAACTTCGAATTTTTCTAAGTGTTTTCTCCTTCTTGTGATGATTTTGGATATAACTCCAAATCTATGCATTTTTTGCACACGGACCACTGTGATACTTTTGTAGGAATTTCCAAGACCTTTCCAACAAGCTTTGAACCAACTTAATTGGATGTGTGGTTAGGGAGTTATGGTCTGGCCCTTTCAAAACCCTAATTCCCGATTTTTACGATTACTCCCCAATCCTTGATCCAATGATCATGAAACTTCATGGTTAGGTGTAATATGTCATTAGGAACATTTTTTCTTCCCACCTTGAGGTCAAATTCCTTATGGTTGAAGAGTTGACTTTTTGGTCAACGAAACGATCAATCGATGACTACCGAGTCGCCTGTTGACATTCCGGGTCTTCTGAGGCTTTGAAACTTCTTGAGTGGACTTACCTAAGACATATGAGCTTAATGGAACATACTTCCATCATTGGAACACCTTTTAAATCAAAATTCAAACCACAGTTGACTTTTCCTAATCAAAAACCCTAATCAGAGATCCTGAACTGCATTGTTCCTGATCTTTGTGTGACAACCTCAAATTGGATTCATACTTGACCCAATGGAATATTATTGATGGTGTAGAGACTTTCTTCATGGATAATCAATCCAAGGCATTGACTGGTTAAACCGTCGAAACTTCAATTTTTGATTGTACGGAACCCTGGTTCACCTGTATCTTAACAAAGACAAACTTGAAATAGATTAAGGTTAGATAAAAAAAATGAAGATGATCCTAGAATGATGATGAAGATTTAAGGGGGTCAAAATTTGGGGTGCAACACGAGATATTCCGACAGAACGCTTCCCTTAATGGCTTTTTGGGAAACATACTGAAAATCATACTCCGTCAAAACCATTTGCCATCGGGCAATCCTTCCGGAGAGAGCTTGTTTTTCAAAGACGTACTTGATTAGATCCATATTTGAAATTAACAGTGTTGTGTGGTTTAACATGTACTGTCTCAAACGCTTAGCAGCCCAAGCGAGCGCACAACATGTTTTTTCCAGCATTGAGTATCTCGACTCACAATCAGTGAATTTCTTACTTAGGTAGTAGATGGCATACTCTTTTCTACCCAACTCGTCTTGTTGACCGAGCATACATCCCATTGAATTCTCAAGAACCGTGAGATAAATGATCAGAGGTCTCCCTACAACTAAAGGCATGAGTATTGGAGGTTCCTGCAGATATTCTTTTATTCTTTCAAATGCTTTTTGGCAATTTTCATTCCACCTGACCGTTTAATCTTTTCTTAGAAACTTAAATATTGGTTCACAAGTGGCTGTAAGATGAGATATGAACCTTGAGATGTAGTTCAATCTCCCCAGGAAACCACGAACCTCTTTTTCCGTTCTCGGCTCAGGCATTTCTTGTATAGCTTTTATTTTGGCAGGATCTACCTCAATACCCTTCTCACTGGCAATGAAACCCAATAACTTTCTAGATCTCACTCCGAAGGTGCACTTGTTAGCATTCAGCCTCATCTTGAACTTCCTTAACCTTTCAAACAATTTCAGAAGATCGACCATATGTCCTTCCTCTGTCTGTGACTTTGCAATCATGTCATCAACATAGACTTCAACCTCATGATGAATCATATCATGAAAGAAAGTCACCATTGCCCACTGATAGGTTGCCCCTGCATTTTTCAATCCAAAAGGCATTACCTTATAGCAAAAAGTCCCCACTGTGTAATGAAAGTAGTTTTCTCCATGTCTTTTGGGGCCATCTTGATTTGGTTATACCCAGAGAAACCATCCATGAATGAAAACACAGAATACTGAGCGGTGTTATCGACCAACACATCTATATGGGGGAACGGGAAATCGTCTTTCGGGCTCGCTTTATTCAGATCTCTGTAATCAATGCACATCTTGACCTTTCCATCTTTCTTAGGTACAGGAACAATGTTAGCGACCCACAGAAGGTAATTCGTGACAGCAAGAAAACCAACGTTCAACTGCTTTTGAACCTCTTATTTTATCTTGACTGCCATGTCAGGCCTTGTCCGTCTCAACTTCTGCTTGACTGGCGAACATTCTTCTCTGAGAGGTAACCGGTGTACCATAATATATGTATCCAACTCAGGCATGTCTTGGTAAGACCAAGCGAAGATATCCTTATACTCACAGAGCATTTCAACCAATCTTCTCTTGACACTGTCTTCCAACGCAACCCCCACTTTAACCTCTTTCCTATCATCTTCGGTACCCAGATTGATAACTTCAATATCCTCCTGATGAGGCACAATGACCCTTTCCTCTTGCTTGAGAAGTCTGGCTAACTCTTCGGGTAGTTCACAGTCTTCGTCAGTCTCTTCTTCAGCTTGATAAATGGGATTATCAAAGTCATATGAAGTCATAGCTGAATTTGAATCGATGGCATCTGATAGAAAAGACCTGCATGGTGATATTATGCGATGCAACAAACAAAACACATTGCCCTTTTTCTGTTTAATATAAATGCAAAATAAAAACAAGAAAAACAGGGATCGCAATATTTGAATGCGAAAAACATCCTTTATTTATGATAATGTGCAAGTAACAAGAGGGCCCCATAAATTGGGTCACTACGCCTTGGGCAGAACGTAGGAATGAACATAATCAAAACAATGAACATTACTCTGCAGCAGTAATATGAATGACTTCTTTGGTAGTCCAGTTGCACAACTTTTGGCCAGGAATACATGGACGAATCCAGGCATCCATATTGCAATCGTTGTCACCTTCATCATCTCCGACAACATTAACTCTATCGAATATCACACTGCTGCTGGTAAATTGAACGGGTCCCCTGTACCTCGGAATGCTTTGAGAAGAACTGGAGGGTTTGTATCCTAGGCCGAACTTTTCCTGCTTGACGGGACCATTAAGAACTTGGCCCCACTTCTGCGATGAACCGGATTCTACGATAGCATGAGCTTATTTGAATGATGACATCGAAACCTTTGGGCTCTTGGCTTTTACAGGAGACTTCTCCTGAATCTGAACTATTTCAAACGCCTGGAAAAGTATTTCGTGGATCTCCCCATCCACTTCCACATACTTAAAGGACGACAAATGGCTGACCATAATATCCTCTTCACCGCATACTGTGACAATTTTCCCTTCCATCATATATTTCAGCTTCTGATGCAAAGTTGAGGTTGTTGCACCCCAAAATTTTCCCAACGTTTCTTTACCTAGCTTATGTTTCATTTCATTCACATTAGCATTATCATTTGCATTTCATTGACATGTATGCAGGAGATCAAGAGGTATTATTACCAATCAAGAGCTATATACGACTATGAAGCCAGCTAAGAAGGCTTATTCAGGTGTTCAAGGGTTGATATCCTTGTCAGAGAAGTTAAAAGATCCTCAGAGAGAGTGATTGAAGCCAAGAGGGTGTGTCTCCTAACTTGAGAGTTGTGGGAAGTCATCAGATGATTATGAAGTCATGAAGTTAGACTTGAGGTCTTGAGAGAGCTCATGAGAATGTGTTGAAGATCACTTTGAGGCCTAGACAGGTCATTGTGCAAGAATAAGAAGCCTCAGCCATGATTGGTGCAACTAGGGTTTGACTGGGTCAACCCTAAGTCAACTGAGGATTTGAAGGAGGTTGAGACCTAATTCAAGAGCCATTTGATCATGGATTGATGCATTGATATGTTATAAGGATGATTCCAAGGTTAACTCATCATAATTGAAGAGTTTGAGAAGTTTCAGGCTAGGGTTTCTAAGACTTGACAGTGTAAAATCCCTTAGTTTGACCCCTGACTTCAAGACTATTTAACTCAAGATATGATTGTCATCTCATATTGCCCCCAACATGATTGTTGTAGAGCATGGTCTTAGCTTTAATTTGAGTTCTAGAAGTCCTTGATAGGATTTATAGAACTCAAGTTATGGCTTTGACAAGTTACAAGTCATCTGAGGCATGTGAATTTGGAGCTTGAAAGTTACCAAACTTGCATGAAACGTTTGCCCTAGAAGGATGATTCCTATGAACTTTTTGTCAACATGAATGTTGTTCCTTATTCTCTTAGCTTTCTAGAGAGTACTAGAAGCCCTTGATAGGATTTGTAGAAAACTCAAGTTATGGCTTTGATAAGTCAAGGGTATTTTGGGAAGTTATGATTATAGGTCATTTTTGGTTATAGGTCATTTTCACCAACTTAGACACCTCAAATGAAATTTTGTTCAACTTTAAATGGGGTTTTAACCTTGACCATGTATCAAGGAGACATTGAAATGACTCAAGGAAGGACTTGGTTCAAGGAGTTGTGAAAAAGGAAGGATTAAAGGCATTTAATGACCAAAAATTGAAATAAATTGATTTGTGTCCAAACAAGGCAAAATTATAGGTCATTTTGATTGGGAAAATCATTTTAGAAACAATGGCAATATTACATTTTTGGTTTGAGTCCATTTTCATGCCATTTCATTTTGTTGCTTCATGATGAAGCAACATATCAAATTCACACCATTGGATTGCAAACAAGGAAATGAGCATAACCAATCAATTCAATATCTCATGATATGAAGATTCCAAGTGTTTTCATGCCCAAACAGAGCTGAATTCGCAACTGTGCATATGAGATTTTGAAAGAGAAATTGAAATTGCAAAATCTCATTTGGAAGCTTACAGAACTTTCTGGATGATCCCATTGAGTTCTATATAAGATTTGGAGTGTGTTCAGCCAGTTTTTTGGAGAAGATTGATGCTGATAACAGAAGGAGCAATTGAAAACTTAGAGCTGCAACTAAAGATCATGTTCTTGGATTGAGTTGAAATCAGAGCAAATCAAGGTGTGCAAAAGCTTTAGGAGTGAATTTGGAGTGATTCTGGAAAAGCTTGGAGGAAGAATCGAGCAGCAATTGTACCTGTTCTTCATCTGAAACCAGGTTTGTACAAATCAAAATTCTGCTTAATCTATAGGGAGATACATAGAAACTTGCATGTGGTTAGGTTCTTGGTAGGACATAAATGGATTTTGGTACAAGAAATTGAGGAATAGAGACTTTAGGTCATTGATCATTTTCTGTTGAGACGGATTTCTTGTGATTCTCGGTGATATAATCATGTTTGGATAGTGGATTGTGATCTCTAATGAGTGTAGATTACAGTAGGACCATTATTTTTGAGAATTGTGATGATCAAGATTTGGTGTATTTCTGAAAATCCTATCGTGTTTTAAGTTAGAGCAAGAGTTAGGCAATTTGGATGATGGATTCGTGTTCAGGAGAAAGAATTGAGTGAGATTGGGTATTGGTTTGTTATTTTTGATGACCTGTGATGACCACTCCACCGGAGAAGACGGTGGCGTTGTGACTCAGGCCACCGTCTGAGGATTTCCCTCCCTCAGTTTGAATTTGGAGACGATGGACATTGACCGTTAGATGAGGGTTGGACCTTTGACTCAATCCAAGAATATACGGCCACGATTGATTGCTGAAACTCTGAAGAGAGACATTGAGATGAAACGCAACGTTTCATTTAATTGAAGCTTTGGGCTTAATGTACTAACTGCTACCCACACCCCCGTTTGGCCCAAGTTCTTGAAATAAACTGGAAATAATTGTTATTCAGCACGCGTATCGTGTTATTTTCTTTTGTTTTTTCTTTATTTTTCATCATTTCATATAGGTTGAAAATAATTCATAATAAATAGAAAAATAACTCAATTTGATCCAGATTTTTTCCCCCTGATTCATGAATGAGTCTAGAATTTTAAGAAATTAAGAGTTTAGGAATTCATGCATTTTTATTTTAATTGCATTTTTTGTATTTTAATTGATATTAATTTCATTATGGTTGATACCTTGTCTTGCTGATTTTTGTGTGATCACTTGGTGATGATTTGTGAGCTGATTTTTTGTGTGTAGCTAGTTTAGACATGTATGCTCCTCTAGTAATTTTCTCACATTTTTGTGAAGAAGTTTAGAGTTGTTTTTGTATTTAAACTTTAGGTGCTCTAGTTTTAGGGTTTAACCTCGATACCCCATAGTTTAGGATTTAATTCTAGGACTTATTGGATGATTTGATCTCTAGAATTAACATGATAGAGGCATGATTGACTTAGGTTCCCATAGTTATTTTTGTAGGATTTTACAATTGGTTTTAGTATTTTAGTTATAATTAACTTTAGTACTAGGTTTTAGGTGATCCTAACTTGCTAACTCAACTAGAATGATTTCTTTAGTTCCCTTAGATTAGGGTGTGGCATATCTTGCTATTGGATGATGATGAAGACATGTGTGGGCTGCTGAGGAATGCATGATGGAGCTTGGACTTAAAGTTTGCTCTTCCTCTGGTGTAGTTTGTTTAGGGTTAAGGATTAGGGTTTTTAGGGAGATCTTTTATAATAGATTTTCTTCCTTCATGAAACATGGAAGGTGTTGATCACTTCCATTCCTCCCTATGATGTAAGGTCCCATTGTGAAGGCCCCATCCCTCCTTTGGTATGATGAGTGGCTCCTCACAAAGTGGTAGAACCTTTGAGGGTTCCTTTCCTTGATGGTGGAGTGCTTAGAGGTGACCTTTGGTCTTCACTTTGCTCACCACTATCCACACCTTGCTCTTGTTAGATGAATCTTTCTCCCTTGCTAGAGGATGGAGTTCCTTGTTAGAAGATTGAAGATGCTAGAGGTTGTCACTTCCCTGTGTTTGAAGATTGCCCTTGGAGCTGAGGCTTGAAGATCAAGAAGAACAAGTTGACACTTGTGAAGAGGATTAGATTGAGAATGCAGAAAGAGCTGAAGCTATAAGAAGATGGAGAACAAGTTAATACTTGTGATTGATGCATTGAAAGCTTGAGGAAGCAAGTTGATACTTGTTATTGAAGATGAAAGCTTTGAAGAACAGTTACAGACTGAGGACTGAACTGCTGTCAGAGGATTGCTTTGCTGTGGAGCTGTAGAAGCTGTTGATTTGCTTTCTTTCCTGTCTGTTTGCGTTCTGTGCAACTGTATTGATGTGACTTGTGTGATTTGCTTGATGCATTAGAATAAGTTCATGTTTAGATTGTGTTAAGCTAGGAGCATGATTGCACTAGAGGTTGAGTTGCTCCCTCTGCTTGTTTTTTTGCTGTATGGCTTTGCTTGCTGGTATTCGGTAGAGCTTCGCTCCCTTGCCTGTGTGGTTTGTGATTTGCTTGATGGCATTTTATTTTCCTTTATGATTGCAGTTATTCGTACTTGGCTTGAGGTTGAGATGAGCTTGTGGAGGCTGATGCCCCACACACATTTCCTCCCTCACTTGCATTGAATGCATTTTACAATCGTTTACTGTTTACTATTTAAGCTGATGCTTTATCTGTTTCTGTTTATCATTGACATGATCCCCTAGGAATCTCACTTCCTTTGATAAGGAAGTGATGATTAGAACTTTAGGTTGAAACCTATGCATGATAACTTCTAGGAGTTCCCTGTTTCAAACTTCAACCATAGGATGAATCCTTGGCATGACAACTGTTAGGACTTGATAGTCTCCCCTTAGTTGAGCCCATTCTCTTCTCATCTCAAAACAACAGTAAAAAATGTAATAAAGGCGAGTTAGTACAAGCGCGTTACGAGCCTTAAGCTACTTAGGTAATGATAATTGGGTGGCCTCCTCTCAATCGTCTAGAATGTTTAGTATACGTCCTTTGGACGATATGCGACGCATTCGTTCCCAGGTCATAGTCTCTAGTGTTGTACAAACTACAGACAACTAAAAAACAGTTCTTCCGTAAAAGACAGAAAACAAACTTCAAATCTTTTTGCCCCGTGGGCCCATAAGTCAAAGGAAGCTTTTCTGAAGAAAAGAGTGTCGTTAACTCCCAGTTCTACCGTAAACGGTAACGCCTAAGTCTCCAAGGGTCGAGCGGCGTACACCAAACTGCTGGAACTGTTTGTTAACCCTACTCGATAAAACAGATGAATCTGAATCCCCGTAACCCGTATTATCCCGAACTACGTAAGCTCTGATCTCTCATATCTGTTGAGAGTACGTAGGCACAATACTGATGTATTGACGAGCCACCTTCCCCGTAGCCCGTAGTTAGCCGAACTACGTTGACTCTGATTTCTCATTCTCTGATGAGAATACGTAGGCATAAAAGTGCGACGCTTTGCCGAGTCATTTTTCTTTTCTTTTTAAGCCAGCCTTGATAGGTAGATAGTAAACCAACCCGTCAGATAAACACAACAAGCGTGGATCCCATCGAGTACGATGGACGTGAGGGGTGTAAATACCTTCCCCTTGCATAACCGACTCCCGAACCCAGACAATGGTTGCGATGACCTTGTCTTATACCTTTTCGTTAGGTTTTTCCGATCGTTTCCTTTCCCGTTCTGAGGGATAAATAACGAAAGGTGGCGACTCTTCTGTTTTGCCGGCACCTTATCTCCGCGAAAGCGACAGCTGGCGACTCTGCTGGGGACTCTATAGTTTCCTGGGATCCAACGTCCCTTATGCGAGTCAATTTGGGGATCCAACGTCCCCTGCGAGAGTCAATCCTAGCGCTTGTATGATTACTTGTTGGGTTGTGTTTATTTATCGCGTTTTATTTCCCGCACTTTATTTTCAGTATGATATGATTATCTGCACTGTTGTGGGAGGGGCATTCTGATGAGTGAGAAGCCAGACCCAGGCTTGAGAGCTACATAGCATTAGAGTGGGTTAGTGGAGGACGTGCTTGCTTTGCTTGCAACTGTTCCCATGTAACCCACAGTCAGACGAGGTTCTCTTTGATGGCTTCCTATTGGTCCTTTGAACTCGAGGGGTTGTCGGATCTGAGGATTGTCGACTCTGGGAACCGATCATTTGGAATTCAGCTAAGTGAGGCCGCTTCAAGACATGATGATGCCACACCTTCTGGGTATCGTATCAGCGTTTCTTGAAAGTCTGTGACGCTGATGACCGCATAGGATGCCGAACCTTTTCCGTGATTAGGTCCATACCTGTGAGCAGGGTCGGGTTATTGCAGGAAACCTTAACCTTTAGACTACCCGGTTTTCTTGACAGTGAATCAGTTTTGTTGGTATCAGGGTTTCTTCTCATCAAATATATGTGTGTTCTTGACAGAGCAGATTTTTGGTCTGATATCAGGGTTTCTTCTCATCAGATATATATTTATGGTCTGGTATCAGGGGTTTCTTCTCATCAGAGATATGGTTGTTCTTGACAGAGCAGTATTGTGGTTTTGTTGATACAAAATCTTCACCTCCTCAACAGCACAGTTGTCCTGATCTCCTGCTGCATGATTGCATTTTGCATTGTTTGCATTCTCATTTGCATGTCATTAACGTGTGTCTGTGTTGCAGGTGCATATTTCTCCCCTGGTTCTAGTGATCTTGATCCTCACGGAAGATATGGCATCTCTGAAGAAGACTGTGGCTTACAAGCTACCAACACCTGACGTCCGAGAATTGCGAGCTTTGATTTCTTTGGCTGATAAGACAGTGATGGAGAATTTCAGAAAAAGTTATGGGAGACTTCTGAGTATTGTGTATAAGCTTCCTACGTACGAGTTGAATGGCCTTTATGCTCTGCTGCAGTTTTACGACCCACAGCTCAGATGCTTTGTGTTTCCAGACTATGTCATCGCCCCGACCTTGGAAGAGTACTCTGACCTGTTGGGGGTGCAGTTGATGAATCAAATTCCTTACTACCGTGTTGAGGGTGAACCCAAATTGAGTAAGCTGACTGACGCTCTGCATGTAGATGAGTCTGAATTAGAAGGGATGGTATCCAGAAAGATCGGAGTTCATGGTTTCCCTTTGCCTTTCCTGATGGAAAAAGCCTGAAAGTTTACCGAGAAGGATCGTTGGGATGTGTTCAATGCCTTCTTAGCCCTCTGTATCTATGGGATCGTGCTATTCCCAAGTCACCCAGACTTCATAAGCATGGATGCTTGCCACATATTTGCCTCCGGGAATCCAGTGCCCAATCTCCTCGGAGACGTCTACCATTCAGTTCACAGCAAGAATGAAAACAGAAAGGGGAAGAATGTGGCATGTTGTGCTCCTTTACTGTATAAGTGGTTCGCCAACCATCTTCCTAAGTCAGGGTCATTCATTGATTCTGCTGAGTCTTCGCCTTGGTCTGCGCGTTTGATGGGTTTGACTACTGACGATATCATCTGGTTTGATAGAGATCTGCTGGGCAAAGATATTATATGTAGTTGCTGTGGCTTTCCGAACGTCCCCTTGGTCGGAAGGAATGGATGTATCAACTGCAATCCTTCTCTGCTAGTACGACAATTTGGGTATGCGCTACGAGGTCCTCCTGAAGAGGAAGAGATACAGGAATCTCTATATCTCACATGGTTGCTTGAAGGTGACACCTTGATCAAGGTACAGAATGCTTGGAAAAAAATTCACGGGAAGGGGAAAGTCTTGCTGGGAAAGAGCAACAACAAGGCCTTTGATCCGTACGTGCTTGGGTTCGAGAGAGAGCCGCCAAGTTTCTAATGTCGTTTCCTGCTGTTGAACCATTGTGTGCTCCCATGTACAAAGAGCCTACTACAGTTGATATTCAGAAATTCAACCAGGTACTCCAAGAGAAGGAAGAGCTACAAAAAGCCAATGAGGAGTTGGAGAAGGAGATCGCTCAACTTCAGAAAGAGAAAAGCGAAGCCGTTTATACCTGCAAGATGCAGACTGAGATGATCAACCGTCTACGCTCTAACCTGACCAAAGAAACTGATGCTAGGGAACGTCTGGGGTTGGATCTGAAGTCAGTACATGGCGTGTTGACAACCAAGAAACAGGATCTGGAGAGAGTGTACCAGAAGCTTACCCAGTACGAGAGGGTTTGGAGCAGCACCATAGCCAAGTACAAAGAACGGGAAGAAAAGCTGAAGCAGCGAGTAGCCGAGCTGGAAGCTCAGATTATGGTGAAAGACGAGAGTACAGAGGCTGAAGCCCCCCTGCGACATAACGTCTAGTATAGATTGGCTGAGGCCAAGGCGATTTTGCAAGATTCTCAACTCCGGGTAGATGCTAAGAGGAGAAGAGTCGAGAACCATTTTGAAGAAGGTGTTTCCAGGAGCATTGCCGAGAACCTCCCAAAGTCCATCAGGCTGAGGGACCTGCTGGCCCAGGGTTTGCTTACTCAGTCAGATCACTCCACTACAAAGAAGTTGATAGAAGATTTTCGTGCCCGTGGCCGCACCTGATCTTTTTGTATTTTCTTTGTACATTTTTATGCATTGATATGCTGATCACCGCCAGGTCTGTTGGTTGGGGTCATGCCTGATTGCTTCAGTTGTATGTGATTACAGTTGTACGCTACCCGAGCGGGCTTTTCAGATGAATATATGAGGATTTCTTTTCCATGATTGGATCATAGACTTTATTTGTCTCAGAAACTAGGATCGGGGGGGAATCTCCCCAAAGCACAGACACACGTTTGCATTTGCATAAAGCATTTGTATAACGAGCACCTTGTCGTTTTTTCTAACCCTTTGTGTATGCAGGTTGTTCCAGGATTGATTGAAGGCCGATCCACCGCTATCCGACCAGAGCAAATCAGGCTAGAGCAATGGAACAAGTGCAGACTGACGTCCAAGAACTCCGGGAGAGGATGGACCGCTTCATGGAGCTCATGCAAGTGGTCGCCAACGGCCAAGACCAGCTCAGAACATTGGTCCAGCCTCTGATCTCAAGGGTTGACAGCAATGGTGTGCTTCATGGAGGGAGCGTTCCAACCCCTCCACCTGTTGAAATTCCTCAGAATGGCATCCCCGTGACCGGGGGGAATGGAAGTGGTAACGGCAATGTGATCACTAACATCGGGCTCAATGGTAATACGACTGGCGTCGGCAATGGAAATTTTGAAGCTAATGGCAATGCTGGACTGGGCAATGGAAACACAGGTGCTGGGAATCTGTATGGGCCTCAGCCATGGCTAGAAGATCGTCAAGAAGATTTGTTCTCACAGAGGAGTGCTGAAGGAGAACTGACTGCTGAAGCACGTCTGAGGTTTAAGGCACTCGAGGACAAAATGAGGAATTTCGAGAACCTGAACACTATGGGTGTCGACATGTCTAAATTGGGATTGACTTCTGATTTCAAGGTGCCTCCCAAATTCAAGGTACCCGACTTTGAGAAGTACAAGGGCACCACTTGCCCTCGTGTCCACTTAAGGTCATACTACCGAAAGATGTCCGCTCACTCTGAAGACGAGAAGCTGCTGATGCACTTCTTTCAGGATAGCTTGTCCGGGCCATCCCTAGAGTGGTACATGATTTTGGAACCCACCAGTGTGCGCACGTGGAAGGAGCTTGTTGAAGCATTTGTGCATCATTACTAGTATAACAGTGACTTGGCTCCGAATCGGGTTCAACTGCAGAACTTGTCACAGAAGAACAACGAAGGGCTCAAAGAATACGCCCATCGATGGCGTGAACTAGCAGCTAGAGTCCAGCCGCCGATGGTTGAACGGGAGCTCGTTGAGATGTTTGTAGCCACTCTCCCGGGGGTCTATTACGAGAAATTGGTCAGCGGTATGTCAGGAAGTTTCTCTGATCTCATCATCACTGCCGAACATGTTGAAAATGGGATCAAATTGGGGAAAATTCAGGGTGTTGATCTATCCTCAGCTGGAGGAGGAAAGAAACCATATGGTAGCAAGAGGCGTGAAGGAGAGACGAGCGCCGTGTCTAACGCTCGAAGGAAAGGTAAAGGCCAGCGCCAGCAGGTGGCTAGCATAACCATCCCTGCTGTCCAACAACCCCAGCCACAGCAGCAGCAGCAGCAGCAACCGCCAAATCAGCAAGGGTACAGAAAATATCAGAACAGGGCACCTCTGTCAAGTCGTCACCTCGAGACACCACCCATGTCTTATGCTCAGTTGTTACAAACTCTGCTTCAGTTACAGCTAGTCCAGAAAAGAACCCTGGCTCCCTTGAAAGGCGTACCTCCGCAGGGTTATGATGCGAATGCAACGTGTGAGTTTCACTCAAGGGCGCCCGGCCACACGATAGAAAACTGCAAAGCCTTCAAGCACAAGGTGCAAGATATGGTGGATGCTAAGAGCATCAATTTCTCAGATAATGTGCTGAATGTCACAAAGAACCCTATGCCGAACAATAAGGGAGGTGGGGTGAATGCCATTATTGAAGAAGAGGATTTGGATGTGTTGACTGATGTCAAGGATCTAAAGACACCGCTTAGCTTCGTTAAAGCCAAGCTGATGAAGAGAGGATTCTTTCCGGGCTGTGGAGAATTGTGCATGGGTTGTGCGACCTGTCCTGATGGATGTGAACAGTTGATAGAGGGGATTCAGAGTCTGATGACCGAAGGAATCTTGAAGTTTAGCCGAAGGGCCGAAGGGGGATCTGGAGAGGTAATGCTGAAGTAGGATGATGAGGTTTCCACTATCACCATCCCTCGCCAGACGATAACCATTTCTGCACTCAGGCCGCCCACAATTACCATCACCAAAGCTGGGCCGAGACCTTTTGAAAGCACCAATGTTGTCCCGTGGCACTATGGGGCAGACGTCTACTGTAATAGACAGAAATTGGAACTGGAACCATCTGGGCATTCTGTGGATAACCTAGTGGGAATTGGCGGAATCACGCGCAGCGGAAGAGTATTTGCTCCACCTGAGGTTGCGGCGGACAAAGCGGACAAAACTGAGGAAACTGATAAGGGAAAGAGTAAAGTCGTTGAGGAAACCCCTTGTGGGGTAGAGAAGGACTTACTTGTAAAGGACGCTGAAGAGTTCATGAGGTTGATCAAGAAGAGTGATTACAAGATCATTGACCATCTTCATCAAACACCCTCGAAAATTTCAATCCTGAATTTGTTGCTGTGTTCGGAGTCACATCGCAACGCGCTGTTAAAGGTTTTGAATGCCACGTATGTACCGCAGGAAATCTCGGTCAACCAGTTGGAAGGGGTTGTAGCCCATGTGAATGCTGGAAACGGGTTAGGGTTCACTGACCTGGAGCTGACGCCGAAGGGAAGAAACCACAACAGCGCCCTACACATCTCGATAGAGTGTAGGGGAACAGTTATGGCTCATGTGTTGGTGGACACTGGGTCCTCGCTCAATGTTCTTCCGAAGAAAGCATTGATGAAGTTAGACACTCGAGGATTGATTTGCACACCCAGTGATCTGGTTGTGAAGGCATTCGATGGAACTAAGTGTCATGTCTTTAGAGAGGTAACGTTGCCAATCCAAGTCGGACCGAAACTTTCGACGCAGTCTTCTACATTATGGACATCATGCCAGCCTACAGCTGTCTCTTAGGCCGGCCATGGATCCATTCTGCTGGCGCCGTGACCTCCACATTGCACCAGAAGCTCAAGTATGTTGTCGGAGGCAGCATCGTGACTGTATGTGGCGAGGAAGACATAATGGTGAGCCATTTGTCGTCCTTCAAATACGTTGAGATGGATGGGGAAATCCACGAAACCCTATGTCAGGCGTTCGAAGCTGTTAAGGTCAAGGACGTGGCTCCAGTAATGACTGAAAAACCAGAGATGACTCTCTCTTCCTTCAAGGAAGCCCGGGTCGTTGTTCAAGCCAGATCCACCCTAGGCTGGGGGCAGATTCTGAAAATACCTAACAAACAGGACAAGTTTGGGTTAGGATACTCTCATACGGCTGAAGCCTCCTCTTTTCACAGTGCGTCGCGGGGTAAAGAGCCGATCCAGTTTACCAGTGGCGGGGTGATATTTGAAAGTGTCAACGCAGTGCCTGAAGACGGCGAACACAGCGATTGCGACCTAGACTCTTGGATCCAGCCAAGAAAACTAGGCCAGAGCCTCACCAACTGGTCCATCAGGGATACCATCCATGTGACAGGCAAAGAGTAATGATTTACTTTCTCCAATCATTGTACAACCCTATGTCCTACCCGGGGCATAGTGGTTTTATTGTCAGGGCCTTGTTTGATTATGTACATGCATTTTACCAATAAATCAAAAGGCGTTTTTCTTCGCATGCAAATGTTGTGATCTCTGTTATTCCTGTTTTATATTTGTTTTGAAAAAAACAATAAAATGGCAATAGGGTTTGTGCTAACCTGCATATCCTTGTTTTAAGCTTAACCCTTGTTATTGCAGGATCCACATCGCAGATGATATCGACTCTGGACCTTCTACGAATCACTTCGACTTCGATTGCCTGATCTATCAAGCCGAAGAAGAGATTGATGAAGACGAAGACCTTCCCGAAGAGTTGGCCCGCTTGTTGAAACAATAAGAGAAAGTTATTCTGCCCCACGAGGAAGAGATTGAGATTGTGAATCTGGGTTCTGAAGAACTGGTCAGGAACATCAGAATAGGGGCCGCATTGCAGAGTGATGTCAAGCAGAGATTGGTCGAGATACTGCAAGAGTATAGTGACATCTTTGCTTGGTCATACGAAGACATGCCCGGACTTGACACTGACATCGTGGTCCATCACTTGCCGCTGCGAGAAGATTGCCCTCCCGTTAAGCAGAAGCTTAGGAGGACGCGACCAGATATGGCCGTTAAGATCAAAGAAGAAGTGCAGAAGCAGCTTGATGCTGGCTTCTTAGCGGTCACTACTTACCCTCCGTGGGTTACCAACATAGTGCATGTACCGAAGAAAGACGGTAAGATGCGAATGTGCGTCGATTATCAGGATTTGAACAGGGCGAGCCCTAAAGATGATATCCCGCTCCCTCATATTGATGTGTTGGTCGACAATACAACTCAGTTCTCCGTATTTTCGTTCATAGACGGCTTCTCCGGTTACAATCAGATCAAGATGGCACCGGAGGACATGGAGAAAACTACGTTTATTACACCTTGGGGAACGTTTTGCTACAAGGTAATGCCCTTCGGTCTGAAGAACGCAGGGGCCACTTACCAATGAGCAATGGTCACTTTGTTTCATGACATGATTCATCATGAGATTGAAGTCTATGTTGATGACATGATTGCGAAGTCCCAAACGGAGGAGGGACATCTGGTCAATTTGCTGAAGCTTTTTGAGAGGCTTAGGAAATTCAGGTTGAGGCTGAATCCTAACAAGTGTACTTTCGGAGTACGGTCTGGAAAACTACTGGGGTTTATCGTGAGTGAAAGAGACATTGAGGTTGATCCTGCGAAGATAAAAGCAATACAAGAAATGCCAGCGCCAAAAACTGAAAAAAAGTTCGTGGTTTCCTGGGCAGAATAAACTACATTACAAGGTTTATTTCTCAGCTCACGGCCAAGTGTGAACCGATATTCAAACTACTGAAAAAAGACCAGGCGATTATCTGGAACGAGGATTGCCAGAAGGCATTTGATAAGATAAAAAAGTATCTACAGGAACCTCCGATCTTGATACCCCCAGTGGCCGGACGACCCTTAATCATGTACTTGACAGTTCTTGAGAATAGTATGGGGTGTGTTCTCGGTCAGCACGACGAGACGGGCAGAAAGGAGCATGCCATTTACTATTTGAGTAAAAAGTTCACAGATTGTGAATCTCGTTACTCGATGCTGGAGAAAACGTGTTGTGGCCTAGCCTGGGCTGCCAAACGTTTACGATAGTACATGCTCAACCACACAACCATGCTAATTTCGAAGATGGATCCGATCAAGTACGTCTTCGAGAAACAAGCGCTTTCGGGCAGGATTGCCAGATGGAAAATGGTGTTGACAGAATATGACATTCAATACGTTTCCCAGAAGGCCATCAAGGGAAGCGTATTGTCTGAATACCTTGTCGAACAGCCGATCGAGGATTATCAGCCGATGAAATTTGAATTCCCTAATGAGGATATCATGTTTCTCAAGGTGAAAGATTGTGATGAACCGTTGCCCGACGAGGGTCCAGATAGGAAATCCCAATGGAAATTGATATTTGACGGGGCGGTTAATTCTTACGGAAGTGGCATAGGGGCAATCATCACGACTCCCCACGGATCCCACATCCCGTTTACGGCTAGAATGACGTTTTCGGTCACCAATAATGAAGCAGAGTGTGAAGCATGCATTATGGGTCTAGAAGAAGCAATTGATTTGAGAATCAAGAACCTAGATGTGTATGGTGACTCGGCACTTGTGATCAACCAGATTAAAGGGGAGTGGGAGACTCGTCAATCGAATTTGGTGTCGTACATGAACTATGCCAGAAGGCTGCTTCCATTCTTTGATCGAGTGGAGCTCCATCATGTGCCCAGGGCTGAAAATCAGATGGCTGATGCCTTAGCCACGTTGGCTTCGATGTACAAAGTCAATTTTTGGAATGAAGCTCCGAGGATTGTCCTTTCTCGTCTTGATAGACCTGCATTCATCTTTGCGATCAAGGAAGCCTCCGATGGCAAACCATGGTTCCACGATATCCAGACCTTCCTTATGACTAAGGAGTATCCCGCGGGAGCGTCAACCCAGGATAAGAAGACTCTGAGGAGGCTATCTGGAAACTTTTATCTTAATCCTGACGGAGTTTTGTATAAAAGAAACCATGATATCGTGCTACTCAGATGTGTAGATGAGAAAGAAGCGAGTATGCTCATGGAAGAAGTCCATGAAGGCACATTTGGTACGCACGCCGGCGGGCATGCTATGACAAGAAAGATCCTGAGAGTAGGATACTACTGGCTGACGATGGAATCAGATTGTTTTAAATTCGCGAAGAGATGTCATAAATGCCAGATTTATGCTGATAAGATTCATGTGCCGCCGTGCCCGTTAAATGTCATGTCCTCCCCGTGGCCGTTCTCCATGTGGGGCATCGACATGATAGGCAAGATCGAGCCCACTGCATCTAACGGTCATCGCTTCATTCTAGTAGCCATTGACTACTTCACCAAGTGGGTGGAGGCAGCCTCATACGCTAATGTGACCAAGCAGGTGGTGGCTAAATTCATAAAGAGGGACATCATCTGTCGATACGGAATTCCCGAGCGGATCATTACTGATAATGGTTCGAATCTGAATAACAAGATGATGAAGGAGCTATGCCAGAATTTCAAGATTGAACACCACAACTCATCTCCTTACCGGCCAAAAATGAATGGCGCCGTTGAAGCGGCCAATAAGAACATCAAGAAGATTATACAGAAGATGGTTGTGACCTATAAGGATTGGCACGAGATGCTGCCATTTGCACAGCACGATTATCGTACAACAGTACATACGTCAATCGGAGCAACTCCTTTCTCACTGGTGTACGTGTTGCACCCTAAAATTTGACCAACATTTATTTATCCATCAAGTGTTTGAAAGTTGATTCCTTCATCAGAAAGTTCAAGAGATCCTCAGAGGAATTGGTTGAAACCAAGGTTTTGTGCTTCATAGCTTGACAATTGGGGGAGCTCCTCAGATGATTCTGAGACTTTGAGAATGAACTTGGAGATGTGAGAAAGCCTATGAGATGTCTTGAAAGTCATCATGAAGCCCAGAGAGGTCATTGTGCAAGAATTCAGAAGATTCAACCATGAATGGTGGAATTAGGGTTTTGACTGGGTCAACCCTAGGTCAACTGAAGATTTGGAGAAGGTTGAGACCCAATCCAAGGGCCATGAGATCATGGAATGATGCATAGAGATGTTATAAAGATGATTCCTAGACCAACTCATCATGATTGAGGATTTTGAGAAGTTTCAAGTTAGGGTTTCTGAGGATTGTCAGTGAAAAAACCCTAATTTGATCCCTATCTTCCAGGCAGTTTTAGCTCAAGATGTGATTGATGTATCATCTTTCCCACAACATGAATGTTGTAGATCTTGTTCTTAGCTTTAATTTGAGTGGTGGAAGTCCTTGATAGGAGTTGCAGAGCTCAAGTTATGGTTTTGACAAATTACAGGTCAGCTGAGGTGTGTGAATCTGGGTCCTTGAAAGTCACCCAACTTGCAGATAACTTTTGCCCTAGTAGGATGATTCCTATGATTTCTTGGTCAACATGAATGTTGAATAGCATCTTCTTAGATTTCTAGAGAGTACTATAAGTCCTTGATAGGATTTGTAGAACTCAACTTATGGTTTGAACAAGACAGGGGTATTTTGGTCATTAGGCAGTTATAGGTCATTTTAAGCAAAGGCCATATCTCCTATTTCCAAGCCTCAAATGGAAAAACTCAAAACATGAAAGTTGTTCAAAATGGCATTTTAAGCCTAGAAAAGAGGTCATGAGTTGTTGGAAAAGCTTAGAGCATGGATTTTTAAAAGTGGTGCAAATGGCTTGTAAATGGCTTATAAGTTGAAAAAGTTGAAATGGAATTTTGGTTTGAGAGATCTACAAATCCAAAATGGGTCATCCAATATGTCATTTTGACTCCAAACATCATTTTAAAAACAATGGTTCAAATAGATTTTTGATTTTAGGCTTAAAAATTGGAGTTGCTTTGTAATTTTCATTCTTGCATCTTAAGGCACCAAAAGGAAAAGTGAGAAAATGCTACATAAGGGTTTGTAAGGCCTTGTTTTCATGTCATAATATCATGTGGGGAGAAATTAAGTAGGATTGCATGGTTTATCATGAGATTGCATGAGATTTACTCAATATGGAAAATTCAAATTCTCATTGCATGATACATTCTAGAAACTTCTTGGAAGGTTCTCAAAGCTTCCACACATTTCCATTGACACCTATATATCCCCTAGAGATGATCCATGCCCTGGTTGGTGATTGAGAGTGCTTGCATTACATAGTTTGATTCCATAACTCCAAATTGCATTTTGCTTTCAAACTCCATTAAAACTTCATCAATTAGCATCATTCTTGTTATCATCATCATCTACCATCATCATAGAGAAATTGGCAAGCAAGAGTGGTTGAAATCAGTGGCTATTTTGTGTGATCCAAGTCTTCACTCCAAGGTGCATGAAGAAGTGGATAGGGTGATTCAAGAAGTCTTAACAAGAGCTAGTGCAAACAGAAGAATCTACAGCCATTGGAGATCATTTGAAGCAAACACCAAGGCTTGGATTGAAGGGAAACCACCATAGCCATCATCACTTGCAAGGTAAGCAACTTCATTCAAATCCCCTTAATTATGCAGTTTTAGGTCTTGTTGATTAGATAAAAGTGATTAGAGACTCCTAGGGATGAATTGTGATGAGTTTGAAGGCATTTTATGGAGGTTGGTTCCATGGCCATTTCTGTTTTGGGATCAAGAACACACAACCTAGGGTACTATAATACTAGTTCTTTAGCTTAGTTTACTCCCCACAGCATGTAGAGTATCCCAGGTTAGTTTCAGCAAGAATGGTGAGCATGCATATCAGAGTTAATTCATGGTGCCCTAGACTTCCATCTCTCGGGTTTGATTCTTGGAGGAGATTCAGGAGAAACTAAAGGCAGGATGTTGGAGAGGGCAATCAGTAGATCATTTTAGGTTTTTGCAATTTTCATTTTCATCAAGTATCGAGGGAGATATAAGCAATGGAAGTTATGCGCATGGACTAGGGTTTCTGAAAACCCTAATGGCTGGTTGGAGAAGATGATGCTCCTGCCGTTGGATTCATTGACCATTCTATCCAATCCACGGTCCAGATTAAGTGAAAAATTGGAGGGAGATTTCAAACAGCAAAACGCGCCGTTTTGCTAAATGATTCGCTGGTGGGCCTATCTCAGTTTCTATGCACACCTCCCCAGTTCTGGCCCATTGAAATAATAACTAGGGCGCCCTGCTTTTAACACCCCCCTCCCCTTTAATTAATTCCTTTTATTTTTTAATTTCCTTTAATTTTCTTGCATTTTAATAAATTCATAGAAAATTGAAAAATTGATATTTTTTAATTCGTGTTTTTTCTATAGGTTAATAAACTTGTCTAGAAAATTAATAAAAATAAAAATTCCATTTTATTTTTAGTTTAGTATTTTTAGTATATTTTTCATTTAAATAGCTTTTAAATAGGATTAATATTGTATCCAATTTTGTAGAATTTCTTTTAGGACTTTCCCTTAGGATTTTTAATTCATTCTTTTTGGTGTGATTAGATATTGAATCATAGTTCCCCATAGGATTTAATTCTTGATTTTTAGATTAAAATTTGATTAGCTTAATTAGGTTAGTATTAGGGTATCATAATTAGGGTTTAGGTTATGCATAGGTGAAATAGTTCATTTTATTTAGAGAGTTTTGTCTTGATTTTTTGGGTAGGAGCATATGTGGATGTTATGGGTAGATGTTATGGACCCTTGTGAATAATTGTTAGATTTTTCCCCCTTGTTTTAGTATTTTTAGGTATTTTCTTAAGTTTTCTGATGGTTTTGACTGTTCTGTGGTTATTTGTCTGCCCCTGGGGTTTATTTTGGGGAATTTGTTGTGGGACTTAGTTTGTTTTGAAGATCCTGTTGAGGAGCATGATGAGGAGAAGATTGTAGATCAAGACTCAGAGACCCAGAGCTTGGAGCTTGTTCCCTGTTTGTGAGGTTTGAGATCCTGAAGTTTGAAGGAAGTTCATGGTACTTTCCTGAGGAAGGCACTATGAATGACTTTCATTCTTTCTTCTCACCTCTTTCTTAAGTATCCAATGATGTTGGAGCCAACTTGTGAGTTTAATTTCTCCTGAGGAGGAATGTAAACTGATCACAGTTGTTGAGCCACATGGGATACAATTCCTAAGTGGAAGCCTCCTAGTACTTTCCTGAGGAAGGTCCTATGGGTCTATTCACTTAGTTCCATTAGTTCATCTAGGATTTCTTAAGTATCCAATGATGTTGGAGCCGACTTGTGAGTTTAATTTCTCCTGAGGAGGAATGTAAACTGATCACATGTTGTTGAGCCACATGGGATACAATTCCTAAGTGGAAGCCTCCTAGTACTTTCCTGAGGAAGGTCCTATGGGTCTATTCACTTAGTTCCACTAGTTCAGGTAGGATTTCCTAAATATCCAGTGATGTTGGAGCCGACTTGTGAGTTTAATTTCTCCTGAGGAGGAATGTAAACTGATCACAGTGGTTGAGCCACATAGGGTATGATTCCTGAGTATACGCCTCCTAGTGCTTTCCTGAGGAAGACACTATGAGTCTGCCTACTTAGCTCCCTTTCTTTGGTAAGCTTGTTTTGAAGCTTAAAGACTGGGATTGTTTTCTCTTGTGTAGGGTTTGCTTTAGGGCTTTGATTTCTTCTGATTAGAGTTCTGTGTCAGTGTTAGGATTAGAGATTAGATGTAGATTCTTTCTTTCTCAAGCATGTGGTTTGTTTGCCTGATGGCACTTCATTTCTTTTATCTGTTCATCACTTGATAGCATGTTGTTTATTTTTCAGTATGATTACTGTTATTTCATGACTGGCTTGAGGTCGAGACGAGCTTGTGGAGGCTGAAGCCCCACACACATTTCCTCCCTCACTTGCATTGCATGCATTTTACTGTTTAAAGCTGATGCTTTTGTCTGTTTTGGTGTATCATTGACATGATCCCTTAGGACTCTCATTTCCTTTGATAAGGATTTGATGATAGACTTTTAGGTTGAAACCTATGCATGACAACATCTAGGAGTTCTCTGTTCAAACCTCAACCATAGGATGAATCCTTGGCATGACAACAGTAGGACTTGATAGTCTCCCTCCTAGTTGGGCCTGTTCTCTTCTCATCTCAAAGCAGTTTAAGATACAGTAATCATGAATGATTTCCTTCGTACGTTACGAGCCTTAAGCCATCTGAGGATGGATGTTTAGTATGGTACCCTTTGGGTGACATGCGACGCATTCACTCTCAGGTCATAGTCTCTAGTGCGGTTGAAATCGCAAATATAATAAAAAACACTTCTTTCAGGAGATAACCCGTAGTTTCCCGAACTACGTTTGCTCTGATCTTCCATACTGTGTGGAAGTACGTAGGCATAGGATGCGACGTCCTAGCGAGCAACCTTCAACCTTCAAACCTTTCCCCGTAACCCTTCGTAGGCCGAACTACGTTGACTCTGATTTCTCATTCTCTGATGAGAATACGTAGGCATAAAGTGCGACGCTTTGCCGAGTCATTTTTCTTTTCTTTTTCAGCCAGCCTTGATAGGTAGATAGAATAAAACCAACCCGTCCAAGTAAACAAACAAGCGTGGATCCCGTCGAGTACGACGGACGTGAGGGGTGCTAATACCTTCCCCTTGCGTAACCGACTCCCGAACCCAGACAATGGTTGCGATGACCTTGTCTTACCCTTTTTCGTCAGGTTTTTCCGATCGTTTCCTTTCCCGCTCTGAGGGATAAATAACGAAAGGTGGCGACTCTTCTGTCATGCCGGCACCTTATTTTCGCGCAAGCGACAACTGGCGACTCTGCTGGGGAATGATGGCATCTAGGGACTTTTCCCATCCCTTATGCTGGGACCGTTTCCCATCCCCTACGCGAGTCAATCCTAGCGCTTTTATGTTTGCTTGTTGGGTTGCGTTTATTTATCGCATTTTTACTTCCCGCATTTTATTTCCAGTTTGATATGATTATCTGTGCTGCTGTGGGAGAGGGATGTTACTATGAGTGAGAAGCCGGACCTGGGCTTGAGTATACACCTAGATATAGTTGCGGAGAAGTAGTAGACGAACCTGTCTGCTGAGCAGGCACAGTTCCCTACGAAAATCTGCGCTCAGACGAGATTCTTGCAGAGGTGCTCCTTTCCGGTCCTGAGGATCTGAGGGGAGTCCAGACGTGAGGATTGTCGACTCTGGGGACCGATCATTTGGAAGTCAGCTAAGTGAGGCCTCTTCATGACTTGATGATGCCACTCCTTCTGGGAATCGCACCGTCACTCATGAAAGTCTGTGACGCTGATGACCGCATAGGATGCCGTACCTTTGTCCGTGGATTAGGTCCATACCTGTGAGTGGGATTGGGATATTGCAGGAAACTTTGACCTTCAGACTACCTGGTTTTCTTGACAGTGAATCAGTTATGTTGGTACCAGGGTTCTCGGTGGCAGATTTGACTGTTCTTGACAGAGCAAGTTTTTTGATCAGAGGATTGTATCATCGGGTGTATGTCTGTTCCTGATAGAACAGGTTTCGATCAGAGTATTGTCATCAGAGGTTTGTCCTGGATGGAGCAGATTTTGAGTGGGGTCTGAAGATCTCATCAGCAGTTGTTGTTTGTTCTTGATAGGGAAGATTTTGAGTGGGGTCTGAAGATCTCATCAGCAGCTGTGTGTTTGCTCTTGATAGGGCAGATTTTTGATTTGGGGTCTGAAGACTTCATCAGCGGACGTTTTCTGATCATACATCCCGGGTCCTTATTATCAGGCACTTACTCTTGACAGAGCAGAATTTTGATCTCGATCCTATCAGATGGTTATTCTCAGCGGATCGGATTAGTGGTCTTGCACCGGGGTTTTCTTCTCATCAATGATTGTTGATACCGAATCTCCACAGCAGCCACCTGGATATATTGTTGCATGCCTGCATTTTGCATTAGTTCGCATGATCATTCGCATTCCATTGACGTGTGTCTGTGACAGGTACCGTTTCCCCGATCCAGGATCTCTCGCCTCTTATTGTATTACTACAGCCTCTCTCAAGAAGACTGTTGCGTACGAGTTCACGATCCCTGATGTGTCGGAGTTGACTATCACTGGTACTATGTATATGTGAGATTGCTGTTTCCATGATTGGGCCCAGATTCCCCTCCTTATTATTGTCAGCACTGGTACTAAGGCGCCAGGATCGGGGGAAATCTCTCAAGCACACAGACACACGCATACATCTGCATGAAGCATTTTTGCATGACATACACTTTATTGCTTTTCCTAACCTTTAATGTTGACAGGTTTTTCAGGTACACAAGTTCTGAGCTGCTTTCGATCTCCAGGATTGATCAAAGACTCATCCACCGTTACTCAACTCGCGCTAATCAGACAAGGATAATGGACCAGGTGCAGTCAGATGTTCAAGAGCTCCGTGAACGGATGGATCGTTTTATGGAGCTGATGCAGGTAGTCGCTAATGGTCAAGACCAGCTTCGTACTTTGGTTCAACCTCTGATCTCCAGGGTTGACAGTAATGGCATACTTCACGGCGGGGCTGTGCCTACTCCTCCTCCAGTGGATGCTCCATAGAATGTTGTTCCTGTTGCCGGGGGCAACGGCAGTGCTAACGGCAATCTGATGACTAATCTCGGACTCAATGCGGCAGGCGTCGGCAATGGTAGTCTAGGAGCCAATGTTAACATAGGGCCAGTCAACGACAATGCTGGTGTCGTAAATTTGTTGGTGCCTCAACCGTGGCTGGAGGACCATCAGGATGACATATTCTCTCAGAGAGGTGTAGAAGCAGAGTTGAATGCTGAAGCTCGACTCAGGTTCAAAGCGCTGGAAGACAAGATGAGAGACATTGAAAATCAGAACACATTGGGCGTTGATATGTCCAAACTCGGGTTGATTGCTGATTTTAAGGTACCTCACAAATTCAAGGTACCTGCCTTCGAGAAGTATAAGGGTACTACTTGCCCCCGTGTTCACCTTCAATCTTATTATAGAAAGATGTCCGCTTATTCTGACGATGAGAAGTTGCTGATGCACTTCTTCCAGGATAGTCTTTCTGGTCCATCTCTCGAATGGTATATGGGTTTGGAGCCCGCTACAGTGCGCACGTGGAAAGATCTCGCAGAAGCGTTCGTCCTCCACTATCAATACAATAGCGACTTGGCTCCCAACCGAGTCCAGCTTCAGAATCTCTCACAGCGGAACAATGAAAGCTTCAAAGAGTACGCCCAGCGGTGGCGTGAATTGGCTGCTCGGGTTCAACCGCCGATGGTTGAGCGCGAGCTGGTGCAAATGTTCGTGGCCACCCTTCCTGGAATCTACTATGAAAAGCTGGTCAGTGGCATGTCTGGGACATTCTCGGCTCTCATCACTATGGGCGAGCATGTTGAGAACGGAATAAAGATTGGAAAAATTCAAGGCGAATCATCCTCAGCTGGAGGAGGTAGTAAGAAACCCTACACTGGCAATCGTCGAGAAGGAGATGCCAGTGCTGTCACCAATGCTCGGAGAAAGGGCAAGGGCCCTCAGCCTCAGATTGCTAGCATAAATATCCCAGCTGCTCCACCGCAGCCGCAGCAGCAGCCTCAGCAGCAGAATCAGCAGGGGTATAGAAGATATCAGAATCGGGCTCCTCTGACAAATCGTCATTTTGAAACTCCACCTATGTCGTATGCACAGCTTCTGCAAACGTTGCTTCAGCTCCAATTAGTTCAAAAGAGGACAATGGCTCCCTTAACAGGGGCACCGCCGCCGGGGTATGATGCCAATGCTACTTGTGATTTCCATACTGGGGCACCAGGCCATACGATTGAGAATTGCAAAGCTTTTAAGCACAAAGTCCAGGACTTGGTGGACGCCAAGGTTATCAACTTTTCTAATAGCATGCCCAACGTTACCAAGAACCCTATGCCTCACCATAGGGGAGGCGGAGTGAACGCCGTTATCACAGAGGAGAGTGCAGACTTGCTGACTGATGTCAAAGATTTGAAGACGCCACTTAGTTTTGTCAAGGCTAAGTTGCTGAAGAAGGGTTTCTTTCCTGGATGCGGAGAGTTATGTATGGCTTGTGCTACACTTCCTGATGGGCGTGAGCAGCTGGTAGAAGGTATCCAAAGTCTGATGTCTGAGGGTATTTTGCAGTTCAGCCGTAGCGTTAAAAGTGTATCAGGGGAGATCGTGCTGAAGCAGGCAGATGAAGTTGCTACCATTACTATTCCTCGTCACCCTATTACTATTTCTGCGCCCCGACCGCCTACAATTACTATCACCAGGGCCGGACCAATCCCATTCGAAAGCACTAACGCCGTCCCATGGCATTACGGCGCCGAAGTTTATTGCAATGGTCGGAAGATAGAGCTTGAGCCGTTCGGATCGACTGTGCAGAATCTTGCCGGAGTCAGTGGTATCACTCGAAGCGGTAGAGTGTTTGCGCCAGCAGAGGTTGCAGCAGAGAAAGTGGTCCGAGCTGACGCTACGGATAAGGGTAAAAACAAAGCCGTTGAAGAGGTCCCTTCTGGGGCAGAGAAGGATTTGCTAGTTAAAGATGCTGAGGAGTTCATGCGTTTAATCAAGAAGAGCGACTACAAGATTGTGGATCATCTTCATCAGACTCCGTCAAAGATCTCTATTCTTAACTTGTTGCTGTGTTCTGAGGCGCACCGCAACGCATTGCTGAAGGTATTGAACGCTGCATACGTGCCGCAGGAGATATCAGTAAATTAGCTAGAGGAGGTGGTAGCCCATGTTAATGCTGGTAATGGGCTGGGATTTACAGATCTAGAGCTGACTCCTAAAGGGAGAGATCACAACAGCGCCTTGCACGTCTCAATAGAGTGCAGAGGCACTATCATGTCGCATGTCCTGGTGGATACGGGTTCGTCGCTTAATGTGCTTCCGAAGAAGGCATTGATGAAATTGGACACTCGTGGATTGCTTTGCACGCCCAGTGATCTGGTGGTGAAAGCCTTTGACGGAACTAAGCGCCACGTCTTCGGAGAGTTGACCCTGCCAATTCAAGTTGGTCCAGAGACGTTCAATACGGTTTTCTATATCATGGATATCATGCCTGCCTACAGTTGCCTTTTAGGTCGGCCATGGATCCATGCTGCTGGTGCCGTGACGTCCACGCTGCATCAAAAGCTCAAATATGCTGTCGGGGGCAGCATAGTAACCGTCTGTGGCGAGGAAGACATTATGGTGAGCCACTTGTCATCCTTTAAATATGTTGAAATGGATGGCGAAATCCATGAAACGCTCTGCCAAGCATTTGAAACCATCAAGGTGAAAGAGGTAGCTCCTGTTGCCGTAGAGAAGCAAGAGATGAATCTCTCCTCGTTTAAAGAAGCTCGGGTCGTTGTCGAAGCCGGTTCCACCCCAGGCTGGGGGCATGTTTTGGATATACCAATCAAACAGGATAAGTTTGGATTGGGGTATTCTCCTAAAGCTGAAGCTTCATCTTCTTCTTCTAGCAGTTCGTCTCGTGGGAAGGGGCCGATCCTATTCACCAAGGGCGGAGTGATTTTCGAGAGCATCAACGCAGCGTCTGAGGACAGCGGGGATAGTGATTGTGATCTTGACGCCTGGATTCAACCGAGCAAGCCGGGCGAGCGCCTCAAAAATTGGACCATCAAGGAGATTATCAAGCTGACAAGTGAAGAGTAATGATTTGCTTTTTACAATCTTTGTACAACCCTATGTCCTGCCCGGGGCGTAGTGGTTTTATTGTCAGGGCCTTGTTGGATTATGTACATGCATTTTGTTAATAAATAAAAGGCGTTTTCTTCGTACTCAAATATTGTGTTCTCTGTCATTCCTGTTTTATGTTTATTTCGAAAAAACATTAAAACGGCAACGAGGTCTGTGCTAACCTGCATATTCTTGCTTTAAACTTAACCCTTGTTATTGCAGGATCCACATAACAGATGACATTGACTCTGGACCCTCTACGGCTCACTACGACTTTGATTGCCCGATCTATCAAGCCGAGGATGAGATTGATGAAGACGAAGACCTTCCGGAAGAGTTGGCCCGCTTGTTGAGACAAGAGGAGAAGGTTATTCTGCCTCACGACGAAGATATTGAGATTGTAAATCTGGGTTCTGAGGAGCTCGTCAGAAATGTCAGAGTAGGGGCTACGCTGCAGAATGATGTCAAGCATAGACTGGTCGAGATGCTTCGAGAGTATAGTGACGTCTTTGCTTGGTCATATGAAGATATGCCCGGACTTGACACTGACATCGTGGTTCATCGCTTGCCGTTGCGAGAAGATTGCCCTCCAGTCAAGCAGAAGCTTAGGAGGACGAGACCAAACATGGCTGTAAAAATCAAAGAAGAAGTCCAGAAGCAGTTGGACGCAGGATTTCTAGCCGTTACCACTTACCCTCCGTGGGTCGCCAACATAGTGCCTGTACCGAAGAAGGACGGTAAGGTACGCATGTGCGTCGATTATCGGGATTTGAACAGGGCGAGCCCTAAGGATGATTTCCCGTTGCCTCATATCGATGTGTTGGTCGACAACACAGCCCAGTTTTCCGTGTTTTCGTTCATGGATGGCTTCTCCGGTTACAATCAGATTAAGATGGCACCGGAGGACATGGAGAAAACGACGTTCATCACCCCCTGGGGAACATTTTGCTATAAGGTAATGCCCTTCGGTCTGAAGAACGCAGGGGCCACTTACCAGCGAGCAATGGTAACTTTGTTTCATGATATGATTCATCATGAGATCGAGGTCTATGTTGATGACATGATTGCAAAGTCCCAAACGGAGGAAGAGCATCTGGTCAACTTATTGAAGCTGTTTGAGAGGCTTAGGAAATTCAGGCTGAGGCTGAATCCTAACAAGTGCACTTTCGGAGTGCGGTCCGGAAAGTTATTGGGGTTTATCGTTAGTGAACGGGGTATTGAAGTTGATCCTGCGAAAATAAAAGCTATTCAAGAAATGCCAGCGCCGAAAACAGAAAGAGAAGTTCGTGGTTTCTTGGGCCGAATAAACTACATTGCAAGGTTTATCTCTCAGCTCACGGCCACTTGTGAACCGATGTTTAAGCTTTTAAAGAAAGATCAGGCGATTACTTGGAATGAGGATTGCCAGAAGGCATTCGACAAAATAAAGCAGTATCTTCAAGAACCTCCAATCTTGATACCCCCAGTGGCTGGACGACCATTAATCATGTACCTGACGGTTCTGGAGAATAGTATGAGGTGTGTTCTCGGTCAGCACAACGAGACGGGCAGAAAGGAGCATGCCATTTATTATTTGAGTAAAAAGTTCACTG
The DNA here is from genome assembly GCA_963859935.3 of Lathyrus sativus. Lineage (NCBI taxonomy): Eukaryota > Viridiplantae > Streptophyta > Magnoliopsida > Fabales > Fabaceae > Lathyrus > Lathyrus sativus. The sequence goes on from OZ012738.1 coordinate 633,185,699, forward strand.
AGTGTGAGTCTTGATACTCGATGCTGGAGAAGACGTGTTGTGCATTAGCTTGGGCTGCCAAACGTCTACGACAGTATATGCTCAATCACACCACTATGCTAATTTTGAAGATGGATCCGATCAAGTACGTCTTCGAGAAACAGGCTCTTTCGGGCAGGATTGCCAGATGGCAAATGGTGTTAACAGAATATGATATTCAGTATGTCTCCCAGAAAGCCATTAAGGGAAGCGTATTGTCTGACTACCTTGTCGAACAGCCAATCGAAGACTACCAGCCGATGAAGTTCGAATTCCCTGACGAGGATATTATGTTTCTCAAAGCGAAGGATTGTGATGAGCCATTGCCCGATGAGGGGCCAGATAGGAAGTCTCAGTGGAAGTTGATATTCGACGGAGCAGTTAATTCCTATGGAAGTGGTATCGGGGCTATCATCACGACTCCTCACGGATCCCACATCCCGTTTACTGCGAGACTGACGTTTCCAGTCACCAACAATGAAGCAGAGTATGAAGCATGTATCATGGGTCTAGAAGAGGCAATTGATTTGAGAATCAAGAATCTAGACGTATATGGTGACTCAGCGCTTGTAATCAATCAGATTAAAGGGGAGTGGGAAACTCGTCAAGCGAATTTAGTGCCGTACATGAATTATGCCAGGAGGCTGCTTCCTTTCTTCGATCGAGTGGAACTTCATCATGTACCCAGGGCTGAAAATCAGATGGCTGATGCCTTAGCCACGTTGGCTTCAATGTATAAGGGCAATTTTTGGAATGAGGCTCCAAGAATTGTGCTTTCGCGTCTTGACAGACCGGCATTTGTCTTTGCAATCGAGGATGCCAATGACGGCAAGCCATGGTTCCACGACATCCAGACCTTCCTTATGACTAAGGAGTATCCTGCGGGTGCGTCTACCCAGGATAAGAAGACTCTGAGGAGGCTATCCAGAAACTTTTATCTCAATCCTGACGGAGTGTTGTATAAGAGAAACCACGATCTCGTGCTACTCAGATGTGTAGATGAGAAAGAAGCGAGTATGCTCATGGAAGAAGTCCATGAGGGCACATTTGGTACGCACGCCGGCGGGCATGCCATGACGAGAAAGATCCTGAGAGCAGGGTATTACTGGCTGACGATGGAGTCGGATTGCTTCAGATTCGCGAAGAAATGTCATAAATGCCAGATTTATGCTGATAAAGATCATGTGCCGCCGTGCCCATTGAATGTCATGTCCTCCCCTTGGCCGTTCTCCATGTGGGGCATCGACATGATAGGCAAGATCGAGCCCACTGCATCCAATGGTCATCGTTTCATTCTGGTAGCTATCGACTACTTCACCAAATGGGTGGAGGCAGCCTCGTACGCTAATGTGACCAAACAGGTGGTAGCTAAATTCATAAAGAGGGACATCATCTGTCGCTATGGAATTCCCGAGCGGATCATTACTGATAATGGTTCGAATTTGAACAACAAGATGATGAAGGAGCTGTGCCAGAGCTTCAAGATTGAACACCACAACTCGTCTCCTTACCGGCCGAAGATGAATGGCGCTGTTGAAGCGGCCAACAAGAACATCAAGAAGATTGTTCAGAAGATGGTTGTGACGTACAAAGATTGGCACGAGATGCTGCCGTTTGCCTTGCACGGTTATCGTACGACGGTGCGTACGTCGACCGGGGCAACTCCTTTCTCCTTGGTGTACGGTATGGAAGTTGTCCTACCGTTAGAAGTGGAGATTCCTTCTTTGCGAGTTTTGGTTGATGTGAAGCTCGACGAGGTAGAATGGATTACGAATCGCTTGAACCAACTCAGCCTGATGGACGAGAAGAGGTTAGCATCGATTGTATTTGGTCGCCTGTACCAAAGCCGAATGAAGAAAGCTTATGATAAGAAGGTGCGTCCTAGAAGCTTTCAGACGGGTGATCTCGTCCTGAAGAAAATTCTTCCGCCACACTCCGATCACCGGAGCAAGTGGACTCCGAATTATGAAGGGCCGTATGTCGTCAGCAAGGTCTTCTCAGGAGGAGCTTTGTTGTTATCCACGATGGATGGTGAAGATTTTGCATCCCCGGTGAACGCGGACGCAGTTAAAAAATACTTTGCTTGAAAGAGACCCGCTGGACAAAAAAGAAAGAGTCCAGGCAAAAAAGGGGCATCCCGGCGAACCAAAAACAGAATAAAAGGTTCGGGCAAAAATTAGGGATATATTGAAAAATGTACACCCGCGAAGTCGAAAACCTACACTGGGCGGCTTCGGCAAAAAAGGGTATCCCGGTGAACTGAAAACCCGTAAAGGGCGGTTCACGCAAAAGCTAGAGATTTGAATAAGCAAATGACTGCGTTCCACGTGTGGACTTTCATTGTTTAGTGGTTTGGAGAACCTGAGGGCCGTTTATCCGAATCAATCTCTTCCGAAGCTGAAGCGTCGGAGAAGTATCGAAGTCGAGTGGGTCTTAGAGGGATCAACTCATGGTGTTCGTCTACGCCTCGTTGCCGACATTTGTATATACTGATGTTTTATTTTTTGTGCGGCCTCCTCATTCTAGGAGCTTGCCTCTGTTGTAAAACATTTATTTACCCATTCAGGGGTTCACCATCAATAAAATGCTTGTTATTCAGCAATTCTGCTTGCCTGCTTAGCATTTATCTGTTTTGTTTGCGAATGAAAACGCCGATGTTTTTTAATAAAATGCGCATACATAAACTTACGGGCCTAGGCCCATTGGTTGTTGAAACAATTAATTACCTGAATATTGTCACGGGTTAATAACCTTGATAGGCCCTTTGAGGAGGGTATCTTGTCTGTTTGTTTGTGTTGTTGCAGGTGTAGCACCTTCCAGAAGATGTGTAGTGCGCATCCCCGAAGCAGGGCAGGCCCTCCTTCTCCAGCAGCGTTCAGTGGTCTCTCCTCCGCGGAATCTGAACGCAGGATGGTTAGCCTTGATATGTATCCCCACGCAGAGATGATTCTCTTCCCCAAGCAGACGCACCCTGAAGGAACGTCACCTCATCAGCTGAGTCAAGGGCCGAAGCTCGTGTTCTCCCCCAGCACCGGGTCACCAGTGCAGATTTCATAGAAATGTTCGGGTGCCGAAGCTCGTGTTTTCCCCAGTAAAGTCACCGAAGCAGGTGTCTCCTCCAGCACCGGGTCACAAGGGCAGATGTCGTAGGAAATTGTTCGTACGTCGAAATATGCAGCAACTGATGGTGCCAGACTAAAGTCTCCTGCGGAATTGAGATTCCCCATCAGAGCCGTATGCTCTCCTGAAGTTGAATGACTTCTCCTCCCCCAGTAGAGTATTGGAACAACTGATGTTGTATTCCCCTGCAGAGTTGTACTCTCCCCCGAAGTCAGATGATTCTTTCTTCCCCAGCGAAATTGAAATTCCTTGCCAGGATCGTACTCTCCAGTGAAGTAGAATGATTTCTCTCCCCGGATGAGTCCGCAGAAAAGCAGAATCCTTGGAAGCAGTTGGGACCTTGAGTGGATGTTCCCTAGCAGAGCATTGAACAGATGATGCTGTATTCCCCCAGAGTCGCACTCTCTCCAGCGAAGCAGAATGACTTCTCCTTCCTCAGCCGAGTTTGCAGATGTCCAAGAGAGCCGAGTCCTTGGAAGTTGATCAGAACATACTCAGTTGTTTCCCCAGTGGAGTGTTGAGCAGCTGAAGTTGTTTCCCCACAGAGCGGTTACCCCCAGAAGAGTAGCCGAGACGGCCACGCAGTTTATTCTCGCGATTGATATCAGCAAGTCTGGTTTCTCGTAGAGCTTCGTCCCCTGCAGTAATCAACTGAAGTTGTTTTCCATGCAGCAGTCCGCGGAAGATCAATTCCCCAGACAAAGTCCGATTGATATTGGCGCGCAGTTTTCTCCTCAGCAGGATGATTCCTCTATCTGAGTAGTTCTTTCTCCTTGACAGGAGAACCCCCCTTCGGCATTTATTTTGCTGACGGGATTGCATAGCATAGTGCATGATTGCACAGCATTTAGCATAAACGCATATCATTCCCACCGTGTGGGGCATGGCGCAGAAGCATACACATCATAAGCATGATCTAGGTTACTATCATTCTTGTCTTACAGGTGTTCCGCCAAGAGACCAGTTGCTCAGGGCGATTCCTGATATTCTCTCCAACAAGGTCGCTTTCTTAAGATGATTCTTAAGACCCCGGTGTAATCTCCACAGTCGCTCGCTCAAGATGATTTTTGAGATCCCCAGCGAAGCCTTCAGTTCAAGACGATTCTTGAATTCCTCAGCAGGGCCGTTTGCTTAAGATGATTCTTAAGACTTCAGTGCAGTTTCCCGAGTTGTTCGCCTAGTGTGATGCTTGAGCTCCCCGGTAGCGTCCCCAGCAAGAGTTGCCCAGGAAGATTCCTGGAATACCCAGCAGAATGAAGTTTCCAGAAAGGTTATCAGTTCAGGATGATTCTTGAAGGTGCCCGACTGATTGTTTGTTCAAGATGATTCTTGAAGCCCTTAGCAGCGTGATATGTCTGCTCCAACAGCGATGTCTAATCTGAGGATTGACTTCGTAAGTGCCTGAAGGCGGTATCAGAGGTTCCTGTGAATTCAGATTTCCTGGTTGATGAATCAACGGGTGGCTGAAGACAAGGTTCCAGAGTTTGTAGATATAACAGAGTGATCCGTGTTGGTCTGAAGACCAAGTCAGTTGTCCTGAGGTGATGATTGATTGCGATCAAGTGAATAGTGTTTCTTCCGACTGAAGTCGAAGATGTTTCTCCAGCTGAAGCGGAGTTTTGCCTGAAGGCAAAGTGTTTGAATCCCCATAGAGTCATGAATGGCTCAGGATACCATTTCTCTGACTGAAGTCATAGGTTTCCCAAGCTGAGGCGAAGGTGCCTGAAGGCAAGGTTATCCCCAAGGTCATGAATGACCTAGGATTCATTTTTCGGACTGAAGGCCGAAGTGTATCCCTGACTGAAGTCTCGAATGCTCTATAGCAGAGGTGGAGTTGCCTGAAGGCAGATCCATGTATCCTTGAAGGCCAAGGACCATTTCTTCAGACTGAAGTCGAAGATACCTCCTGCAGAGTTGCCGACGGGCAAAGTTTACATCCTTGAAGGTCAAGGATGTTTATCTTCAGAAGTATTTGAGGATCTTTTCTAGCTGAAGCTGGAAGTGGCCGGGGGCCAGGGTTTCATATATCTTTAATGTCGAAGTTCTACGGTGGGTCAGTTGTGCAGCAGTATTCCGATGTTCGTTATGGTTCTGAGGGTGAACCCCAGATCAGAGTGTGCTCGGTTAAGTCTCTCATTCCCAGCGGAGTAGTTTCAAATACGCAAGTGTACCTTTTGTTCCATTTACCAGGGGTGAACCCCAGGTCAGAATCGTTCAGTGTTGTATTTTCTCCAACGGCGACGCGAGGCATTTTGGATTTGACGGCGAGGTCATATTATGTTTGTTTCTGACGGCGAGGTTGGATGTTTATTCGACGGCGAGGTCGGATTATATTGTTTCCGACGGCGAGGTTGGATGTTTGTTCGACGGCGAGGTCAGATTATATTGTTTCCGACGGCGAGGTTGGATGTTTGTCGGCGGCGAGGTTGGATGTTTGTTCGACAGCGAGGTTGAATGTTTGTTCGACGGCGAGGTTGAATGTTTGTCCGGCGGCGAGGTTGGATGTTTGTTCGACGGCGAGGTTGAATGTTTGTTCGACGGCGAGGTTGAATGTTTGTCCGGCGGCGAGGTTGGATGTTTGTTCGACGGCGAGGTTGAATGTTTGTCCGGCAGCAAGGTTGGATGTTTGTTCGACGGCGAGGTTGAATGTTTGTTCGACGGCGAGGTTGAATGTTTGTTCGACGGCGAGGTTGAATGTTTGTTCGACGGCGAGGTTGGATGTTTGTTCGACGGCGAGGTTGAATGTTTTTGTTCGACGGCGAGGTTGAATGTTTTTGTTCGGCGGCGAGGTTGAATGTTTTGACGGCGATGTCAGACTCTTTAAATCCCCAGCAGAGATGATGTTTGTACGACGGCGACGTCGAGTGTCTCTCAGAGCGATGTTTGTTTCCGACGGCGATGTCAGGTTCAGTTTTCCAGCGGTGATGTTGGGCATGTCAAGTTGATCCAGTCTTCTGACGGCGATGTTAGGTGATGCAGATCCTTTAGATCTCTAGCGGCGATGCGGGGTATTTTGATTGTCCGACAACAATGTCAGATTTGGTTCTCCAGCGGCGATGTTGGGTATGTCAGTTAATTCAGTTCTCCAGCGGTGAGGTTGGATGTTTCGTTCTCCAGTGGCGATGTTGGGTATTTTGGTGATTCAGGTTCTTTAGTTCTCCAGCGGCGATGTTGGGTGTATTGTTTGTTTCCGACGGCGATGTCAGATCCGTATTTCTCAAGATAGTTGTCGTGCATCTATTATTCCAGTGTTCGAAGAGTTGAGCAGTTGGCAAATTTTCGGGTTTACCGGTATTCAACCGTCTCGCACCTTGATTGGCCGAGAGCCGTTCGCTTCTCACCCAGTCAGGTTCAAGCCGTTTGAATAGGGGCAGCTGTTGCACCCCAAAATTTGACCAACATTTATTTATCCATCAAGTGTTTGAAAGTTGATGCCTTCATCAGAAAGTTCAAGAGATCCTCAGAGGAATTGGTTGAAACCAAGGTTTTGTGCTTCATAGCTTGACAGTTGGGGGAGCTCCTCAGATGATTCTGAGACTTTGAGAATGAACTTGGAGATGTGAGAAAGCCTATGAGATGTCTTGAAAGTCATCATGAAGCCCAGAGAGGTCATTGTGCAAGAATTCAGAAGATTCAACCATGAATGGTGGAATTAGGGTTTTGACTGGGTCAACCCTAGGTCAACTGAAGATTTGGAGAAGGTTGAGACCCAATCCAAGGGCCATGAGATCATGGAATGATGCATAGAGATGTTATAAAGATGATTCCTAGACCAACTCATCATGATTGAGGAGTTTGAGAAGTTTCAAGTTAGGGTTTCTGAGGATTGTCAGTGAAAAAACCCTAATTTGATCCCTATCTTCCAGGCAGTTTTAGCTCAAGATGTGATTGAAGTCTCATCTTCCCCACAACATGAATGTTGTATAGCTTGTTCTTAGCTTTAATTTGAGTGGTGGAAGTCCTTGATAGGAGTTGCAGAGCTCAAGCTATGGTTTTGACAAATTACAGGTCAGCTGAGGTGTGTGAATCTGGGTCCTTGAAAGTCACCCAACTTGCAGATAACTTTTGCCCTAGTAGGATGATTCCTATGATTTCTTGGTCAACATGAATGTTGAAGAGCATCTTCTTAGATTTCTATAGAGTACTAGAAGTCCTTGATAGGATTTGTAGAACTCAACTTATGGTTTTAACAAGACAGGGGTATTTTGGTCATTAGGCAGTTATAGGTCATTTTAAGCAAAGGCCATATCTCCTATTTCCAAGCCTCAAATGGAAAAACTCAAAACATGAAAGTTGTTCAAAATGGCAGTTTAAGCCTAGAAAAGAGGTCATGAGTTGTTGGAAAAGCTTAGAGCATGGATTTTTAAAAGTGGTGCAAATGGCTTGTAAATGGCTTATAAGTTGAAAAAGTTGAAATAGAATTTTGGTTTGAGAGATCTACAAATCCAAAATGGGTCATCCAATATGTCATTTTGACTCCAAACATCATTTTAAAAACAATGGTTCAAATAGTTTTTTGCGTTTAGGCTTAAAAATTGGAGTTGCTTTGTAATTTTCATTCTTGCATCTTAAGGCACCAAAAGGAAAAGTGAGAAAATGCTACATAAGGGTTTGTAAGGCCTTGTTTTCATGTCATAATATCATGTGGGGAGAAATTAAGTAGGATTGCATGGTTTATCATGAGATTGCATGAGATTTACTCAATATGGAAAATTCAAATTCTCATTGCATGATACATTCTAGAAACTTCTTGGAAGGTTCTCAAAGCTTCCACACATTTCCATTGACACCTATATATCCCCTAGAGATGATCCATGCCCTGGTTGGTGATTGAGAGTGCTTGCATTACATAGTTTGATTCCATAACTCCAAATTGCATTTTGCTTTCAAACTCCATTAAAACTTCATCAATTAGCATCATTCTTGTTATCATCATCATCTACCATCATCATAGAGAAATTGGCAAGCAAGAGTGGTTGAAATCAGTGGCTATTTTGTGTGATCCAAGTCTTCACTCCAAGGTGCATGAAGAAGTGGATAGGGTGATTCAAGAAGTCTTAACAAGAGCTAGTGCAAACAGAAGAATCTACAGCCATTGGAGATCATTTGAAGCAAACACCAAGGCTTGGATTGAAGGGAAACCACCATAGCCATCATCACTTGCAAGGTAAGCAACTTCATTCGAATCCCCTTAATTATGCAGTTTTAGGTCTTGTTGATTAGATAAAAGTGATTAGAGACTCCTAGGGATGAATTGTGATGAGTTTGAAGGCATTTTATGGAGGTTGGTTCCATGGCCATTTCTGTTTTGGGATCAAGAACACACAACCTAGGGTACTATAATACTAGTTCTTTAGCTTAGTTTACTCCCCACAGCATGTAGAGTATCCCAGGTTAGTTTCAGCAAGAATGGTGAGCATGCATATCAGAGTTAATTCATGGTGCCCTAGACTTCCATCTCTCGGGTTTGATTCTTGGAGGAGATTCAGGAGAAACTAAAGGCAGGATGTTGGAGAGGGCAATCAGTAGATCATTTTAGGTTTTTGCAATTTTCATTTTCATCAAGTATCGAGGGAGATATAAGCAATGGAAGTTATGCGCATGGACTAGGGTTTCTGAAAACCCTAATGGCTGGTTGGAGAAGATGATGCTCCTGCCGTTGGATTCATTGACCATTCTATCCAATCCACGGTCCAGATTAAGTGAAAAATTGGAGGGAGATTTCAAACAGCAAAACGCGCCGTTTTGCTAAATGATTCGCTGGTGGGCCTATCTCAGTTTCTATGCACACCTCCCCAGTTCTGGCCCATTGAAATAATAACTAGGGCGCCCTGCTTTTAACACCCCCCTCCCCTTTAATTAATTCCTTTTATTTTTTAATTTCCTTTTATTTTCTTGCATTTTAATAAATTCATAGAAAATTGAAAATTTGATATTTTTTAATTCTTGTTTTTTCTATAGGTTAATAAACTTGTCTAGAAAATTAATAAAAATAAAAATTCCATTTTATTTTTAGTTTAGTATTTTTAGTATATTTTTCATTTAAATAGCTTTTAAATAGGATTAATATTGTATCCAATTTTGTAGAATTTCTTTTAGGACTTTCCCTTAGGATTTTTAATTCATTCCTTTTGGTGTGATTAGATATTGAATCATAGTTCCCCATAGGATTTAATTCTTGATTTTTAGATTAAAATTTGATTAGCTTAATTAGGTTAGCATTAGGGTATCATAATTAGGGTTTAGGTTATGCATAGGTGAAATAGTTCATTTTATTTAGAGAGTTTTGTCTTGATTTTTTGGGTAGGGGCATATGTGGATGTTATGGGTAGATGTTATGGACCCTTGTGAATAATTTTTAGATTTTTCCCCCTTGTTTTAGTATTTTTAGGTATTTTCTTAAGTTTTCTGATGGTTTTGACTGTTCTGTGGTTATTTGTCTGCCCCTGGGGTTTATTTTGGGGAATTTGTTGTGGGGCTTAGTTTGTTTTGAAGATCCTGTTGAGGAGCATGATGAGGAGAAGATTGTAGATCAAGACTCAGAGACCCAGAGCTTGGAGCTTGTTCCCTGTTTGTGAGGTTTGAGATCCTGAAGTTTGAAGGAAGTTCATGGTACTTTCCTGAGGAAGGCACTATGAATGACTTTCATTCTTTCTTCTCACCTCTTTCTTAAGTATCCAATGATGTTGGAGCCAACTTGTGAGTTTAATTTCTCCTGAGGAGGAATGTAAACTGATCACAGTTGTTGAGCCACATGGGATACAATTCCTAAGTGGAAGCCTCCTAGTACTTTCCTGAGGAAGGTCATATGGGTCTATTCACTTAGTTCCATTAGTTCATCTAGGATTTCTTAAGTATCCAATGATGTTGGAGCCGACTTGTGAGTTTAATTTCTCCTGAGGAGGAATGTAAACTGATCACATGTTGTTGAGCCACATGGGATACAATTCCTAAGTGGAAGCCTCCTAGTACTTTCCTGAGGAAGGTCCTATGGGTCTATTCACTTAGTTCCACTAGTTCAGGTAGGATTTCCTAAATATCCAGTGATGTTGGAGCCGACTTGTGAGTTTAATTTCTCCTGAGGAGGAATGTAAACTGATCACAGTGGTTGAGCCACATAGGGTATGATTCCTGAGTATACGCCTCCTAGTGCTTTCCTGAGGAAGACACTATGAGTCTGCCTACTTAGCTCCCTTTCTTTGGTAAGCTTGTTTTGAAGCTTAAAGACTGGGATTGTTTTCTCTTGTGTAGGGTTTGCTTTAGGGCTTTGCTTTCTTCTGATTAGAGTTTTGTGTCAGTGTTAGGATTAGAGATTAGATGTAGATTCTTTCTTTCTCAAGCATGTGGTTTGTTTGCCTGATTGCACTTCATTTCTTTTATCTGTTCATCGCTTGATAGCATGTTGTTTATTTTTCAGTATGATTACTTTTATTTCATGACTGGCTTGAGGTCGAGACGAGCTTGTGGAGGCTGAAGCCCCACACACATTTCCTCCCTCACTTGCATTGCATGCATTTTACTGTTTAAAGCTGATACTTTTGTCTGTTTTGGTGTATCATTGACATGATCCCTTAGGACTCTCATTTCCTTTGATAAGGATTTGATGATAGACTTTTAGGTTGAAACCTATGCATGACAACATCTAGGAGTTCTCTGTTCAAACCTCAACCATAGGATGAATCCTTGGCATGACAACAGTAGGACTTGATAGTCTCCCTCCTAGTTGGGCCTGTTCTCTTCTCATCTCAAAGCAGTTTAAGATACAGTAATCATGAATGATTTCCTTCGTACGTTACGAGCCTTAAGCCATCTGAGGATGGATGTTTAGTATGGTACCCTTTGGGTGACATGCGACGCATTCACTCTTAGGTCATAGTCTCTAGTGCGGTTGAAATCGCAAATACAATAAAAAACACTTCTTTCAGGAGATAACCCGTAGTTTCCCGAACTACGTTTGCTCTGATCTTCCATACTGTGTGGAAGTACGTAGGCATAGGATGCGACGTCCTAGCGAGCAACCTTCAACCTTCAAACCTTTCCCCGTAACCCTTCGTAGGCCGAACTACGTTGACTCTGATTTCTCATTCTCTGATGAGAATACGTAGGCATAAAGTGCGACGCTTTGCCGAGTCATTTTTATTTTCTTTTTCAGCCAGCCTTGATAGGTAGATAGAATAAAACCAACCCGTCCAAGTAAACAAACAAGCGTGGATCCCGTCGAGTACGACGGACGTGAGGGGTGCTAATACCTTCCCCTTGCGTAACCGACTCCCGAACCCAGACAATGGTTGCGATGACCTTGTCTTACCCTTTTTCGTCAGGTTTTTCCGATCGTTTCCTTTCCCGCTCTGAGGGATAAATAACGAAAGGTGGCGACTCTTCTGTCATGCCGGCACCTTATTTTCGCGCAAGCGACAGCACGGTATGGAAGTTGTCCTACCGTTAGAGGTTGAGATTCCTTCTTTACGAGTTTTGGTTGACGTGAAACTCGATGAGGCAGAATGGATCAAGAACCGACTGAACCAACTCAGCCTGATGGACAAGAAGAGATTAGCATCGATTGCATATGTTCGTCTGTACCAAAGCCGAATGAAGAAAGCTTATGACAAGAAGGTGCGTCCTAGAAGCTTTCAGACGGGTGATCTCGTCCTGAAGAAGATTCTTCCTCCACACTCTGATCACCAGGGCAAGTGGACTCCCAATTATGAAGGTCCGTACGTCGTCAGCAAGGTCTTCTCGGGAGGAGCCTTGTTGTTATCCACAATGGACGACGAAGATTTTGCATCCCCGGTGAACGCGGACGCAGTTAAAAAATACTTTGCTTAAAGAATGACCCGCTGGAAAGAAAAAGAATATCCAAGCAAAAATGGGGCATCCCGGCGAACCATAAAAAAGGAAAAAGGTTCGGGCAAAAATTAGGGATATAAAAGAAAAGAATGTACACTCGCAAAGTCGAAAACCCGGAAGGGAGACTTTGGCAAAAAAGGGTATCCCGATGAATCGAAAACCCGAAAGGGCGATTCAGGTAAAAGTTAGGGATTTGAAAAAGCAAATGACTGTGTTCCGCGTATGGACTTTCATTATTTAGTGGTTTAGAAGACCTGAGGGCCGTTTATCTGAATCAATCTCTTCTGAAGCTGAAGCGTCGGAGAAGTATCGAAGTCGAGTGGGTCATAGAGGGATCAACTCATGGTGTTCGTCTACGCCGCATTGCCGACATTTGTGTATATACTGATGTATATTTATGTTTTTGGATTTGCGCAGCTTCCTCATTCCAGGAGCTTGCATCTGTTGTAAAACATTTCCACCCATTCAGGGGTTCGTCATCAATAAAATACATATTATTCAACAATTCTGTTTGTTTGTTTAGCATCTATCTATTTTGTTTGCGAAAAAGAACGCCGATGTTTTTGATAAAATGCGCATACATAAACTTACTGGCCTAGGCCACTGATTGTTGAAACAATGAATTAATTCAACATTGTCACAAGATGATAACCTTGATAGGTCCCTTTGAGAAGGGTATCTTGTCTGTTTGTTTGTGTTGTTGCAGGTATAGCCTATTCCAGGCAGTACGCCATATGCATCCCCAAGCAGGATGGTTCCTTCTACCCCGGCAAGTTCAGCAGCATCTCCCCACGGAGTCTGATCATAGAACCAAGAGCATTAACATGTATTCCTCAAACAGAGAAGATTCTCCCCCCAATCGGATGTATCCTGAAGGATCATCATTTCCCCAATTGAGTCATACACTGAAGTGTGCGTTCATTCCCCAGCACTAGGTCAAAGTGCAGTTTTAGTATAAGACTATCCGCAAGTATGCAGCACTCGATAGTTCAAGACTGAAGTCTCCAACGGAATTGAGATTCCCCACAGAGTTGTATTTTCCCCGGCAGGTAGGATTTATTCCAGCGTCTGGTTGCTTATCCCCAGCCGAGTTTGTAGTTCCCCAGGAAAGCCGAGTCCTTGGAAGCCGTACGGGCCATGATTGGTTTTCCCCAGTAGAATGTTAAACAACTGATGTTGTATTTCCCCATCGGAGTCGTTATCTCCAGGGAAGTTTTGTCGCGAAGACTGTGCAGTTTATTTCTGCGACTGATATCGTTTCCTCAGCAGTTGGTGGTTTGAATACCCGGTTGAGCGAGTCCAAGTTCTCGGAGAGCTTTATTCCCATGCAGCAGTCGACTGAAGATCATTTCCACAGGCGGAGTCCAATTGAGATTGGTGTGACTTCTCCTCCTCGGCAGGATGAGTCCTTCCTCCACCAGAGTGGTTCTTTCTCCTTGATAGGAGGTTTCTCCCTTCAGCATTTATTTTGTTGATATGGTCATAGCATCTTGCATGATTGCATAGCATTTACCCTAAACGCGTAGCATTTCCACCGTGTGGAGCATTGCGCCATTGTCAAAGCATATGCATACGAAACATGAGCTAGGTCGTTATCATTCTGGTTTTGCAGGTGTTCCTCCGCAGAATGGTTTGATCAAGATGATTCTTGAATTCTCCAGTGAAGCTGTTTGCTTAAGATGATTCTTAAAATCCCCGGTGAAGTCGCCAGAGAGGGTTGCTCAAGTTGATGCTTAGAGTTCCCGGCAGAGTGTTTGCTCAGGATGATCCCTGAAATCTCCAGCAGAGTTATTGGTTCAGGATGATTCTTGAAGTCTCTGGCGGAGTTATTTGTCCAAGATGATTCTTAAAGTCCTCATCAGAGTTGATTCATTCAGAATGATTTCTGGATCCCCGAAGCAGAGTTACTTGATAGTTCTCCAGAATCCCCAACGGAGATGCGTCATTCCCAGCAGGTTTTAAACAGAGAAGTTAAAATTTCCCTTGGAGACTTACTGATGAAGTCCAGCTGTGATGTCGAAGCAGTTTGCCTAGCTGGCGCAGGGTGTCTGACGGCAAAAGATTTTATATCCTTATTGGTCCATGATGGATTAAGGATCCCATTTTAAGACTTACTGACGAAGTCCAACTGTGAAGTCGACGTAGTGCTCCCAGCTGATGCGGAGTGCCTGATGGTAGAAGTTTGGATATCTCTATTTGGCACATGATTAACCGGGGATTCTATTCCCAACTTACTGACGAAGTCCGGCTGACGCCTGAAAATTTCTTTGAATGCCCGATGGCATGATCAACTTGATTGTTAAAAGTTCCTAATGACCTGATGAGTCTCGAGGAATCCTTCTGCCGCAGTGTCGCGGAACGCATGATGGCAATACCAGCTACTCATCGCCAGTTACCGAATAACCAGTGATCCCTTATTGACTTATTGATGAAGTTCGACAAAGATGTTGTCGACATTCCTAGCGACATGATAAGTCCATAGGCGACGATAAGGAGTTCTTCTGCTATGACACAGAACGCCTGATAGTATAATCAACCATTCATTACCAATTACCGCGTAACCGGTGACCCCATGATGACTTGAGGACGAATATCTACAGCAAAATCAGATGATCATCCTGACGGAGATTTGAGATTAGACCCTTCACCGGTTACCGTGTGACCAATTCCCCAGTAAGTTGCCGTGCAACGGGCATGCTCAGTTTTGAAGATGTTCTTACCAATCGGAGTACCGTGTACAAATCGCCAGTTACCGTGTAATCGGTGATCCCTCGATGATTTGAGGATGCATTGATATCAGATAAATCAGAGAATCATCCTGACGGAGGTTCAGATCAGTATTTCTCCAGCTAGTTGTCGTGCAACTATTATTTCAGTTTCCGGAGATTTGTCCCTATCAGAGTACTGTGTACTTGTGCAGTTGGCAAATTTCCGGGTTTTTTGGTATTCAACCATCTTTCACCTTGATTGTTTGAGAGCCGTTCGCTTCTCACCCAGTCAGGTCCAAGCCGTTTGAATAGGGGAAGCTGTTGCACCCCAAAATTTGCCCAACGTTTCTTTACCTAGCTTATGTTTCATTTCATTCACATTAGCATTATCATTTGCATTTCATTGACATGTATGCAGGAGATCAAGAGGTATGATTACCAATCAAGGGCTATATAAGACTATGAAGCCAGCTAAGAAGGCTTATTCAGGTGTTCAAGGATTGATATCCTTGTCAGAGAAGTTAAAAGATCCTCAGAGATAGTGATTGAAGCCAAGAGGGTGTGTCTCCTAACTTGAGAGTTGTGGGAAGTCATCAGATGATTCTGAAGCCATGAAGTTAGACTTGAGGTCTTGATAGAGCTCATGATAATGTGTTGAAGATCACTTTGAGGCCTAGACAGGTCATCGTGCAAGAATAAGAAGCCTTAGCCATGATTGGTGCAGCTAAGGTTTGACTGGGTCAATCCTAAGTCAACTGAGGATTTGAAGGAGGTTGAGACCTAATTAAAGATCCATGTGATCATGGATTGATACATTGAGATGTTATAAGGATGATTCCATGGTTAACTCATCATGATTGAAGAGTTTGAGAAGTTTCAGGCTAGGGTTTCTAAGACTTGACAGTGTAAAATCCCCTAGTTTGACCCCTGACTTCAAGACTATTTAACTCAAGATATGATTGTCATATCATCTTGCCCCTAACATGATTGTTGTAGAGCATAGTATTAGCTTTAATTTGAGTGCTAGAAGTCCTTGATAGGATTTATAGAACTCAAGTTATGGCTTTGACAAGTTACAAGTCATCTGAGGCATGTGGATTTGGAGCTTGAAAGTTACCCAACCTGCATGAAACGTTTGCCCTAGAAGGATTATTCCTATGAACTTTTGGTCAACATGAATGATGTTCCTTATTCTCTTAGGTTTCTAGAGAGTAATAGAAGTCCTTGATAGGGTTTGTAGAACTCAAGTTATGGCTTTGATAAGTCAAGGGTATTTTGGGAAGTTATGGTTATAGGTCATTTTTGGTTATAGGTCATTTTCACCAACTTAGACACCTCAAATGAAATTTTGTTCAACTTGAAATGGGGTTTTAACCTTGACCATGTATCAAGGAGACATTGAAATGACTCAAGGAAGGACTTGGTTCAAGGAGTTGTGAAAAAGGAAGGATTAAAGGCATTTAATGACCAAAAATTGAAATAAATTGATTTGTGTCCAAACAAGGCAAAATTATAGGTCATTTTGATTGGGAAAATCATTTTAGAAACAATGGCAATATTACATTTTTGGTTTGAGTCCATTTTCATGCCATTTCATTTTGTTGCTTCATGATGAAGCAACATATCAAATTCACACCATTGGATTTCAAACAAGGAAATGAGCATAACCAATCAATTCAATATCTCATGATATGAAGATTCCAAGTGTTTTCATGCCCAAACAGAGCTGAATTCGCAACTGTGCATATGAGATTTTGAAAGAGAAATTGAAATTGCAAAATCTCATTTAGAAGCTTACAGAACTTTCTGGATGATCCCATTGAGTTCTATATAAGATTTGGAGTGTGTTCAGCCAGTTTTTTTTGGAGAAGATTGATGCTGATAACAGAAGGAGCAATTGAAAACTCAGAGCTGCAACTCAAGATCGTGGTCTTGGATTGAGTTGAAATCAGAGCAAATCAAGGTGTGCAAAAGCTTTAGGAGTGAATTTGGAGTGATTCTGGACAAGCTTGGAGGAAGAATCGAGCAGCAATTGTACCTGTTCTTCATCTGAAACCAGGTTTGTACAAATCAAAATTCTACTTAATCTATAGGGAGATACATAGAAACTTGCATGTGGTTAGGTTCTTGGTAGGACATAGATGGATTTTGGTACAAGAAATTGAGGAATAGACACACTTTAGGTCATGGATCATTTTCTGTTGAGACGGATTTCTTGTGATTCTCGGTGATATAATCATGTTTGGATAATGGATTGTGATCTCTGATGAGTGTAGATTACAGTAAGACCATTATTTTTTAGAATTGTGATGATCAAGATTTGGTGTATTTCTGAAAATCCTATCGTGTTTTAAGTTAGAGCAAGAGTTAGGCAATTTGGATGATGGATTCGTGTTCAGGAGAAAGAATTGAGTGAGATTGGGTATTGGTTTGTTATTTTTGATGACCTGTGATGAGCACTCCACCGGGGAAGACGGTGGCTCTGCGACTAGGCCACCGTCTGAGGATTTCCCTCCCTCAGTTTGAATTTGGAGACGATGGACATTGACCGTTAGATGAGGGTTGGACCTTTGACTCAATCCAAGAATATACGGCGACGATTGATTGCTGAAACTCTGAAGAGAGACATTGAGATGAAACGCAGCATTTCATTTAATTGAAGCTTTGGGCTTAATGTACTAACTGCTACCCACACCCCCGTTTGGCCCAAGTTCTTGAAATAAACTGGAAATAATTGCTATTCAGCACGCGTATCATGTTATTTTCTTTTGTTTTTTCTTTATTTTTCATCATTTCATATAGGTTGAAAATAATTCATAATAAATAGAAAAATAACTCAATTTGATCCAGACTTTTTCCCCCTGATTCATGAATGAGTCTAAAATTTTAAGAAATTAAGAGTTTAGGAATTCATGCATTTTTTATTTTCATTGCATTTTTTGTATTTTAATTGATATTAATTTCATTATGGTTGATACCTTGTCTTGCTGATTTTTGTGTGATCACTTGGTGATGATTTGTGAGCTGATTTTTGGTGTGTAGCTAGTTTAGACATGTATGCTCCTCTAGTAATTTTCTCACATTTTTGTGAAGAACTTTAGGGCTGTTTTTGTATTTGAACTTTAGGTGCTCTAGTTTTAGGGTTTAACCTCGATACCCCATAGTTTAGGATTTAATTCTAGGACTTATTGGATGATTTGATCTCTGGAATTAACATGATAGAGTCATGATTGACTTAGGTTCCCATAGTTATTTTTGTAGGATTTTACAATTGGTTTTAGTATTTTAGTTAGAATTAACTTTAGTACTAGGTTTTAGGTGATCCTAACTTGCTAACTCAACTAGAATGATTTCTTTAGTTCCCTTAGATTAGGGTGTGGCATCTCTTGCTCTTGGATGATGATGAAGACATGTGTGGGCTGCTGTGGAATGCATGATGGAGCTTGTACTTGAAGTTTGCTTTTCCTTTGGTGTAGTTTGTTTAGGGTTAAGGATTAGGGTTTTTAGGGAGATCTTTTAGAATAGATTTTCTTCCTTCATGAAACATGGAAGGTGTTGATCACTTCCATTCATCCCTATGATGTAAGGTCCCATTGTGAAGGCCCCATCCCTCCTTTGGTAGGATGAGTGGCTCCTGACAAAGTGGTAGAACCTTTGAGGGTTCCTTTCCTTGATGGTGGAGTGCTTAGAGGTGACCTTTGGTCTTCACTTTGCTCACCACTATCCACACCTTGCTCTTGTTAGATGAATATTTATCCCTTGCTAGAGGATGGAGTTCCTTGTTAGAAGATTGAAGATGCTAGAGGTTGTCACTTCCCTGTGTTTGAAGATTGCCCTTGGAGCTGAGGCTTGAAGATCAAGAAGAACATGTTGACACTTGTGAAGAGGATTAGATTGAGAATGCAGAAAGAGCTGAAGCTTGAAGAAGATGGAGAACAAGTTGATACTTGTGATTGATGCATTGAAAGCTTGAGGAAGCAAGTTGATACTTGCTATTGAAGATGAAATCCTTGAACAACAGTTACAGACTGAGGACTGAACTGCTGTCAGAGGATTGCTTTGCTGTGGAGCTGTAGAAGCTGTTGATTTGCTTTCTTTCCTGTCTGTTTGCTTTCTGTGCAACTGTATTGATGTGACTTGTGTGATTTGCTTGATGCATTAGAATAAGTTCATGTTTATATTGTGTTAAGCTAGGAGCATTATTGCACTAGAGGTTGAGTTGCTCCCTCTGCTTGTTTTTTTACTGTATGGCTTTGCTTGCTGGTATTCGGTAGAGCTTCACTCCCTTGCCTGTGTGGTTTGTGATTTGCTTGATGGCATTTTATTTTCCTTTATGATTGCAATTATTCATACTTGGCTTGAGGTTGAGATGAGCTTGTAGAGGCTGATTCCCTACACACATTTCCTCCCTCACTTGCATTGCATGCATTTTACAATCGTTTACTGTTTACTGTTTAAGCTGATGCTTTATCTGTTTCTGTTTATCACTGACATGATCCCCTAGGAATCTCACTTCCTTTGATAAGGAAGTGATGATTAGAACTTTAGGTTGAAACCTATGCATGATAACTTCTAGGAGTTCCCTGTTTCAAACTTCAACCATAGGATGAATCCTTGGCATGACAACTGTTAGGACTTGATAGTCTCCCCTTAGTTGAGCCCATTCTCTTCTCATCTCAAAACAACAGTAAAAAATGTATAAAGGCAAGTTAGTACAAGCGTGTTACGAGCCTTAAGCTACTTGGGTAATGATAATTGAGCGGCCTCCTCTCAATCGTCTAGAATGTTTAGTATACGTCCTTTGGACGATATGCGACGCATTCGTTCCCAGGTCATAGTCTCTAGTGCTATACAAACTACAGACAACTAAAAAACAGTTCTTCCGTAAAAGACAGAAAACAAACTTCAAATCTTTTTTGCCCCGTGGGCCCATATGTCAAAGGAAGCTTTTCTGAAGAAAAGAGTGTCGTTAACTCCCAGTTCTACCGCAAACGGTAACACCTAAGTCTCCAAGGGTCGAGCGGCATACACCAAACTACTGGAACTGTTTGTTAACCCTACTCGATAAAACAGATGAATCTGAATCCCCGTAACCCGTATTATCCCGAACTACGTAAGCTCTGATCTCTCATATCTGTTGAGAGTACGTAGGCACAATACTGATGTATTGGCGAGCCATCTTCCCCGTAGCCCGTAGTTAGCCGAACTACGTTGACTCTGATTTCTCATTCTCTGATGAGAATACGTAGGCATAAAAGTGCGACGCTTTGCCGAGTCATTTTTCTTTTCTTTTTAAGCCAGCCTTGATAGGTAGATAGTAAACCAACCCGTCAGATAAACACAACAAGCATGGATCCCATCGAGTACGATGGACGTGAGGGGTGCTAATACCTTCCCCTTGTGTAACCGGCTCCCGAACCCAGACAATGGTTACGATGACCTTGTCTTATACCTTTTTGTTAGGTTTTTCCGATCATTTCCTTTCTCGTTCTGAGGGATAAATAATGAAAGGTGGCGACTCTTCTGTTTTGCCGGCACCTTATCTTCGTGGAAGCGACAGAGGTGACTGCTCCCGCAGCATGTATCCAAGGTCAGCCAAACAAACAACTATATGCTGGATGGATATCCATAATGTAAAAAGTTGCATCAAAGATCTCAGGTCCTATCTGAATAGGCATCGTAATCTCCCCAAACACCGATCTCTTAGACCCATCGAAAGCCCTTACAACCAAATCACTTGGCGTGCATATCAAACCTTGAGTATCTAATTTCATCAATGCCTTCTTTGGAAGCACATTAAGGGATGATCCTGTGTCAACCATGACATGCAACATCAGAGACCCTTTACATTCCATAGATATGTGCAAAGCACAGTTATAGTTTCTCCGCGCAGGATTCAAATCCAGATCAGTGAAATCGAGACCATTACCGGCATTTACATACGTTACTACCCCCTCCAACTGATTAACATAAATCTCCTGGGGTACATATGTTGCATTCAAGATTTTGAATAAAGTGTTGCGATGTGCCTCCGAACACAACAATAATGACAGAATGGAAATCTTCGAATGAGTCTGATTTAAGTGATCCACAATCTTGTAGTCACTTTTTCAAATGAGCCTCATAAATTCCTCTGCGTCTTTTGAAAAAACATTAGTATCAACCTATTGTTGGATATTCTCCTTAATCACGGTCTTACCCTTACCTTTGTCATTCTTATCAACGTTAACCTCTGGTGGAGAAAAGATCCTACCACTTCTGGTAATACCTCCGACACCAACTATATTCTCAAATGACGAACTTCCACCTGTAGACGTTGTCCATTCCCGTCTCTGCCCATTACAGAACACCTCTCCCCCATAGTTCCATGGGACAGCCTTAGAGCTCTCGCACGACACAGGTCCAGGTACAGTAATGACAACCGGAGTTGGCCTAGTAGGCGCTAAAATATTGATTGTCCGGTATGGAATAGAGATTGTAGCAACTTCACTTTCGCTCTTAATCACCTTATCCTCACCATCTTCTTTTACAACCTTGTCGAATTGTAAACGACCCTCATCAATCATTCTCTGAATGCCCTTTCTCAAAAGATCACAACCCTCAGGCTGCGCTTCAAATTCTGAGCATCCAGTAGAACAACCAGGAACCACCCCCTTTTCCAACAACCTAGCCTTCACAAAACTCAACAGAGTCTTCAAATCCCCAACATCAGTTATCAGATTTAACTGTTCTCCCTTAATAACAACATTAACCCCTGCCACCCCATGATTTGGCATCGGGTTTTGATTCACATTAGGCCCATCGTTGGTGAAGTTGATAGCCTTGGAGTCAAGAAAGTCCTGAACTCTATGCTTGAAGGCCTTGCAATTGTCAATATTATATCCTGGAGCCCCATAATGGAAATCGCACCTGGCATTCGCATCGTAACCAGGAGGCGGTGTACCAGTGAGAGGAGCCAAAGTCCTCTTCTGAAGCATTTGTAACTGCAACAGATGTTGTAACAACTGAGAATACGGCATCGGAGGATTCTCGAACTGTCTATCAGTCATTCTGTGTCTAGCATTATAAGGTCGTGGAACATTAACTCATTGTTGAGTTGTGGCCGGGATATCTACTATAGCGACTTGTTGATGATAACGGGACTGAGCTCTACCTTTACCCTTGTGAGAAATAGAGTTTGCATCCCCTTCCCTCCTCTTAGGGGTTGCTGAATATGGTTTCTTTGTTCCTCCTGAAGAGGATCCACCACCATTTGGAATCTTTCTGGACTTAATCCCACTTTCGATTCTCTCGCCATCCATTACCAGATCAGAAAACCCTGCAGACATACATCCTATCAACTTCTCAAAATACACACCAGGTAACGAAGCCATGAACATGTCGATCAGCTCCCTTTCCACCATGGGAGGTTGCACTCTAGCAGCTAGATCCCGCCATCTCTGAGTGTATTCCTTGAAGCTCTCAATATTTTTCTGCGACAAATTCTGCAATTGTACCCTGTTCGGTGCCAGATCACGATTATACTGATAATGACGCACGAAAGCCTCGGCCAATTCTCTCCAGCTGCGGATATGAGTTCTCTCAAGTCCCATATACCATTCCAAAGACGCCCCTGCCAGACTATCTTGGAAAAAATGCATTAGCATCTTTTCATCATCGGAGTAAGCAGACATTTTCCTGAAATATGACCGAATGTGCACTCTCGGACAGATCGTCCCTTTATATTTGTCGAAATCTGGTACCTTGAACTTGCGAGGAATCCTGACCCCAGGAACTAGACCAAGATCTGACATATCGAGACCCAAAGAGTTCTAATTCTCATAAGACTTCATTTTCTCCTCGATCAGTTTAAACCTTCTGTCGGCTTTAGTTGGTAAACCACCCTCCATATCTCTCATGGAAAAGACATCATCCTGGTGATCTTCCCAATGAGGGCCAGCAGCCCCGTGCACAGCGCACACACTTCACCCAGCGACATTATCGTTTTCATTCACAACACCTCCGCCCGGAGGTACGACAACAATAGGAATACCCTGTGGAACAGATCCACCGATCGGTGGAGGAATGACACCAGCTCCTCCGTGCAAAATGCCCTCTTCGTCAACCCGTGCTATCAATGGCTAGACCATAGTTCTTAACTGTTCCTGCCCGCTGGAAACATTCTGCATCAGCTCCATGAACTGGGACATGTGAGCCCTGACATCCTACAATTTAGCTTGAACCTGATCCATTACTCTTTGCTGATTCCCTCGAGTTGAATATTTGTGGAAACTGAACTCCTCAATCCTGTTACTGAAGAAAAACCAAGCAGAGTTAGGAACAAAAGGCCACCGAGAACACCTGCAATGCAAATGAAAATGCAAACATGTCTATGTATTTACAGGGAGATCTCCCCCTTGATTCTAGTTTCAATAAACCATAACAACATAGATGGATAAGAACACCCCGGTAATCTTCTCATATATCTGGTAAAGTTGAGACAATACAACAACCAATGAGGAATATCCGCATACAAAAGGGGTATTGATCTCATCCAACATATCTGGTGATGATCAAGATACAAAAACAAAGAAACTACTGTGATATATCAAAATATAAACCTCCCTAGCAATCATGCTCTTTGCCCCAGGCCTGAGCCTCCTTAGGCATCGTCTTCGTATTTGGATGGCCTGGTCTACCAATACTTCTTTCTCCTTGACCTTGAGTTGCGCCTTCAGCTTATCGACCTGAGTACGAAGCTAGTCCTCCCTATTCTTGTTGGCGGTCACAGTAGCATTCCATTGCTCATTGAATTTGGATATCTTTAGATATGCTCTGTCTAAATCCTCCTTTTTTTTGCTTCAGAATGTTGTAAGTGCTTTCCAAGTCATGACCGACCCATTCCCGTACTTTGATCTGATCAGCAAACTCTTTCTCCAACTTGATCGATGATTCTGACTTCGTCTTGGCCAAATAAATAGCTTCACCTTTATCATGCTTCAGCTGACCAATCTCCTGTTTCAACTCTTCACTCTCTTTGCGTAGCTCTTCCTTCTCTGCCCAAAGCTTGTTGTATCTCCAGATGTCAACCGTCGTAGGTGGCTCAATGACTAAGGGATACAATGGTTCTTCCACCGAAAAATGCAATAGCACCTTTTCAACTCTCTTCTGAATCCACTCCAAGTAGGGGTCATAGGCTCTACAATCTCCTTTGCCCAAAAAAAACTTTCTCTTGTGAATTTTACCCCAAGCGTCCACGAATTTGGCCAAAATACAAGGATCCACTACACCGGTGAAGTACAGAGATTCCTGCACTTCTTCTTCTTTCGGAGGTCCTCTCAAAGCATAACCAAATTGTCTGACAGCAAGAGAAGGATTATAGTTGATGCCGCTTTTCCTCCCCATCAAAGGCACATTAGGAAAGCCACCACAACTAAAGATGAGCTCGTGACCAAGCAGGTCTCGGTTGAACCAGGAAATATTCTTTTATGTTAAACCCATAAGCCTCTTTGACCATTTGGATGAGTTCGCTACATCCACAAAAGCTCCAGAGCGAGGAAGATGATCAACGAACCACTTGTGCAAAAGCGGCACACAACAAGAAACCATCTTTCCTCTTCTTTTCTCATTCTTGTAGTGTACTGAATGATACAAATCTCCTAGGAGAGTAGGTACAGGATTCCCAGAAGCGAAGATATGCAAAGCATCAAAATCTACAAAGTCTGGTACATTTGGGAACAACATAATGCCATAGACACACAGAGCCAAGATAGCACTGAAAATCGCCCAACAACCCTCTTCAGCATACTTTCAGGCTTTATCCACCAAGAAAGATAAAGCAAAGCCGAAAACTCTGTTTCTACTGATAACATGGTCTACCAACTCAGAGGCGCTCAAATAAAGAGTAGCGTATAACTTCTCGAGATCAGGTTCTTCTTCGAAACTGAAGAATGGCACCTCGTCTCGAATCGGAACACCTAAGATAAAAGTGAATTCCTCCAAAGTCGGAACCAACACATAGTTTGGGAACGTGAAACATCGCAGCGGCGGATCATAAAACTGTAATAGGGTATGAATAGCTCCTTGCTCATAACTCGTGATCTTACGGACAAGATTCAGAATCCTCCTATAATCTTCCCTGAAGGTTTCAAGGACGCCGGGCTCGGCCATGGAAATCAGACCAAATAAAGGTCCTAACTCAGGTGTCGGAAACTTGTATACAACAATCCTCTTTCTGCCAACTTCCATCTCTACAGAAGACCAATACCAGAATCAAGGGAGAGACGAGAACATGTAACACACACAGACATGCAATGTTAAATGCAGAATGATTATGCAGATGCACACATGGGATCAAGGTATCCAATGCTCAAACTTGTTGTTGTGTCGTTGACTGAATACAACCATAGCTCTGCTCTAATAAGAAATCCCAGAAAATCATAACACTGAGGTGATAGAAAAACGGAGTACTCAGGACCAAAATTTCGCACTGACGAGAAAACCGGGTTGGTTGAAGGTCAGGTTTTCCTGCTGACATACCCTAAATTTGCCCGCCCTTTTTTTTTTATCAAAAGCATTGGTACAAGTCATCAGGAGCATGAGAAAAATAAAGAAGAAGCCTGTTGAGTATCTCAGAAGTCATGGTGGGATTGGAATGATCATCCAGTTCATCTGCACAGTATCCAAGCAAAAAGGGGAAATTAGGGTTTTCGCACAGTTAAAAGTCGAGGTTTCAATGGTTTGATCAGTCGACGTCTTGAATTGATTTCCAATGAAATAGGGTCAAGGATGCTACATTGCTTCAAATATGAATTCAATTTGAGGTTGGCACCCAAATATTGAAGACAGTGCAGCTCAGGCCCGATTAGGGTTTTCGATCAGGAAAAGTCAACTGTAGTTTGACTTTTGATATGAAAGGTGTTCTAATGATGAAATCTTGATTCATAAGGTTTATATGGCTTAGTGAAGTCCATTCAAGAAGATTCAAGGCCTCAAGATACCCGAATCGTCAACAGTCGGCTCGGTAGTCATCAATTGATCGAACGGTTGACCGAAAAGTCAACTCTCCAACAATAAGGAATTTGACCTCAAGATATGATTAAAAAATGTTCCTTATGTCATATTACACCTTCCCATAAATTTTCATGACCATTGGATCAAGGGTTAGGAAGTAATTGCAAAAGTCGGGAATTAGGGTTTTGAAAGGGGCAAGACCATAACTCCTTAACCACACATCCAAATGAAGTGGTTCAAAGCTCATTAGAAATATCTTGACAAATCCTACAAAAGCCTCAAATTGGTCCATGATTAGAAAATGCATAAAATTGGAGTTATGACAAAATTCATTTTAAGAAGGGAAATAACTTAGAAAAATTCTAGGTTATTTAGCCTTTTTAAGTGGTTTTTTCAGCAACTTGGAAGAGTTTTTCAACCTAGTTCCATCAAGAATTTGGAAATCCCCAAAACATGAAAGTTGTAGAGCTACTTAAGGGATTTCTAAATTGTGGTAGAACTCTTCCATAGACCTTATGAGCTGAGAGTTATGAATTTGGCAAGATGGGCTTTTTACACTTGAGTCCCACATTGGCAATTCTTCACAAACTCAAATTTTAACAACTTGGGCCATCCCCAACCATTGGATCATGTTTTATTTTGATAACTTGAGGCCTAGATGAAGAGAAAACCAGAAGAAAGAAGGAATTGATGGACTTGGCAACTTGGAGGCAAGTTGGCAATATAATATTCATAAAATTGGAAAGAGAAACTTTTGACACTTGCACTTGCAGCTGCAGTTCCCTATTTGCCTAGCCACTCTAATCATCTCATGTCATTAATTTTCACTTGACTAATTCATCAGTTGAGGCAAGGCTTTGAAGCTTGCAGCTGTACCAAACCCCAAGCCAAGGGTTTCCTTTTCAAAAATCCCTCCAAAATGCCAAGTTTACAAATCTGCCCTCACCTTGCATTCTCCTATAAATAGGAGCTCCCTCTATTGAATTTGGACACCAGAAAAATCTCAAAAACCAGAGAAACAACAGCTCTCAATTCCCTCTCACTTCCTTAAGAATTTCAAAGTTTCAAATTTCCATTTTTCACCAAAAAGTTGTCTTGAGCAAAACTCTGCTCAAGATCAGTTCTACCATCTCCAAGTCCCTTAAAACCATATAAATAATCTCTAAACATTGTGTAGAAGGTGTCCATACATTCAAACCACTCAAAAGGCTCATTTTCAAAAAAGTTAACCTTCACACCTTAATAGTTTGACTTTCTTCCACTTTGAAAGCCAAATCCTCACTCAAAGCATTCCCTACCATTCTAACACTCCTAACACCTCCTATACATCATATCTCAAGTTTTTAAGCCATAAAAAACCAGCTGGAAATCACACAACTCCAACTGTCTTGAAAAGTGGATTGTTGCTTCAAGAGGAAGCAAGCTTCATCTCTTTGCAAAGAAAGGAGGATCTCTGGGTTTCTAAGCTTCTTAGCTTGCTCAAGACTTGTCTACAAGAGGTATGTGACATTCCAACTCTCTACTAATCATACATTATCATGTTTTGTCATTTTGAGTTGATTTTGTGAAAATGTAACCATTGTGGTTCTTATTCAAGAACACTTGTTTCATTGTCATGATACTTGCTTTCATTAATATATTGTCATTTGTAAATGATATGTGGATTTTATATTACCAAGTTTGTGATTAGATTTCATGCTTAGCTTGTTTGTGATATTTTGGTCATGTGAGAGTTTTAGGGGTCAATGTTGAAATGTTGATGAACTTGCCCTAGGCTTGTTAGACCTAGGTCATTAGTGATGTTTGACTCAACTTGTAAGTTACTCATAGATTCCCCTTGCCTTTGATCATGCTTGAATCAATATGACCCTTGTTTTTGCTCTTATGTATTTTGGTGTCATTCTAGTTTTTCACTATCATGAGTTGTGTGTTGGACTATTGACTTGCCATAATGATATCTCTTGGTTGTAAATCATTGTTTAATGGTCATTTGATCTTGCTCATGATGTTGTTTTGGTGGAGATGTGAGAAGTATGAGTTTTTCTATTAGGGCTGTTGTGAGATATTGATGATTTTGCTGTCAAAACTTGTTTCAACATATCATTTTTGAATTGAAGCATCTTTGGTTGATTTTAAAATTCGAGAGTCATTTGTCGTTATGTTTAGGAATTGTGTATTGTGTTTATGAGTTCAAAATCTTCATTATGTGTTCCAACTGCCTTATCATGCCTCATTTGCATTTTTTCAAAATACCATGATACCAAACATACTACATTCTATTTCAATCCATGTATACATGATCCATGTGCATAATATCATTGTCCTATCTATTTAAAACATGTGTATGATACCAAAATACCCCAACTGTCATGAACTACCTGTTGCATATTTTGAAATTGGTTGTTTGCATACTCATAGGATTCAAAATGTCATTTTCTGTTTGGTGTTGCTTTGGCCTGGTTCCTGAGCATAATCTCATTCTTCCTTGCATATGTGATATGTGTGTGCTTTTGTTTTGGTTTGAAACAATCCCCATCTGAAAAACTCCTACTGTTATCAAACTGTTTTGGCTTTTCCACCAACATGTCAATTTCTATGCTAAGTGCCTTATGCTTGATCCTCTTGGTTAATCCTACTTGTCATTGCATTTATGATGTGTGTATACCACTGTTTTGACTTGGATTATTTGCTTTTGAAGTTTCACATATTGTACCATTGCTTAATCACAAAAACTGTTTCAAATTCCAACAGCATATCAAAACTCTGCTCCAACTGTTATGAACTTGGTTTCAGTGCATAATCACTTTCCTTGTCATATTTGTAATGTGTGTATGTTATTATCTTGGTTTAAAAACTCACTGCTTTAAAAAATCACCTGCTGCCACAAGTCTTGCCAAGACAGATTTTTCACTTTTCACAACAACATGCTATTTTTTCATTTCAACAGTCCTATGATTGTTTGGTGAGTTGAGACTCTTTACTTATCATGATAATGAGGTATATACTTGGTTTATTTGGTCTATTCATGCCTGTTTTCACAATTCCTCAAATTCCACTTCCAACTGCTTTTTCAAGCCAAAATCACCTTGAACATACCAAAATTCTTGATTGCTTGCAATATGTTTAGTTTTTGAGTTGTAACTCATTCTTCCTTGCATATATGATATGTGTGTGATGTTGTTTTTGGTTTGAAATAATTTCCATTTGAAATTCACCTACTGTCATCAAGGTTGTTTTGCTTTTCCACAAACATTTCAAATCCTGTTTCAGATGCAAGGTGCTCTAATTTTTGGGCTCATCCTGTCTTTGATTATGTACATGATGTGTGTGTGTGCTTTTGTTTTGATGTAAAACCTCATTGCTTGAAAACTCATTTACTGCATCATCAATCCAAACTGTTTGCATTTCCACTAACATGCCATTTGTTGATATGATTAAGGTATGCCTCATTTTTGAATTCAATATCACATATCCTCATATGCATGATGTGTATACTTTATTTCTATGACTTGATTGCAACTGAACTGATGTTTCCATGTTGTACTGCCCATATGCATCTTGCATTTTTCTGCCACAGCCTGCAATACTTTATCACTTCCTTGTTTAAACATGATTTTGTTTGATCCATGAGTTTAGAACCTTTAGCCCACATATTTGAGATTTGCATTTGCTGTTTGTATGGACATAAACCTGCTCAATTTGGAATTCCACAGCTAGGCATCATGCATGATTATATTGAAATTGCAAATCATTGATAATCATCTATTTCACTTAATCCATGTTAGCTTTTGAGTATGAAACTCTCTGTTAAGTATGTCTGCAATATATATGTGATAATGTCATGAGCCATGTTCAAATTAAGTTGTTGCACAGAGCTGTTCTATTTTCAAAAATCATTTCAACATTTGTAGCATTTTGGTCATTTTGATTTGGTGTGA
The DNA here is from genome assembly GCA_963859935.3 of Lathyrus sativus. NCBI lineage: Eukaryota > Viridiplantae > Streptophyta > Magnoliopsida > Fabales > Fabaceae > Lathyrus > Lathyrus sativus. The sequence continues at coordinate 633,215,322 of OZ012738.1, forward strand.
ATTTGTGCTATATCCTTGGTTAAACTTCATTAGCAACCTATGTGGAACATGTGCATGCTATCATTTGGATTTAACTGTATTTGTTGAACTACACCTTTGAGCATGAATCTTAAATCCCTCATACTTGCAAACTGTCATGAATTTCTCTTCATTTCCATATGTCAGTTGAAGTTTGGATATAGGTGTGAGCCTTTTGAGTGTGTGAACTTGGTATACATGATATTTGAGATGTGTTTGAACCCTATTCCTGATTATAGCATGACTGGTTTGATCATTGACATTGGAAATGAATTTTCATCCTATTATGGCAAGTCCTATCGTGTTTTATTTCCTAGGCCTCTTTTCAAAAAACCAACTGTACCATCTTGTTCCTTGTTTGAAAACACTCAATTTTGCCTAAAATTTCATCTGATTCCATTAAGAATTGATAAAGTTATGAATCAAAACGTATGTGGTAAAATGTCTTGTTCTTGGTTCTTTGTGTTTGCCCAGAAATCCATGAAATCACGCCTTGTATATATATGGGGGTGGCTATATCAACGGATGTATAGCCACCCCAGTGGTAAGCAACTTACTCTTAAACATGCCTTTCGCTAGCCAGACCTGGATTTGATCCCTGAGGAGGATCAACCCTTTTGTTCTTTTTTTTTTCTTGCGCGCGCGTGTACAAGCTTGAGGGCGTGGGTTCAATTCCCACCCCTTGCCTTTTTTTATTTTATTTTTTGCTTGTTGTGTTTTATTTGTACTTTAATTCATGAAATTTCCAAAATTCATATCTTTCTCATTTTTCATCCTTTTGAACTCATTCTTTTTGCAACATGCTTGTTTTAATGTCTATTTTCATATGATGTAAAAATATTGCAAGTTGTTCTCAATTATGATGCCTTTTGTCCATATAAACTTTAGTGCATTGTTAAGATCGATATCCTTATATACTGTTGAATTCCCTTTGAACGTGTCTGAATCTTCTTGTGAGATTTATTGACATGTGTTTTCCTTTGTGTTTGTTAATATATCAAAGCTATGTTTTCTTTTGGTTATCACCATGAACTTACATATCTTCGTCATAAAAAACCTCGGTCCCGTACCGAGTTTATTTACATAAATACCTTCAATTATAAAAATCATTTTCTCTTTGTGTTGAATTATATTAAGAAAGGATTAAGTGTAGACTTTTTCCTCTCTGAGTGTTAAGATACTCACTGTAGTGTGAGTGGTCTTGATACTCATTTTTCAATACGAAGACGCAACTTTATCCATCACCTATCTTTATCTACCGTCTCTCTCCTTTCATAACTTCCTTCTGAAACCTTTATAACCTAAAACCTCGGTCCCGCACCAAGTGCATTTTCAAACTCATTTTCGTAACAAAACTTGATTGGTCGTGGAGTGGTTAGGCGTAGGTCTTCTCATATCCCGAGTGCTGACATTTACCGTAGGGTTTACAGTCGTAAAACACTTACCATTCAAAACCAAAATACTTTAATAAAGGAATGAAGTTCTTTTTGTATTGAATTAAAGAGAGAGGATTGAGCGTAGTCTCCTTCCTCTCCAAGGGTCAGGATATTCACTTTAGTGTGGGGGGTCTTGATACTTGTCTTTCAATACGAAGATGCTACGTTCGCCACACCTTTCATAACAAAAAACTTTGAGATAAAGAATTGGGTACTACCCGTAGGGGTTACTATTCGAAGACTTATCTCGCCCCCTAAAAACAATTCAACCAATCAAACGTGACATCTTGCCTCGCATGGCGAAAACTAATCAATATTTCAAAAAGGACATGTTACGTCCATTCTACCACAAACAGGTAACGCTTAAGTCTCCTCACATGCGAGCAGCAAAACACCTAAACTGCTAGAATGCGCACGATAGCATCATCCATAAAAACATCAACAAACTGTAGGCCGAACTACGGATGCTCTGATTCTTTACTTCTTCAAGTAAAGATACGTAGGCACAAGGGCCACAATCCTTGCCAAGCACATTCCCCCATATCTGTAGTTCCCCGAACTACGTCGACTCTGACTTTCTCACATCTATTGAGAATACGTAGGCATAGGACTGCAAAGTCCTACCGAGTCTGTTCTTTTTATTTTCTCCCCCGTTATGCCTCCTTTCTTAGTTCCTAAACCCTCTTTCTTTACCCTTTGGAAAACACTTTTATAGCATAATCTTTAAGCAAATAAATTCACACATCGACAAGCAAATGGTTCCCATCGAGTACGATGGATGTAAGGGGTGTTAATACCTTCCCCTCACATAACCGGCTTTCGAACCCATTCTTGGTTGCGAGACCATCTTATCCTTTATTTTCTTAAGGTTTTCTCGATATTTTCCTTTCCCCTCATGGGATAAATAAAGTTCGGTGGCGACTCTTATGTCCTTTCTTCTTCGCCTCCCCGTCGTTGCACGATGCATTTTTCGAGTAGCGACACCTGCAAAACCCATCCCCTCTCACATGTGGGTTCTAGTCTTGAACGGTATGGCATTCTATGTAGGTCATCAGCGTCACAGAATTTCGAGAAACGATTATACGTTCACCATTTCTGGTTTGGCATCATAGTCAAACGAAGCGACCTCACTTAGCTAATTTCCCAATGAACGGTCTCCAGAGTCGTTAGTCTTTCTAAGTCAATACTCCCTCAACTGCACCAAACGTGCAAGATAGAGTATCTCCAAAGAAAAACCTCGTCTAGACGTGAATTTTGCACGAGCTATTGCATGGCCAAACGCCACACAAGCTCTTGCTACTCTCCACACTAATCCTGTGTGTATACTCAAGCCTGGGTATTGGGCTTATCTCTCAATGGAACAACCCACCCCACAACACAACAGCAGTATAATATGATAACAAAATGAAAATGCAATAATATACAACAGATAACGTACATAAAGCAAAATAGCTGCACAAAAGTAAACACCCAAAGACACACAACAGACAAGCGCTATGATTGAATCGCATAGGGAACGGGTGTCCCCAACAGAGTCGCCAGCTGTTGCAACTGCGAAAATACCCGGCAGAAAAACAGAAGAGTCGCTGTCGTTTGTTATTTATCCCAAAGAGAGGGAAAGGAAACGATCAGAGAAAACCTGACGAAAAGGGAAAAGATAAGGTCATCGCAACCAAATCTTAGGTTCGGGAGTCGGTTACGCAAGGGGAAGGTATTAGCGCCCCTCACGTCCGTTGTACTCAACAGGATTCACGCTTGTTGTCTAATCAAAGGGTGTGTTCATCTATCAAAGGCTGGCTCACAGGACAAAAGAAAAGAAAATAGACTCGATAGAGCATCGCCGCTCTATGCCTATGTATTCCCTCGTGCAATGGGAAATTCAGAGTCAACGTAGTTCAGAAAACTACGGGTGAAGGTGGGGGAAGGTTGCTCGCCAAGACATCGATGTCTTGTGCCTACGTATCCTCATCTGGTATGAGAAATCAGAGCAAACGTAGTTCGGGCTAACACGACCACAGATTGGTTAAGTGTTTTAACTGAGTAGGGTTAAACCTTCGTTCCAGCAGTTAGGGACGATGCATGTTTGCAGTAGAACCAAAGCTTAACACACTCTTTCTGAAAATGGTTTTCAATTAATCCCGAAGGATAAAAAGGTTTGATGTTTTATTTTGTGTTTTTTAAGAAGAAGTGAATTGACTTAAGTTTGTAACTCATGTTGCACTAAAGACTATGACTTGAGAACGAATGCGTCGCATATCGCCCCCAAACGAGACGTACACTAAACACTCTAGACAAACGAGGGGAGACCCCTCACTCATCATTTCCCATGTGCTTAAGATTCGTAGCGTACAACACTTATTATCCTTTATTAAGTGTCTTAAGATGTTAGGACATGAGAAGAGAAGACACAACCTCTAAGGGAGACTAATTAACCCTAACGTTATCATGCAAAATGATCATAAAGTTGGGATTGAAAGGGGAAATCTAACCTAATGCTATCATGCTTGGATTGAACACTTAATGTCTCTCCTACTCCCATCCTAAACGAAGAGACTAGGAATCCTAAAGGATCATGGCAAAAGACCAAGAAAACACAAAGCAATTCAATCACAAAATGACATGAAAGATGAAATGCAAACACCAAAGATGCAAGGATAAGATGAAATGGGAGAAGCGAGCTCCTACAACCATTACCATCAATCATCAAAGAAAAGTGGGAGGGAAAAAGTGTGGGGCAGTAGCCACCACAAGCACATCTCAACCAAATAATTCTTCAAACTCAAGCAATGCAAATGATCATCACTTGAACAACATCCACAAAGTATGCATTCAAGTGGAAACCGAACCGCACGTGTCGAAGAATCAAGATTAAACAACCAAGAACAACGACACATATCCAAAACAACTCACTCAAATGCATCATATTGATCCATGAAGATTCAAAGTGAGAAGCAACCAAAACATGCTTGAAAACAACCAAAAATGGCGTTTTGGTTTAGTGTTAATCGGTTAACACTATTGGTTAACCGATTAACCATTAAAGATTTTTGAAAATTCGCACTGGTTAATCGGTTAACCAGTTTGTACAGTAACTGATTAATCGATTAACACTGTACCAGAAGCAAAAAAAACAGCAGCTTAAAAGCACTTATAGCAATTAATCCAATGTGCAATCATCCAAATGATCATGTAATCAATTATGCACGAATTTTAAACCAGAAATCAGTGACCCAATCAACATGTAAACACATTCATACAGCAAGATCACAAATCACATGAATCAAAATCCACCAAAAATTAAAGATCTACATCGATTATGCAAAATAAGCTTAAAATAGCATCGGATCTAGAATTGCCAACCTACAAAGCAGAGATTTGCTTTGGTGAGTGTTGATTCAACTTCAAATAAGCAGATACAAGCAAGAAACCCAGAGATTCTTCAAGATCCAAGTGATTTCTTGTAGTAGAAATGAAGATCCATCAAAATTAAGCTAAACTGATCCAAATAAGCTCTTCTAGATCAACTTCCAAGTTCAGATCCACAGTAGCACGAAAATTTAATGGAGGAATGAAGATAAGAAGGATGAAGGATGAAGGTTTAACTCTAGAATTCAATGATTCCAATGGAGAATCAAAGAACTCAAGTGAGAGCTCTAATGGAGGTTTGGAGATGGAAAAGTTGAGAGCAAAATTCAAAGAGTGAGATGAATTTTGAAAATGAAATGGAATTATGAGGATTCCTTCCTTGAGGTTTTGAGCAAATTCATTTAAATATGCTCTAGGTTAGGAGTGGAATGTGGTTTGGAGTGTGGTTATGAAAATTGGTTTGGGATTAGGAATGGAAATTGAAGGGAATTTGAATTAATTTTGAAAACTAATCAAAATTCAAAGTGGTTCTAGATCCTTCTTCTGATGTAAAATCAAATTCACAAGTGATCAAAATGGACCCTCAAAGTGACCTCTATTGAAAACTCATGTGCAGAGCTGAAATTTTCCTAAGTTAATCGGTTAACCATTTTGGTTAATCGATTAACACCTTTGAAAATTCAAATTTGGTATGATTTTGCTATGGTTAACCGGTTAACCATATTGGTTAATCGGTTAACACCTTAAAAATTTGAATTTTGGCGCCTTTTGGAGAGAAATCTGCACATTTGTCCGCTTTCTTCCGTTTTGAGCCCCATAAAACATCTGAAATTTTCCCTTGACTATCAAAACTGTGAGAATGCTTGAGATAGCTTGAGTGTTGCCTCCTGAGAAAAAAATATCCTGCAAAATAAAAATAAAATTGGTCATCCGACCGTCACGCAAAATAGATGTCGGAGCCCCTGATGCTCAGTGTTTAGACTTTTGCGCTAAAAATGAAACCCTGAGCCACAGAAATGCCTTGATCCCATGCCTCAAGAACAAATGCTATGATATGCGGAAATGAAAAATGCAGAGAATCAAAATCTAGTCCAGGTTAACACGGAAGGGCAAATTTTGGGGTGCTACAGTTTGTTGTTTCGAAAAACTTGCCTTATAGTTTTTCGGTTTGATGGATTCTGTTTTTTTTAGTTTTTTTTTTGTTTTAGCGGCTCACATTCAAGGACGAGATGGAAGAATTTATCAATGATAAAGCGAGGGACGACCGACTCGCCAGTCGTCGACTCATGAGGAAGATCATATAGCAGAACCTGTACCTATTCTGATGCATCCACCATTTTCTAGAGGACCATATGATATGTCTCTTAGTGAAGTATCAAAACCATATTGCTCGGCATTTGTGGGAAGGAAAAGTTTGTCTATGACATTTTAGCTTGAATCAAATTTAATGTTAATTATTTATATATTATAACATATATTATGATTTATTTTCAGAAGAGATTTCCAAAGAAAGAGCTGAAGGTTATTATGCATGGCAGTAAGTTGATTGGATGATTTGCACATAGTCTCCCACTAGTGATTGAGTGATGGTTATCTGATTCTGATCTATCCTTTATACAGAGAACTAATTTATCGAGGATATATCAGAACTTGGTATATGCATTTGTGGAGTGATGGCATCCAGAAACATTGTCATTTCATATGCCATTTGGCGAGATGACTATTACTTTGGACGATATTTCTTGTCTACTTCATATACCATGTATGGGGAGTTATGTAACCCTACAGAAGGGTTCACCGATTCAGATTCCATTACCCTGGCTATTGATCTTCTGGGAGTTTCGTTGGAGGACGGTGCTGAAGAGGTTTGTGGTTGCAAAGTTCCTTATTATAACTTGGATTGGTTGAAGCAACTATTTGTCTATCAATGAGCTGTGAATATATTTGATTGTGCAGCTAGAGCATGCATGTTGTTGTTAGTTAGCTGCATCATTTTTGCTGATAAGACCTTTACACTTGTAGCGGAAAAGTATTTACCATAATTTCAGGATTGTCTAGATGTGGTAAATATTGTTTAGGGGAGCTGCAATTGTCACACTTTATACATATCTAGATGTTTCCTTTTACAGTTGCAGGAAGCTCGAGGATATGCCTCTTTGCAACAGGTACAAATGATTTATTTTTATTTCATTAAAAGCATATTAGTTTATTTATAATACTTTTAATTGATAATATTCATTTTGTGTAATAGTGTTGGATTCATGAGTATTTTCCTATTGTTGGCAAGAGAGAATTTTCTAAGATTGCAGGTATCGGTAGTCCACTTCCTAGGACAATGAAGTGGATGTACAATCAAGGCGCACAGAAGGTTGATGAGTTCATGCCTATATTAGATAGATTGACACATGCTGATGTTTTCTGGCTATATTTTGAGGATATCAAACAACATCAGTCATTTGATGAATTTTTTTCCAACATGCCATATTATTAACCTCTCTTTTCTAATATATCATATAAGTATACCATATATACTATTTTGCCATAGTTTCCAACAAAAAAATTGGACACGTAAGCAATGCCCCCCATTGAAAGGGCGAAACTAATTAAAAATCACGTTTGCAGCCGTATCCTCAACAATTTATATTTATATATATACATATATATATATATATATATATATATATATATATATATATATATATATATATATATATATATATATATATATATATATATATATATATATATATATATATATATATTAATATTACCAATATTAATAATGTTATTAACGTTAATATTAATACAATTAATTAATATATAATAATATTAATACAATTTAAATATTAATATTAATATAATTATAATATTAATTAATATTATTAATATTAATATATGTTAATAGACATAATTAATATTATTTAGTAAGAGATAATTATACTAATATAATTATTAATAGTATATTAACAATTAATTTTATTATTAATATATTTATAATTAATATTAATCTTTAATGTAATTAATAATAAATAAACGAGTATTAATAATTAAAAAATTTGTACAGTGTCGACAACTAAATGGGCGGAACCTTTTAATATTTTAATATTTTTGTACAGTACCGGCAACTAAATGGGAGGAACTTTTTAGTATTTTATTATTTTTGTACAGTGGCGGCACCTGAATGGGGCAGAACCTTTTAATATTTTAATGTTTTTGTACAGTGTCGGCACCTGAATGAGCGAAACCTTTTAGTATTTTATTATTTTTGTACAGTGTTGGCACCTGAATGTGCGGAACCTTTTAATATTTTAATTTTTTTTGTACAATATCGCCACTGATATAAATAGAGGTGTGGTGTGACATATTTTTCACATCTGTTTTAAATTCCTTGTATTGTTTTGAATATGTATCTTCGCTGTTAGGGAAAAGTGATTTTTTCGAGAGAAAAACTGGCTATGGATATGCTTTTCTGGAACATATGTAGTTTAGAGCAACTACATAGGGAATTGAAGCGTTGGTTAGAAGGAGACATACCGAAAGGGGAAAAATCAAAAGTATTGAGAGGTATGATGCCCGACGTGGGTGGGTGCTGTTGCGGTGAAAATCGGATATCAAGCTTTTGAATTAACTTGAACCTTAATTCTTTTACAACCGGACTTTAATTTATCCAAAGGAAAGGTCTAAAGAAAGAAAGAACCTTTTGCGCGATGTTACAACAACGCTAAGAGATTCGGGGATCGGGGGTTGGTTATGCATAGGGTAGGTATTTCACATCCTAAACATCCGTAGTACCCTACGGGAACCTTTTGTTTGTTTGCATGCTAGGTTTGGTGGATATTTGCTAAGGTTTGGGTATTGGGTAAAGGGTGAAGGATGATAGGTAAAGACCTAAGATTGTTTCTAAGTTTGCTCGCAAAGACGTCGCGTCCTCTGCCTACGTATCCTAACTAGGATAGAATCAGAGCAATCGTAGTTCACCTCACTAGGGTTGAAAAACACTTGATTATGATCAAGGTTCAATGGGGAACAAACATTACAATGCTTGTATAGAGTTTTTCAAAACTCTCTATGTCTACGTTGAACTCTCAAAGGGGAATAAGTAATCATCACTATGATTCTTATATAGAGTTAAACAAACTCTAATCTAGGGTTCTAGTTGAGTAGCACTCCTAGTAAAGGTGGGTCTTTTAGACTTAAGCAAAGTCTAATGTCTTATGGGTTCTAATCTTAACTAAGGTTCAAGATGACTTTACAAAGTCAAAAGGGGTAATGAGCTATTCATGAAACAAAGGTCAATGGAGAGACTTTTCCTTTGGAAGGAAGGAGAGGGCAACTTGGATGAGAACTAAAAAGTTCCATCACTTGGGGAAGAAAATACTTAACAAAGTATAAACATATTCAAGCATGAGGAATATAGAAGACAATGATTATGATCAAGGATTAACCAACACATTATAATGAGCAAGTATTTTGAGTAGGACGAATGGTTACGACCAATTATAGTAAGCATATTACAATAAGCATGTCTTGACAACGGTGTAGGCATATCTTGACAAAGATTGAAAGTACGGTGAAGGTCACAACCGTGTAAACAAATAACAATTTGAAAATAATCATGTCATAACCTCAAAGCGTAACAACAATACGCATAGATAACAATCTCACACAATTAAATTAGTTTAGCCTCATAATTTAGGAGGTACATGGCAAGAGGATTACTTAACAAAGTAAAGATGAAGAAATCATGGTGACAACCATGGGAGAAGTATGGATAACAATCAAAATGAAGATAGCAAAACAAGAATCATAACGATGAATCGCACACTAAGATAACAATGATAACATGAGATCTTTATGGTAACTACCAAAGATTAGGGTCCTAGAATGTTAATTAACATGTATGGGCATGGATTTAAATAAGTTTCAAGGAAAATATTGAGTGGAATCACATGAACATTTATCCGCAATCACATAAACGGTCGTGAAACGCATACATTTGCACATAGACAAACTAAGTGATAAAATGAGCAAACATCAAAAGTAAAAACACAGCATGAAAGTAGACATTAATACGAACACAACAAAAAAAGAACGGGCGAAAAATGATGAAAAACGAGTGAGATATAAATTTTTGAAGTTGGAGTGAAAAATGGCAAGTTTTACATGTAACTTCCACTGGTGGAAGTTTAGTATAAAAAGTGACGATTTTCTTTCTGGACAGTTTTACAAGTAACTTCCACTGGTGGAAGTATAGTGTAAAAAGTGACAATTTTCTTTCTGGGCAGTTTTACAAGTAACTTCCACTGGTGGAAGTTTAGTGTAAAAAGTGTCAAATTTCTTTTCATGCAATTTTACAAGTAACTTCCACTGGTGGAAGTTTAGTGTAAAAAGTGACAATTTTCTGGCTGGGCAAAAATACACAACAAATGGATTTACGTTTTGTATCGTAACTTCCTAACCGTTAATCGGATCGGCACAAAATTTATATGGAAATTGGGTAGAATTGAATAAGGAAAAAGATGGTAATCTCAGTTTTCTAAAATTCTCAATGTGCAAGAAAAATCGATAGCTGGTGTGTATTAGTGTTATGTGATGCATTTTCAAAGTTGAAATTCCAATCAATCCATGCTCAGGCTAAACAGAAACTGGTACATACTTCAAATGCATGGTTCATGAAATACAAACTTAATGAGGACTCCAAAGCCAAGTCTAATCAGGATATAACACATGAACTGTAATTATTGTACAAGTTGCTACAACAAGATGCTCAAATTGGTAGCAGCATGATCAATCACCACAGTGTGTTGGTCCAACCAAATAACAGCCTTGCATTGATGTCTCACCCAAAGAAAACCCCTCATGCACCTGTTCACTGAACTGGCAGCATGATGAGGCCACAAACCAAACACTAAGAGCCTCAACAGCCTAACCTCAACATAGCAACAGCACACACAAAACATGGTATCCTGACAGCAAAAAGGTTCTTGGTATTGTCTTAGTTCCCAATGATAAACAAAGTATATGAATTGTAATGGTTTTGTCCTTTCTAACAGTTTTGCCTTTAAACCAAAAACAGACCACTCAAAGGCCTAGCGAGGTTCAGCCAAGCCACAAATGAAACTGGTTCAAAGCATACTTGGCAACTAGTCATGAACATAAATCATAGTGCAAGCCACTTTGTGAGGGCTGGACAGCAGAGATACCAGGTGATAAAATATAATGGAAAACAACAAGATTGTTCCTACAATAACATGCAACAAGTCATGAATTCAAGATACTCATAAATGATCTTACACTAAAATGCTGACTATAACTCCAAAGCTCCAGTTAATTGGTTTGCAAAACTCTCAAATTAATTGAGATTTCAACTTACAAGTTGAAGTGCCAAACCATGACAGTTGGCTCCTTAGCAGGCACCAACACTGAAATTTAAGACCACTAATGCTGCTAAGCAAATTAAAGCAGGTCTAGAAGGATAACAGTGGCAACAGCAGGTCTCAAAAATAAAGCAAGCATTATTCATTGAAATGGCAACCAATATTTCTCAAAAGTAAACACAAATTTAAATACAAAGCAACATCCATTCGCAGCAGTATAAATGGCATAGATTGAGCAAGCTTGACTCAGAATAAGCCTACCAACATGATTGTGAATCCAAAAACATGACAAGGTTCGAATCAACCTCGAGACAGTTCTTAATTTACACAGACAAAAACTATGAAGAAAGAAATAACAGCTATGTAAACAAGACAATGTTGATCCTCACATCATCCAAGTGAGTCATTTCAACAGAGGTCACAACCAAAACATATTGTAACAATGAGTGACAGCCAATCAACAATGCTCTAAGTTATATCTAACATCTCTCTTGTCTTTAAAAAAGAAACAACAGCAAAAACCTGGCTCAAAAGACAGCTGGACAGGAATATGAAATTGACATTACAATGTCAAGTCTAATAAGGAATGCAGACTAACAAGAAGAGTCAACCACCTAAGCATCGACATGCTTGACATAATTGAACAAAACTCCAACAGCAGGCCTAAGCATATAAAAAACCCGGCAAAACTTACACTTGAGTTAACAAACTCAGTTTTTATGCACAAACATTGACAACAACATCTCAGCACAAACACCACAGTAATGACAAAAGTAAAACAACAATTAAACTCAAACAACAGGTTATTAAGAGCAAGCCTAGCTAATGAAAATAATGCATTAGTAGCAACCTCTACTCTACTTGCAGCATAATGATGTTGTTAACACCACAAAACAGATGAGGCTTACTCTGCAAGCCATACATTTTTTTTTATAGAAAATGACCAAATCATGTTTGGCAAAACAAACATATAGTCAAAGAGCACCAGTTATGAGTAACATCAAGACAATCAACAAACCAAAACTGCTATAAGCCAACACAATTCCCAGCCCCAAAACAGAAACAAATTACATGTTGTACTTTTGGAAACACCTCAAAATGAGCCATCATACTAGATTTGTTTAACAGAAATAAAAAAAACAGCATTGGTAACAGAAAGGTGAATCATATATAACAACATTTAAATCAAAGGAAAACCAAATCACAAGTTCATTCTCAAAGGTATACTTGCAAAACTCATGACAGTATGTGTGCACATAATAAGTAACAAAGAGCAAGAATGAGTTTTATGTCATGATAATGGATGGGATAAGTTTAGACACCACATACCTGTGGTAATAAACTTGAGCAAGCAGAAAATACTCCTAGAAACCCAGAGATTTATGCTTCACTCCTTGGCCTTGAGACTTTTCTTCAACTTTAAGTAACAATTCACTTATGATGCTAAGTGTCAAAATAGAAGTGTCCAAGTGTTTCTAGTGGTTTGGACAGTTGAGGAATGATGTTGGTGAGGTGTTAGAGGGATTATAATGGCAAGAATCTATATGGAATGAGTTTTGGCCATTTTAGTGATTTTGGTCAAAGTATGGTGGGGAGAAAGTTGACTTTTTGATTTTTTGAGGTTTTTGATGGTTTGATGGATTACACACCTTCTATATGTTATTTAGAAAGTGCATGGATGGTTGTGGGAGTGTTGGAAAGGTTAGAAATGAAAATGGTGTGAAAAGTGCAAAGTGACCAATTTTGGTGTTTTTGAACTCTTCTTCACTTACAAGCAAAGAGAGAGTGAGAAGGAGAGCTATGATACTTTGATCTTGTGAATAGCTCTGGTGTGTATTAGTGAGGGTGAGAAGCCTCTATTTATAGGAGAAGAAGAGGTTGGGGCAGATTGGTAACTTGCCACTTTTGGAGGGAAATTGTGAAGTATCTTGCAAAATCTTGCCAATATCTTTGTGATAGCCATTTTCACATCAGCTCCAATGCTCTATGCAAGTAAATGGCAGTTGGAAGGATGGCTGAGGTGATAGGAGAGAGTCCTTGCTAGTAGGGGGTTGCTGTTGTCATGATATGGGAAAAAGTTTCTCTTTCATGGTGTAAAAATGATTATTATAATGCTTACTTGCCCCAAGTTGTACAAACTCTCCAATTCTTCATTTTTTCTGGTTTTTACATCATCCAAGCCTCATGATATCAGAAAGAAACAAAGCCCAATAGCTGAGTGTAGCCCATATTGATTAATACTGAATTTTGAAAAATGTTGAATTGGTGATCTCAAGTGTGACAGACCCAACTTCAAGGCATCATAACTCCTAGCTCATAAATCTCCTTGGGGAGTTCTTGCACTTTTTAGAAAGCCCTTATGTAGCTCTACAACTTTCATGTTTTGGGAATTTCCAAATTCTTGATGGAACTAGGTTGAAAAACCTTTCAAAGTTCTGGGGAAAAAAAGTGGTTTGTATGGCCAGAATTTGTGAAATTTCACTAAGTCCTTTACCCTTGAAAAATGATTTTTGCTATAACTCCAATTCCATGCATTTTTTGAATATGGACCACTGTGGGACTTTTGTAGGGTTTGTCAAGACCTTTCAAACAAGCTTAGAACCACCTCAATTGGATGTGTGGTTGAGGAGTTATGGTTTTGCCCCTTTCGAAACCCTAATTCCCGATTTTTGCAATTACTTCCTAACCCTTGATCCAATGGTCATGAAATTTTATGGGGAGTTGTAATATGATATAAGGAACATTTTTCATTCACACCTTGAAGTCAAATTCCTTATTGTTGGAGAGTTGACTTTTTGGTCAACTTTTCGATCGATCGGTGTCTACCGAGTCACCCGTCGGTGATCCGGGCGTCCTGAGGACTTGAAACTCTTTGGATGGACTTTACTAAGCCATAGGAGCTTAATGGACCTTGATCCCATCATTGAAATACTCTTTGAATCAAAAGTCAAACTACAGTTGACTTTTTCCAATCAAAAACCCTAATCGGGTGTCTCAAATTGCACTGTTCTCGAACCCCGGGTGACCACCTCAAATTGGATTCATACTTGACCCAATGTTGTATTCTTGATCTTGTTTGAAGTTGAATCAATCCAAAACATTGATTGATCGGACCACTGAAGTCTCGATTTTGATGGTACGGAACCCTAATTCATCTGCATCTTGACAAAGATAAACTTGAACTGGATTAATGTTAGTTAATCAAATGAATATGATCCTACAATGATGATGAGGATCTAAGGGGTCAAAATTTAGGGTGCAACAGATGCCCCTATTTAAATATCTTCACTAGGTGGTAATGAGAGATGACAATCCTCATAGAATCGCAGTGAAAGGTATTTAAATATAGCAAACCAGAAATTTTGTCCCTTAGATCCACTGATATGCAAAAGGACAAATGCAAATGTGCCATGAATCTAAATGAGGTTATATGATGCTTGAATGTCAGGCAGATGCAGAAACACGAACAAATACGAAAGAACGGCAAAAGACGAGTAACCACTCACGGGGACCCAACACACTGGGGAAAGATTCCAAGCGAAGTAAACAAGATAGTTCAAACATGACTAAGGATGCTTGTTCAAGGAAATCTTTCACGCAGGGAACACAAATTTCACCCGGGAAGACACACCTTCATTAGGGAAAGGAGATATGATCCTCACTGGGGGTAACCAGATGGTGAAGCCCGCCGGGGGAAGATGACAATTCTTCACTGGGGAAACGAAAGAAAAGAAAAGCAAACCACACTGGGGAAAGAAAACCCAATGGGGAAAACTTTGTTGGGGAACGAATCCACTGGGGAAGCACAGCTTCATCGGGGAAAAGACGGAACAAAGACACGAATCTCACTAGGGATAACCAGATTGAGAAAGATTTCCTATAACGAAGAGTTCAAACGGGATCTTTAGGAAGAGGTTAGAAATAAGACCGGACGTGCCGGGGAAACTAGTATCCACTAGTTCTCCGAGACTCGACTGGAAAAGCAAAAGCTTCAACTGGGGAGACTGATGACGACCAGATGGACAAATAGCTTCAAACAGTGCTAGTTTCCACTAGACTTACTGGGGATATGGTGACGACCAAAACAATAACGGTTTCCAAGAAGTGTTAAATATCCTTAGACTTCCTGGGGATATGGTGACGACCAAATCGAATTTCCGATTACGATTGGGAAATTCCAAGCAATGTTGTCAAAACAACAGGCCCCTGGCTGGGGAAGTTGGTAACAATCAACTTTCGGTACTAAGAACGATTAGTTTTCAAGCAATGCCAGTAACCACTGGTCTTAGAGGAGACTGGTGATGACCAAATCAAGATATACCAATAACAATTGGTTCTGGACAATGCTAGTAACCACTAGACTTAACTGGGCTTTAGGTGACGACCGAGTCCAGGGAGACCAATGACCATTGGTTCCTTCTTTTACAAAGTTTGCTAACGACCAAAGGATAACGACCTGATTCAAGCGATGCCAATAACTATTGGACTTAGGTCAATTGGTGACGACCGAACTAGGCATACCAATAACAATTGGTTCTGGATAGTGCTAGTAACCACTAGATTTTCCCAACAAGGCTAGTGACCTCTAGACTTATAGAGATTGGTAATAACTAAATCCAGGGGTACCAATGACAATTGGATTTGAAGGTGATGCCAATAATCATTGGACTTTTAGGGAATTTTGGTGACGACCAACTCCAATGTTAATGATCATCGGTTTTTTAGAGGGAAATACTAGTAACCACTAGATTTTTAGCCAAATTGGTGAAAACCGAATCAGAGGGACTCCAATAACAATTGGTTTGCTTTATAACAGAATCAATATCAACTGGGTTTGAAAAACAGTTGGTGACGACCGAATTACTGTACCGAACGTAATTAGTTCTGAACATGTGCTAGTGACCACTAGTCTTTCAAAGTTTGTTGGTGACAACCAAATCGAAAGTGAAAATTGGTAATAACCCCCTGTTTGTGTAAATTAGACATTGCTAGTCACCACTAGCTTCCCAAAGCAGATAAGGAAACCCCAGGATGTCAACTTTGAAGCGAACTTGTAACAACAAAACCAAGATAAAGGTAACAACCAAAGGATCTCGACGGCGGGAATGCAAACAAATGCGTATGCCGGCATGATGCTGTATGCAAGACGCAGAATGACCCGTAGGAACAAAGGAAAACCAAATAAAGAGAGAACTCGTCATGCTGAGTTTCAAAATGCCTCAAGTCAGGCGACATTTCCTTCTTCGATGCAGATAACAATCTTTTCTCAGTAATATCTTCGTAATTCTGCAGAGAGGAAGTCTTAGCTTAATAGATAGAACTGCTGTCGGACACATCTATCTCGGTCAAAGGTAACAGCGATTTCCACAACTTCGAGAACTGTGTAATATCATCACATTACCTCTAGAACTTTTCAATCATTTTGTCAAATTGTGCTTTCTTTTTTTAAAACAAGACTTAAGTTTTTCAAAACACTTTGCTTTCATGAAAATTCTTATTAACAAATAAGTGAAATTGCATAACAAAAATAGCAGATCATAACAATGATTTGGCCAAAAACTGATTTTATTGATAGACAAGAACTTAACAAAAGGCAAAGCCTTGGGAATTTTATAAGTTTTGAAAGATGGCAACAGAAAAGGTTACAGAATCCCCTAATAATCCGGTCCTTCCGACTGCCAGTTCACTTGCTTTGACGCTTCCAACGAGAACAACCAGCGTTGACCTTTCTTCTAATATTCTACACAGGAGTCTGCCCCAGCGTCTGTCATCTTTCAAACATTGGCTTTCGTCTTGTTGAGGCACTGGAATCCTCCTTCTATGTATTTCGTTTCAAGCGTAGTATTTTCTTACTGCGTCTGAGTTGATGGGATACTTGAGGGGTTCGCCATCCATAGTCTCGAGAATCAGAGATCCTCCGGAGAAAACAGTCTTCACAATGAAAGAGCCGTCATAGTTGGGCATCCACTTGCCACGCATGTCTTTTTGTGTAGGTAGGATTTTTCTAAGCACAAGCTATCCTTCCCTATACTCTTTGGGACAAACCTTCTTGTTGAACGCTCGGGCCATCCTTTGTTGATAGATCTGACTGTGACACATGGCCGTCATTCTTTTCTTGTCGATGAGATTCAACGAATCGAATCTTTCTTTTATCCACTCGTCTTCATCCAGCTTGGCTTCCGCCAGGATCTTCAAGGAAGGTATTTTGACTTCGATGGGTAGCACATCGTCCATCCCGTACACTAAGGAAAAGGGAGTTGCCCCTGTCGAAGTGCGTACTGATGTTCGGTCGCCGTGCAAAGCAAATGGTAACATCTCATGCCAATCTTTGTAAGTTACGACCATTTTTTGTATTATCTTTTTGATGTTTTTGTTTGCAGCTTCAACTGCACCATTCATCTTAGGTCTGTAAGGGGACGAGTTGTGATGTTTGATCTTAAAATTGTCACAAAGTTCCTTCATTGTTTTGTTGTTCAGATTCGACCCGTTGTCAGTGATGATCTGATTAGGGATACCATATCGGCAGACGATCTCCTTTTTAATGAAGCGTGCAACCACTTGCTTCGTCACATTTGCATATGACGCTGCTTCCACCCATTTGGTGAAATAATCGATTGCGACAAGGATGAAGCGATGGCCATTAGAAGCTTTTGGCTCTATTGCTCCGATCATATCTATGCCCCACATTGCAAAAGGCCAAGGTGATGTCATCACATTGAGAGGATGTGGAGGGACATGCACTTTATCAGTATAAACTTGACATTTATGACACTTTCGAGCGAAGAGTATGCAATCCATCTCCAAAGTTAACCAGAAGTAACCCGCTCTTAATATTTTCTTAGCCATGGCGTGGCCATTTGCATGGGTGCCGAAGGTTCCTTCGTGTACTTCGGTCATTATGAGATCTGCCTCGTTTTCATCGACGCATCGGAGTAAGACCATGTCATGATTTCTTTTGTACAAGATGCCGTTGCTGATGAAGAATTTAGATGACAACCTTCGTATTGCTCTTCTGTCAATTGTGGACGCGTTAGCAGGATACTCTTGGTTTTGAAGGAAATTCTTGATATCATGAAACCATGGCTTCTCCCCAGATTCTTCGTCTATTTCCATGACGTATGCGGGTACTGTCCTTCTTTCGATGCGGATCAGAGGTGCCTCGTTGACAAACTGGACTTTCCACATGGATGCCATCATGGCTAACGCATCGGCAATGTGATTTTCTGCCCTTGGTACGTGCTTGAAGGTAATTTCATCAAAATATTCAGCCATCTCTAAGATGTGGGTCTTATAAGGAATCAATTTTTCATCCCTGGTTTCCCATTCTCCTTTGAGTTGGTATATCACCAAAGCAGAATCACCAATTACTTCAAAGATTTTGATACGGAGGTCAATGGCAGCCTCCAATCCTAGGATGCAGGCTTCATACTCTGCTATGTTGTTTGTACAGGAGAAACAAATTCGGGCTGTAACCGCAGTGTACCCTCCAGTTGGATTTTTCAGAACAACTCCGATGCCATGTCCATTTTTGTTTGACGCTTCATCGAACATCATCTCCCAATGGGATCCCAGCTCGGGACCTTCCTCTGGACTAGGCTCTGGTTTCGTGCGCTGAATATACATCACATCTTCATCAGGAAAATCAAACTTGAGCGGTTGATAATCCTCTATAGGATTCTCTGCAAGGTGTTCTGACACGATACTTCCTTTGATGGATTTTTGAGCGACATACTGGATATCGTACTCTGATAAGAGCATGTGCCATCGGGCTAATCTTCCTGTTTGAGCTGGCTTCTCAAAGATGTATTTGATGGGGTCCATCTTAGAAATCAGCATCGTAGTGTGATAAATCATGTACTGCCTCAGACGTTTGGCAGCCCATGCTAACGCACAACAAGATTTTTCCAGGGGAGAGTAACGACTCTCGCAATCAGTGAACTTCTTGCTTAGGTAATAGATTGCATGTTCTTTCTTCCCTGACTCATCAGTCTGGCCCAAGACACAGCCCATCGAATCTTCTAACATTGTCATATACATGAACAAAGGCCTTCCAGGTACCGGAGGAATCAGCACTGGAGGTTCTTGCAAATACTGCTTGATTTTCTCGAACGCAGCCTGACAGTTTTCATTCCATACCACCGTTTGATCCTTTCGTAACAACTTGAAGATTGGTGTGCAGGTAGGAGTCAGATTGGAGATGAACCTGGAGATGTAATTCAAACGTCCAAGGAAGCCTCTAACTTGTTTCTCAGTTTTGGGAGCAGGCATCTCCTGGATTGCTTTAACCTTGTCAGGGTCTACTTCAATTCCTCGCTGACTAACGATGAAACCAAGTAACTTGCCTGTGCGAACTCCGAAGGTGCATTTTGCTGGATTTAATCTCAATTGATACTTTTGGAGTCTCTTGAATAGCTTCAGCAGATGGTCCAAGTGGTCTTCTTCACTTTGGGATTTTGCAATCATATCATCCACGTACACCTCGATTTCTTTGTGCATCATATCATGAAAGAGTGTGACCATAGCTCTCTGATACGTTGCCCCTGCGTTCTTCAAACCAAAAGGCATTACCTTATAACAATAGGTGCCTCATGGTGTGATGAAAGTTGTTTTCTCCATGTCATCTGGATCCATTTTTATCTGGTTATAACCAGAAAATCTATCCATAAACGAGAACACTGCAAAGCTTGCTGTGTTATCCACCAAAGTGTCAATATGTGGCAGCGGGAAATCATCCTTCGGACTTGCTTTATTTAGATCCCTGTAGTCGACGCACATCCTGACCTTGCCATCCTTCTTCGGGACCGGTACAATGTTTGCCACCCATTCTGGATACTTGGATACTGCTAGAAAGCCGGCATCTATTTGCTTTTTGACCTCATCTTGGATTTTAAGCGCCATGTCTGGTCTAGACCTGTGAAGCTTTTGTTTGACCGAAGGACATTCTGGTTTCAGGGGGAGCTTGTGCATGACAATGTCAGTATCCAACCCTAGCATATCTTGGTAGGACCAAGCAAATACGTCAACAAAATCTCTGAGGATTGTTATCAGCTTGTCTTTGATTTCTGGCCTTAATGATGCCCCGATCTTGACTTCTCTTTTGTCCTCCTCTGACCCCAAGTTGATGACTTCCGTCTTCTCTTTATGGGGTTGGATATAATCATCTTCGTATCCAACCATTCTCGTTAACTCTTCTGGGACTTCTAACTCTTCTCTGTTCTCTTCTTCAGCTTGAAAGACAAATGGACCGCTAGTAGAAGGAACCGAATGATCATAGGATTCTGTGGTTGATGGGGGTATTCTGCATGTTTTATTTAGGAACAATCAGGCACTCACACACAGACATGCAGATGAAGGGTTGTTTTTATTATTATTTTTTTTCAAAAGAGATTGCCATTTTTTCAAAAAGAGTGAAAGTAATGCCCAAACAAATAACGAGAGTTTTAACAAAAACACTTTTTCATTAATGATTTTCAATTTTTGCAAAGTGGCCCAATACAAAATAATTCGCAGGTCTTGGGCAAGACTAGGAAATTTTTAAAGAAAAACACAAACCTAACAAGCAGAATGAATTACTCTAAAGGTAAAAAGATGGGAACTTCCACAGCCTCCCAATTGCGCAATGCTCCTCCTCCTCTAGTTATTAGATGATCCAGATTACCGTCCTCATCTTCAGCAATAATGGCATTGACTTGCACACCGCCACTGGTGAATATCTCTTTTAAGGACTTCCTCTTCATGGTGCTTTCTTCTGGCTCGCCTTCCGGAGTTGGTTTGTAACCCAACCCTTGTCGATCATTCTTGGCTCGAGCATTGACTTCGATGACCTCTCCCCACCCCAGTGGGACTCCGGCCTTCAGTTCCGCCTTAATACTTTGAGCAGAGGTAAATGATGGCCCTTGGGTTATGTCTGATTCATCAACTAGAACAGCGTGAGCTATTTCTAGCGCTTGAAAAGCTGTCTCGAGAGAGTCTTCATCAACCTCAATATACCGAAAAGATGACAAGTTGCTCACCATTAAGTCTTCTTCTCCATGGACAATGACTAGCTGGTCATTCACAACAAACTTCATTTTTTGGTGGAGCGTGGAAGTGACAGCGCCAGCTGTATGAATCCATGGTCTTCCCAATAGGCAACTGTAAACTGGATTTATGTCCATCACCTGGAAGGTGACTTCGAAAATTTGTGGTCCAATTAGGATAGGAAGATCAACTTCTCCTATCACAGTCCTCCTGGATCCGTCAAATGCCTTGACTATAAGAGAGGTTGGTCTCATGGTAGCACCTTGATATGCCAGCTTGGCCAAAGTCCTTTTAGGCATTACATTGAGTGCTGATCCCGTGTCAACAAGAACTCGGGACATTGTATCCTCTTCACACTTGACTGACACATGCAAGGCACGATTGTGCTTACGCTTCTCAGCTGTCAGATCATTATCATCAAAACTCAAAGTGTTGCAGGCAGTGATATTTGCTACAACGGAGTCGAACTGCCCCACTGTAATATCTTTAGTGACGTGGGCCTGTGTCAGGATTTTGAGCAATGCCTGGCGGTGTGCTGGAGAACTTAAGAGCAAAGTTATGACCGAGATCTTGGAGGGTGTTTGATTCAATTGGTCCACCACCCTATAATCGCTTCGTCGAATGATTCTTAAGAACTCTTCTTCATCATTCTTGAGACTTTTCTTTCCTCTAACTAAAGATTCTTTGGCGGTGGTTGTCTCCGGAACAGGCTTCTGAGGAACAGGCGTCTTTTGAACAGAAACTGCTGGTGGAGGAGCCTCGTTGTATGTTCGAGGTTGATAGACACGACCACTCCGGGTCATTTTGCTTCCACCGGCAATGTTGGCCACACTTACTGGTTTCTTTTCTTTGAAAATCCCTTCACACCATGAATAGTCTTGTTTTGGTGTCATGGCTCTTGGGTGAGGTTTGGATCCTCCCATTGGCTCAAACCTAGTCTGTCCCCTCCCGAATTTCGGGGGTGCATCATCACGAAATACTGGCCGAACGTTCTTGTAGTCTTTGTTACTGTTATCATCTCTGAGTACGGCTCCTTTGTTGGATTCTCCTGGTATGTTAAACACAGGCTCGATGACTGCCACATCTTCTTCCTTTTTTCGGTGGGCAATTTCTATCATTCCCTGTTCAATCATAGCTCGAATGTCCTTTTTCACAGCGTCACAACCCTCAGGATTCAGCATACATTCTTTGCAATCTTCGTGAGATGTCTTGAGTGACCACGCCTGAGCAAGGCGTTTGTGTAGGTCTGCTAGTGGCACTTTGATCTCACCAACAGTAGTAACTTTCTTGTCTTCTGACCCTTCCCCTTCTTCAGTAATGGCATTGACTCCACCATGATTTGGAAGAGGGTTGCTCTTAACGTTGGGCGGATTGTCTTCGAAGGATAGAATTCCCTTTTCAATAAGTTCACGAACTAGGTGCTGAAGGGCGAAGCAACCTTCGAGATTGTGGCCTGGAGCATTCTCATGAAATGGGCAGCGGGCATTTGCATCATAATAGAACGGGAGTGGATTAGGTGGAGCACCTAATTTTATCGTTTTAACCAAACCTCTTTCTATTAGCATGGGAAACAGGTCGGTGTAACTCATTGGAATAGGCTGTATCTTTGGCCTATTTGCTTGATAATTTGCCCTCGGGGCCCTGTTCTGAGGTTGTTGACCCTGCGGCTGCTGGTATTGTTGTTGATTATTGGTGCGATACTGTTGCTGACTGCCAGAATGATACTGGTGTTGATTGTTGAATGCCCCAGGTTGGGGACCATGCTGTGAAGAAGGTTGAAAAACCGGGGTCACTGCTGCTATATATGATGGTTGGTACTGTTGGTGGTGGCTTCGTGAACTTTGTACTTTCTTTCCATATGTAATTGTACTCACCTCTCCCTCTTTCTTTTTGTGGAACGTGCTGACTGGCTTCTTTGCCGTGCTGGCGCTTGAGGTAACATTTGGAGTGGTCACTTTTCCCCTCTTTAAACCTGCTTCCACCTTGACTCCCACTGCCACAATATCAGAGAAATTTGTTGTAACGCTGCTGATCAAACGTTCATAAAATTCTGGTCGAACTGTATCCACAAACCAGTCTGCCAACTCCTTCTCAGTAAGGGGAGGCTCGACTTACGCTGCAGTTTCGCGCCATCTTTGCGCATACTCCTTGAAGGTTTCAGTATTTTTCTGCGTCATGCTGAGAAGCTGACGGCGGTCGGGCGCTAGGTCCATGTTGTACTTGTACTGTTGAATAAAAGCATCTGAAAGGTCTTGGAAACTGTGGATTTTAGCTCGATCTAAACCAAGATACCACTTGGGCGAAGCCCCTTTAAGACTATATTGGAAACAGTGTACTAACAGTTTATCATTTTCAATATGCGGAGCCATCCGCCTACAATACATGATTAAGTGCTCCTTAGGACAAGTGGTCCCCTCATATTTGTCGAAAATCGGCGTTTTAAATTTCTGAGGAAACACCAATCCAGATACCAGACATAGATCCTTGGCATCAGATCCAAAGACATGATTTCCTTCAATGGCCCTCATCCTTTTGGCCATGATGTCCATCTCCACTCTCAACTTTTCGTGTTTTTCGTCCTCAGCTTTGGATCCATCGGGTATATCAAAGATTGGCTGTTGATTGGCGAAGACTGGTCGTACTGTGGTGGGTCCACCTGCTGGAGTAAAAACGGGGTTTCTGATTGTTGAGTCGAACAACGGATTGAGACCTGAAGACTGCATGTTGTTGAAAGGTGGCACAAAATCCCGGGACATGCCATAGGGAAACTCCGCTGAAGTAACAGGAGCTATTGTGACATTGGCTGCTGCTGTGGCAACTTCGAAGATCACTGTAGGTTGTGTATCCATTTTGCTTTGATTACGTTGAGGGCTTCCAGGATCTGGTTGACGTCCCCTTTGATCCCTTCAATGTCATTATCCATTCGATCGAACCTTTGGTCGTTATCTGCCATCTTCTTTTGAGCTTGGGACCGTGTGTTGTATCTGTGGGTACTCAGCGTGACTCCTTATCTCCTTTCTCTGGATAAGAACAAAAGATGAGCTGCGGAATCCCAAATGCAGGACTGATGTAGGATGACATGCAAATGCGGATGCATAAACCATTCAAGGAAACTCAAAATTTTCGTTTACAAACAAAAAGTTAGACCAACACGTAACGACATGCTTAAAAAGCGTTTTTCATTTGATAGCTGGAAATCTATTACAATAGAGTGGCCTTTACTAAAAAGCAAGACTTTTCTTACAATGAAAGTAAATGCAACAAGCAGGATTTCAATCCTTTTTTAGGGAAAGCAGGGAAATGGTGAAACAAAAATCAATCTAACAAGACGACCCTTCTCCTTCTTGGACTCTGACATGAACTTGATCCTGGCGGATGATCTCCCACAGGTCTTCGTTTTCTCTTTGCGCTTTAACCAAAGCGTATCTTAGCTCTTCCCTAGTTGCGGGAACCTCAAGTTCCATGGTTATCTCATAGTCATGAGTGTAGAACATGATTAAGGCAATTTCCTTTGACCATAGCAGGTACCCCCTGGTGGTTAAACAACTAGCATTCTCTATTGGAGTTGGGCCCACAAGGTGTGGATCTCTTTGAGCGTATTGAGCATTTTCTTCTAGTTCTTGGTTGCGACCTGTCTCACAGAAGCGAGGCCTCAACAGTTCTGGTTCAAGCTCGAGCCCAGTAGGATACCCATGTTGACGCCGAGCGAGAATAGGATTATAAGTGATCACCCCTTCTATCCCAATAAGAGGCACATTGGGGAAATCTCCGTAGCTGGAAATCATGACTTGGTCACCGATGCTAGTGTCATACCATGTGATATCATGGTGTCTGAGAGTGACAAGTTTAGAAACCCATGCGCTTTTGGTAGGCAGCCTCCAAAGGATATGGGTCCTTGGCAGATGAGAAGTGAACCATCGGTCAAGCAGTGCAAGACAACATGAGAATCATCCACAATCATACAAGGCGAAACGGTGAATGACTACATAAGTATCAGCCAGTATTGTGTTGACCGGATTTTTGAGGATGAAAAGGCGGATTGCTTCTTCGCTGATGAAGTCGTAACTGCTTGGGAACAGATACAGTCCATATATTAGTAGTGCCAAAATTGCCTCAAAAATGCCCAGGTTTCTGCTTTCATAGTGATACTCGGCCATCTCCATTAGAGGCCCGACATCCATTCCATACCACCCTCCTTTCGCCCTCATTGGTGGTAAGTCTTCCAGCTTGATATGCAGGGCTTTAGCTAAGTCCTTCTTCTTTGGTTTTCCATAAGGGAGCGTAAAAGTCCATGGGATCTTTAAGTAAGCATTATACTCTTCGAGGGTCGGGAGTAACTGAAAATCTGGAAACACAAAGCAGTGGTAAGTTGTATGATAGAATTCCACCAAGGCTTGCAACATGGGCTCATTGATCGGAGCGCTTATTAATGGCAATAGGTCCCCATATTTGGCTATGAAAGCAGCAGGGTTTCGGACAAGTCTGGTTAACATTCTTAGACGGCCCAATCTCAGATCCGGGACTCGAAGCATGTCTCTTCTTACCATGTTGTTGCCTGTAAAGAAAAAGATGAATTTCCTTGAATGGTTAGAAGAAGTGCAAATGCAAATGCAAATGATTGTCATGGAACTCAGATATTTCCGAACATCATAAGTCATCATTTCATTGATTAACAAAACGGATTACAAAACATCGTTTCCTCTTACAAGAGTTTTAACTAAACAACTAGGTGAATCCTATCAAGGTTCTCCTAGCAGCCTGAGGTTGAGCTTCTCGATCTTTCTTTCCATCTGAGTCTTCTCAATGATGAGTCTGTCCACAATTATCTTCCATGGATTAGACTGTGGCTCATAAGGTTCCTCTAGTGCTTTCCTCTTCTTACAAGAGAGGATTTCTTCATCTTTCAACTGGAGTTGTCTCTGGAGCTCCGCATTTTCTTCAATGACTATCTGATACTTGTGCTTCCAAGCTTCTTCAGTTTGCTGTGCTTTGACCAAAGCAATTTTCAACTTTTCTTCTTCAGACATGAAGACTAACGGGCCTTCTTCCTTTAAGACCATAGGCTCTTGTTTAGGATACGGCATCCTTAGTGTGACGGCTCTTTTCCGAACCCATTGGAGGTAGGGTTCCAAAGAAACACAGTTGAGTCTTCCAAGATCTTTCTTTCCTTTCTTGTGTAGACACTTCCAAGCTTCTAGAATTTTCTCTTTTAATCCTTGACTATCTTCCCCTTCTTTGAAGAAGATGCTTTCTACTTGAAAACTTTTGGGTTTGTCCTTTAGAGGGTATCCCAATTGTCGGCGGGTGAGTATTGGATTGTAGCTGATCCCTCCATTAATGCTGAGGAGAGGTACATTGCCAAATTCCCCACAACTGTCAATAATCATTGTCCCATCATAATCACGACTATACCAATCAATATCAGAATGGGTAAGAGCCATGATCTTTTGTGACCACCATCCTTTCTTTGGATCCCAAAAAGCGTTGGCTTTGGGTAAGTGTGAAGTGAACCACTTGTACAATAAAGGAGCGCAACAAGTGATCATTCCTCCATTATGGAAGTTCCTCAGATGAACAGAATGGTACGTGTCTGCTAACAAGGTAGGCACAGGATTCTTCTTCAAGAAAATTTTGATGGCGTTGAGGTCCACAAAATTCTCAAAGCTTGGAAACAAGAATATACCATAGATGAGTAAGGCAAGGATAGCCTCGAATGCATCCATGCTTAAATGATCTGCGCAATTTGGCTCATGTTTCGACTCATTTCATTTCGCATTTGCATACCGCGTGCAATGCATTTTTTCCAGTCAGATTGGTTTATCGGGATCACAGCCCTCTGATAGCATTTCAGACCAATACGAGGACGTATTTGGAGAATCGGTGCTCGTCCCGGTGTTTTCAGCTCTCGCTGTTGTTTTTGAGGACCTCTCGGTGTCCGAATTTTTACCGCTTATTTCGATATAGTTCGCTAATCGATTTAATCGGCTTTCTCGGTAGTTTTAAATTTTTTTCCTTACTTTCTAGAATTTTTAATAGGTTTAATTCATTTTTCTAGGTATTTTAAATAGCTTTAATCACTTTAAATAGGTTTAAATATTTTCTTTAGATATTAAATAGAATTTTTAATGTGATAATTTCTTTTATTAGGATTTTTAAATAGAAATTAATGGAGTTTTTCTTTTAATTTTTAATAGATATTAATAGATAATAGATTTTAGAATAAATCATTTTTTAGATATTGAATATAGTTTTAATAAATAGTTAAATAGATTTTTTAGAATAAATCATTTCATTTTTTAGATATTAAGTAGAATTTTTAAATGATTTTAGGATATTTCTTTTAATAGGAGTTACTAGAGTTTCTATTTTATTAGTATAGAAATTAATAGTTTTCTTCTATTTTTGTTTAGATATTAAATAGAGTTGTAATTGATTTTAATAGAATATTCTTTTAATAGGATTTTAAGTAGAAATTAATATAGTTTAATATAGTTTTTCTATAGAAATTAATCTTTTGTTTAGGGTCTTATTAGAGTTTGTTAGAATTAATTAGGATTAGATTAGTTTAATTTTCATTTAGGATTTAATTACTGTTTTAATTTTTGTTTAGTCTTAATTGCTTTTAATTAGAGTTAATTGAGTCTTCACTTAGTTAATTGAGTCTGATTAGGATTAATTAGGTTAATCAGGTTTTATTGTCCGTTAATCATGTTCATTCAGTCCAAATCCTTCATTAAGTCCATTAATCTCGTGGGCCAGCTGTTTTGGAGGCCCAGTCCCATATCAGTCCAGTGCAGTGACACTTGTCAATATAAAACCAAGCCACGCGTGCATTCCAAAAGGGGCTGACACCTCATTCCCTCTTTCTCTCTCCCGCTTCCACCTCGCCCTTTCCACTCATTCTCTCTATGCCACGCCATCCCTCACACGTGGCCACACCTTCGTCTTCCCTCCCATGCAGCTCCCTCACCCTCGCCACCTGTCCCACTATCTTCTCCCTTCCATGCATGGCTACCACGTGTGCCACTACCACCTACCCTACCGGCCGGCATGCAATTGCTGGCGACCACCATAACCGTAGCCGGAGCCGCCGCAACTACTGCCGGAAACTGCAAAATTCCCAGAATCTTCATCAACTGCAACCGATTCTCATCATCAAGCTCGCCAGAAACACCAGAAAATCTTAGCAACTTCATCATCGGTGATCAACTCCATGTGTTCATCCAACTCCAGAAATCTGCAAACGAGATTCAAGAACCTTCGTTATCATCTGGATTCGCGAAGAACATTCCTCAATTCCCTCATCGTTCTTCAACAACAAACTCTCAAGAACCTTCGTCCAGATTTCTTCATCGTTTTCCAGAAACCTCCCTCAAGAACATTCGTCTAACATCCTGGAATCATCAAACTAATCAGATGATGAGTTTTCCAGATTCATTGTCAAGAATCTTCATCGCGTCTCCAAACTACGAACAAGATCTTCAAGGTTCATCCGGTTCTTCATCCGATCTCCAAGATTCATTGCATCAAGATCCAATATCTTCAACAATTTCAAGATCTCTTCAAAGAATTCCTTAATCTCTGATCAAGATCCTTGACGAACTGCGTCGATCCACACTAAGCTTCATAATCCGTTCATCAGCCATCAGTGTACTTCTCCGGATTGTTTCTTCAGCGAACACCATTAATGCCTTCAAGAAGTTCTTTCAGGAATTCATCCAGATCTTCATCAACGGATTTGAGTCTTCCACAACACACAAGCAATGGATCCATTTCTTATTTCCAGAGATTTACGTATTTTTTGTTTTTGTTTTGAAAGAATTGAAACAAGCTGGGAAGAACTTGTGAGACTGAGAGAAAGAATCTGAGAGTGAGAAGTTTGGGCGAGAGAGTGAGAGTGAGAACGGCGCTAGGTTTGGGGAAAGTGAACAGTGAACTGAGGAGATTAGGGTTAGGGTTTCATTTGTTCTGGAGATTGGACCTAAGGGTGTGGTTGTGGGCTTCTAAGCCCAACGACTTTGTTTTTTTTGGCATCCTTCCCTTTTTTTTCTCTCGCACCCCCCCTCCCGGTTTGTGTTGGCTAGTTGGGCTGGGCCCAACGAGTTTCTTGTGAAAACTCCCTCCATTTTTTTCTCATACCCCCCTTCCCAGCATTTTTGTTTGCAGGCTTAGATGGGCTGGGCCCTTAATTCTCTTATATTTTTGTTGCTGTACCCATGTACTGTAGTTAACCCCCCTCCCGTTTCTGCATATTTTTTGCTGGGCTGGGCCCAGTCTCTATTGCCTTTCTGCTGGATGTACCCCTCCTGGCTGAGCAGCAAACCCCCCTTCTATTTTTTCTATATTTCTTTACTTTCTTTTATTTTCTTTTGTTTAGAGATTTTAAAAAAGAGAAAAAAAGAATACTTGAGAAGAATATAAAAGAAGAAAATATGTAATATAGAAAAAGAATATAAAAGATAGAAAATATGGTTATATTAAATAATAGATTTTTAATATTTCCTTTTAGGATATTTTCTTTTTTTAGGATATAATTTCTTTTGGAGTTTATTTTGCACTTTTCTTTTAGAAATAGTTTTAAAAGTCCATTTGGTAGGGGGCTTCTTTTCTTTTAGAAGTAGAATTAAATGTCCACTTGTTAGGGGACTATTTTTCATTAGATTTTCCATATCAGTCAGATAGGATTTTTAGGAGTTTATTTTCCTGTACTCAATCGTTGTAATTTTTTTCGAATATTAATAAAACGAGATTGATGTTGTGGTCTCCGTTCTACCCGTAGTTAGGCTGAACTACAGCTGCTCTGATTTCTTGTACCAGACAAGAATATGTAGGCATAGGATGCGACATCCTAGCAAGCACACTAACAACTAATGTTTTGTTCTCCTCGCTGCTGTGCGATCGAGACTTTCCTGCTGACGACTGATGTTATCCTTTTCTCTTGCCCGAGTGCATTCGAGACCAGACCGTAGTTCTAGTTCCCGTAGGTTCCCATACCTTTCAACCCGACATACTACGTCCGTTCTACCGCAAACAAGTACGCCTAAGTCTCCAATGGTCGAGTAGCGTCCACCTAACTGCTAGAATGCGTACGCTAGTATCGTCAAACTTAATCTCTCACCCCCGTGTGATCGAGAACACCCTTGTCTAGCCGTAGTTAGCCTGAACTACGTCATGCTCTGATTTCTCTGATGAGAATACGTAGGCCCAAGACGCGACGTCTTGCCGAGCACCTAACCCGTAGTTTCCCGAACTACGCAGACTCTGATTTCTCGTTCTCTGATGAGAATACGTAGGCATAGAGTGCGACGCTCTATCGAGTCAATTTCTTCCCGTTTAGATTTAGCAGCCGTAGATAGATTGTTTTTCACCCGTCCAAGTAAACACACAAGCGAGGATCCCGTCGAGTACGACGGACGTGAGGGGTGCTAATACCTTCCCCTTGCGTAACCGACTCCCGAATCCAGACAATGGTTGCGATGACCTTGTCTTACCCTTTTTCGTCAGGTTTCTCCGATCGTTTCCTTTCCCACTCTGAGGGATAAATAACGAAAGGTGGCGACTCTTCGGTTGTGCCGGCACCTTATTTTCGCGCAAGCGACAGCTGGCGACTCTGCTGGGGACCGAACCCAGAATCTCTGGTTCTCCGGTTCCCTATGCGAGTCAATCCTAGCGCTTGTTTGTTTACTTGTTGGGTTGCGTTTATTTATCGCATTTTACTTCTCGCACTTTATTTCCCGCATTTTATTTCCAGTTTGATGCAATTATCTGTGCTGTTGTGGGATGGGAGCTCTGATGAGTGAGAAGCCAGACCCAGGCTTGAGTGCACCATAGAATTAGAGTGGAAATTAGTGGGTGCGTGCTTGCTTTGTAAGCACTAGTGTCTCATGAAATCCACGCTCAGACGAGGTTCATCCGGTTGGCTTCACTTTCAACCCTTTGGGTTGAGACAGTTGCTGGTTTGGTGGATTGTCGACTCTGGGGACCGATCATTTGTGATTCAGCTAAGTGAGGCCGCTTCATGAGCTGGTGATGCCACACCTTCTGGGTATCGTATCACCCCTCTTGAAAGTCTGTGATGCTGATGAACGCATAGGATGCCGTACCTTGTCAGTTTAGGTCCATACTCGTGAGTGGGAGGGTTTTTGCAGGAAACTTGACTTCCAGCCTACCCGATATCTTGGTTGTCTCTCGTCAGAGCAGACTTATCCCGGAAGCAGCGCAGAAGCAGTCAGAGCTTTGTGGGGGCTGTGATCCCGTGTTTGCTGCATCTTGCATTGCATTTGCATGAACATTCCTGCATCATATTGCATGTCATTCGCCAGCTAGTCAGAGCTCTTATCCAGCCGTTGTTTTGGTTCTGAAGGTGAGTATTGAAGACGACCAAAGGGGTCGAAGCAGATTTGATCAGAGTCAAGCAGTGAAGTCAGTTGAAAGTTGTTGGTAGCTATGTCAGAGAGCAGCTTCCAGTTTGTTGATACCTTGTCAGGTTTCACTGTGACGTCCAATCCTTTGTATGGATCTACGCATGACGAAGACTTTCCGCAAGTGAACAACCTTACTGCAGCTCAGCTTGTACAGCCATTTGTTGAAGACCGAGGTCTACGTGAGCAGTTTGTTGTCCGAGGCGAACGTTCTCCTTCTGTTGATATCTCAGACTACCAGGGTTTTGCCTCCCCCGTGCCAAAGTCCCGAAGAAAGGTCCCGATAGCAAAGTCTGAAGACCCATTAGCTCCCGTGTATGCTGAAAGGTTTCGTGCATTGGATGAAAGATTCAAAGCCTTGAAAGGTAAAGATACTGTTAACCCTAGTGCTGCAGACATGTGTCTAGTTCCTAGCCTAGTGTTACCTCCGAAGTTCAGAATGCCGAGGTTCGAAAAGTACAAAGGAGATAGTTGCCCGAAGCAATATTTGGTGATGTTCTTCCGAAGAATGACTTCGTTTGTGCACAACGACAAGTTGATGATTCATTGCTTTCAAGACAGTCTGACTGGGGTATCTCTGAGTTGGTATATGCAGTTAGAGAGTAATCAGATTCGATCATGGATGGACTTAGCCAATGCTTTCCTGAAGCAGTATGACTACAATCTTGATGAAGCTCCTAGTCGCATGCAGCTGCAAGAATTGTCTCAAGGGAACAATGAACCTTTCAGAAAGTATGTTCAGAGATGGAGAGAATTTGCTGCCAGAGTGCAACCACCGCTTCTAGACCAAGAGCTGAAAGGCATGTTCGTAAACTCCTTGCAGAGCCCGTACTTTGAAAGAATGTTTGAAATCGCACCAAATTTCTCTGAATTGGTAAGGGCAGGAGAGCGCATCGAGTATGGTGTAAAGACTGGAAGAATCCAGAATGTTTCGAGCAGTCAGGCTAGTGAAACATAATCTTTCTATAGCTTTCAAACTGAAGAAGGAATTGTGATCAATGCAATCATGAATGATGTTTGGTATCCTCAAGACGAATCGGTGAAATCTGTTGGTTCTCCGTCTTCTCAGTGGTCAATATCTTCTGTGTCTCGTTATTCTGGACAGACAATGGTGCCGAGGGCACCACATCGGGAACCTTATGTCGCTCCTCTTGCAAATCCACGAGCCCGTGGCCGAGGTTATCAGAACCAGCGTCAGAATCAGAACCGACCTCGTAACAACTTGGAACGAAGGAATGCTCCTTTCCATCCAGTTCCTGTGCCGTATAGCCAGATTCTTCCACAGTTGATTCAGAATTCTTTGGTGGAACCGAAAGCTCTCAAGCCTGTGCCAGAGCCTTACCCTCCCGGGTACAATCCTCATGCTCAGTGTGGTTACCATGGTGGATCTCCAGGGCATTCAACTGAAGATTGCAAAGCTTTTCAGGCAAAAGTACAACAGTTGATCGACAAAGGGTGCATTTCCTTTCCAGATGGAGTTTTGGTTGTGCATGACAACCTTTCAGCTGTCTGAGCTCGTAGATTCAGAGGGTTTGTTTCCAGAAGCCAGTGGTCCAGATAGGCAGACGTCCTCAGCATTGGCAGTCCGTGGACTTTTTATCATTTGCATTTGTAGTTTCTTTTCTGTTAGTTACTACTTGCTGTTAAACATTGTATGTTTCGAACGGTAATATTAATAAAGTGACTGCATTTTTCTGAATTAATCATGCCGTTGTCACTCATTTACTACATTGCACTGACACTTGCACTTTATTCACTCCACTTTATCACTATGATTAGCAAAGATTGGAGGGAGGATGATGAAACTAAATACTCATAACCGATGATCGTATGCTTTCAGATAAAACCTTTCCGATGACGTACAAGGCATTGTTTCAAATCGCCTAAACACTGGAGAGATAAGGAAGAGAATCCCTTGTTAACCACTTCGAGCCGAGAAGTAGGAGTTTTTTTTCGGACTTTTGAACCCTCACATCTTAACCCGGGGCAGGGTAGTTGTCAGTTAGCTTGACCGAGCGTTCAAGTCTTATAGAGGAGTGTTGTCTTTCGAGGACCAATCACATCATATTCCCCCCCAGAGGTCGTACCTCGTCAACCACAATGGTTAAACCGCACCAATCAGGAGTGAGACAGTTATAAACCTCTCGGATGAATCCAGACAGCCAGCGTCGCACGACTTGTTCCAAGGAAAAGAAAAAAGGAATAAGAAAGCCCGCTAAGTAAAAGAGAAAAGCTGGAAAGCTAATACTTAGGCAAAAACCAGGGCATCCCGCTGGACTTCAAGAGAAAAATCGAAAAGAACTCTGAAGAGTCAGTCCAGGCAAAAATTAGGGAATCAAAAGAATGAAAAAGAAAGGATATAAAAAGAAAAATCCTCAAACAAGGACAAAGTCGTGTGGATACATGCATCGAAGCGAAAAAGGAGTAACTGTCACTCCGAACACCTTGTGAATTCTTTCACCATACCTCTCGAAGAGGCGAGCGCTCGAGCCAAGTTAACTGAACTTTAGGATCAGAGATCATCACGTAGAAGGGGTGGGTACAAATCATAATTTGAGCCAAGTATCCTTTGTTTCACGAACCGTGAACCCGACCACGATACAACCCTTAAAAGACCTAATTGAGGCAAGGCTTATTCTGAAAGCGCATTACGATAAGGTTGAGTAACCTGACTCCTACCTGATTTGCT
Source organism: Lathyrus sativus (assembly GCA_963859935.3). Classification (NCBI taxonomy): domain Eukaryota; kingdom Viridiplantae; phylum Streptophyta; class Magnoliopsida; order Fabales; family Fabaceae; genus Lathyrus; species Lathyrus sativus. The sequence continues at coordinate 633,249,649 of OZ012738.1, forward strand.
AATCATATCCTTATTGTATTTTTCACTGATCGAATCAGCACTACGTTTGAACTTTTTGGTTCATTCGTCACTCACTAGCATGGCACGTAAATGAGTGACAACACCACATTTTTTCAAAATCTGCATGAACACTGCATTAAAATTACCATTCGTGAACAAACAATTTTAATTGCAGGTCGGTAGTTGATATGAAGGAATTCCAACAGGGAATAGTCAATCAGGACTGAATCGTTAGCAGTCTGGATCAGAGTGGTATGCTGTGAAATCCTGTCAATCTGGGGCATTGGCTTCCAGTGAGTGTGGAATCAGTTTGTCTGAGGACAAGTCCCGAAGCATCGGTTGATTATGGGACAGATTATTCAAGAAGAAGTTGGTCAGAAGTGAATCTTCTCGAGACCCAATCAGGGGCAGTTATCCAGAACTCTTGTGAGTTGAGGGCAGATCCCTCAAGTGTTCAATCAGGGCATGTTGAGTCGCTCATCGCTCGTCCAGGGGCAAGCTACTTCAGAAATGTTGAAGCCAACCAAGCTGAGAGTTGGTTAGTTGAGGATGAATCCTTCCGTTGTACAGGTGTTGGGGCAAGCCATCTGAAGATTGTTTTGTTGCCAGCTGTTTTCTGTTCAGAATGCATTTTCCCAAGAGTCGGATTGGGGCAAGTTGAATTGCACTGGGGCAAGTTGTTCAAATGAGTTTGTTCACCCTAGCAAGAGTTGAGTGTCGGGGAATCGTGTCATTACCCCACCAAAAACCTGAGCCTTCTGAAGAAGCCTTGCTGTCATTGGATTGTTATCCTACAGCCTAACCTGTTACTCAGCTGAACCTTGTAACCGAATCGTTTCAAAGTCCAGTTCTCGTCTGGCGAGCCGGAGATCAGTTCTCATCTGAAATCCAAACCAGAAACCAGCCCCGTCGGGTCACCTTTTTCTGTAACCTATCGTTCAACCAGTTCTCGCCTGGCCAACACAGTTTTAAAGCCCAGTTCTCGTCTGGAAAACCAGAAATAAATTCCCGTCTGATATCCATGTTGCACCCTAAAATTTGCTCAACTTATTTCACCTGATTTTATGTCTCATAGCTTTAGCATTTGCATATTAGGTCATGTACATAATTAATTCATCTGCATAACATAGCATGGGCAAGCCATCCAACAAGGGACTAAGTGCTATTCTTATCTCTATGGGCATATCAAGAGGTTCTTATTCAAATTCAAGCTTATCCAAGTCATCAGAAAGAAATTGAAGATTACGAAGTTAGTGGACCAATCAGTGGGTTTTTCTTCTATCTTGAGGATATGTGAGGATCAGCAGAGAGGTTGGGAGCTATGAATTGAAAGCATGGAGTGCATATAGACATCATGGAAGACCTAGAGGGTCATTTTGAAAGTGAGACAAGTCATTGATGTGATTACAAGAGCTGCAGTTGAAGACAGTCAATTAGGGTTTCATCTGGGTCAACCCTGGGTCAACCCTAGGTTAAATGCTTGATTGAAGGGCATCAAGGCCTGTTTGAAAGATGTGGGATGCCTCATTTGATATGTGGATATGGATGTGGTGTTGTGCCAAGGAGAAATCAAAAAAAATCAAGAAGAAGAGAAGTTTCTAAATTAGGGTTTCTGTGTAAAATCCCCTGATTTAGGTCAAACTTCCAAGCAAGATAATTCAAAATGCAAGTTTCAAATGGATCCTTGGACAACATGAAACTTGTATAGTATCTCAAGACCTTTAATTTGAGTGGTGGAAGGCATCAAGGAGATTTATAGAACTCAAGTTATGGTTCTTGCAAGTTACAGGTCATCTGAGGATACTGAAATTTGTCTGTGAAAGGTACTTGACTTCCAAGCAACTTTTACCCCACAAGGAATGTTCAAATGGATTTCTGGACAACATGAAAGTTGTTCCTCATGATCTTAGATTTCTAGAAAGGTATGGTATGCCTTTATATGATTTGTAGAACTCTACTTATGATCTTGGCAAGCCAGGGGTATTTTGGGAAAGTAGAATTACAAGTCATTTCAAGCATATGCCCAAAACTCCTATTTCCAAATTTCAAATGAAGAAATGTTCAACATCAAACTTGCTCCAAATGACATTTTGAGTCTAGAAAAGTGGTTGTGGCAAGTTGGAAATGCATGGAACTTAGATTTGCAAAGTTGACCAATATTAAAGGGGAAAATACCTTTTTAAATGACCAAAATTGTGATTTTTTGATACAAAAGCAAAACCAAGCATATGACCAACCATTTTGAAGGTAAATTGCATTTTAAGATCATTGGAAATATTAGTTTTTTGTTTTGAAGTCAAGAAATTGGAGTTATCATGAGTTGCTTGTAAAAGAAGATACACTTGCCAAATCAAGCTAGGACCAAGGTGCAAGGCAAGGGATGGTTCCTACACTTTCTAATTGTCATGAAAAGAGAAATTCAAGAGATTTTGAGGGGCTGTAACAAGGCAATGCAGAGATGATTTTTCAACTTGGTGTTGCACCCTAAAATTTGCTCAACCTACTTCACTTGGTTTATGTTTCAATTGCATAGTCATTTGCATAAAAAGTCATGTACATAGTCTAATCATTTGCATAGCATAGCATAGTGAGCCATCCAACAAGGGACCAAATGCAATTCTTATCTCTATGAGCATACCAAGAGATTCTTATTCAAATCCAAGCATATCCAAGTCATCAGAAAGAAATTGAAATCTGAGAAGTCAGGGGATCAAGCAGTGGATCTATCTCCTATCTTGAGTGTATTTGAAGATCATCAAAGAAGTTGTGATCTGTGAATTGAGCATGGAGGGTATATAGACATCATGGAGGACTTATAAGGCCATTTTGAAAGTGAGACAAGTCATTGATGTGATCACAAGAGCTGCAGTTGAAGACAGTCAACTAGGGTTTCATCTGGGTCAACCCTGGGTCAACCCTAGGTCAAATGCTTGATTGAAGGGCATCAAGGCCTGTTTGAAAGATGTGGGATGCCTCATTTGATATGTATATATGGATGTGGTGTTGTGCCAAGGATAAATCAAGAGAAATCAAGAAGAAGAGAAGTTTCTAAATTAGGGTTTCTGTGTAAAATCCCCTAGTTTAGGGTAAACTTCCAAACAAGATAATTCAAAATGCAAGCCTCAAATGGATTCTTGGCCAACATTAAAATTGTAGAGGATCCAAATACCTTTAATTTTAGTGGTGGAAGACATCAAGGAGATTTATAGAACTCAAGTTATGGTCCTTGCAAGTTACAGGTCCTCATAGGCATCTGAAATTTTGTCTGTGAAAGTTACTTGTCTTCCAAGCAACTTTTACCCCTCAAGGAACTTTCAAATGGATTTCTGGCCAACATGAAAGTTGTTCCTCATGGTCTTAGCTTTCTAGAAAGGTATGGTATGCCTTCATCTGATTTGTGGAACTCTATTTATGACCTTGGCAAGCAAAGGGTATTTTGGTCATTTGAGAATTACAGGTCATTTCAAGCATATGCCTAAAACTCATACAAGGAAGCTTCAAATGGAAAACTTCACAACATCAAAGTTGTTCCAAATGACATTTTGAGTCTAGAAAAGTGGTCATGGAAGTTGGAAAATGCTCATAGCTCAAGATTGCAAATTTGGTCAATTAAAAGGTGAATTTAATGAATAAAAGTGACCTAAAAATGAGATTTTGCAATACATGTCCAAATGGGATGAAATTATAGGTCATTTTGATTGGAAATAATGTTTTGAGAACATTGGCAATAGTGGATTTTTGAGTTTAGTTCAAAGATTGAGAGTTATCATGGCTTGCTTATGAGTAAAGTGACATAAGACAAATCACAAGGGATTTGTGTGCAAGAAGTTTCCAGCAAGTTCTAGATGTTTCCATGGGCATCTATATAAGCCCTAGAGCTCCTTCAATGCAGGGTTGCACTTCATTTTGATCCAAAACACCTACTTTCATTCTCTCTTGCATTTTTGCAAATTCATCCAAACTCTCTCAATTCCTCATCATTCTTCAAAGTTCTTGATCCTATCATACTCCATATCCATCATAGATCACAATGCAAGCAAGATCCAAGTGTATTGGTGCAAGAATCGTGTGTTGCAAGTTCATCATCCAAATTGCAAGAAGAGTTGGTTACAAGAATCCAAGGCCTTTGAGCAAGCACAAGTGCATACAGAATCAAGATCTTGGTCTATTGATTGCTATTGGAGCATTGTTGAACTTGAAGTGGAGATTTCATCCATCTGTTTTCAACTTTACACCAGGTTAGTAATCTCTTCGAATTAGCTTGTTTTAGTTAGCATGATGTAGATTGGTTAGGATAAGAATGACCTAGGTAGTTAGATGAATAATTCTGGAGATTTTGACTGAATTTGGTGGAGGTTGATATGTGAGCACACCAACTGTTTGGATCTAGAACTAGAAGAATAGGAGGTTTTAATTCATGTGGTTTAGCTTAGGTTAATCAGTGATGCAAGGTGAGTATTCTGATGGCAAGAAATTGGAGAAAGAAGAAGTTGGAAATTTGAGTGTCTATGGAAGTGTACCATCGGGTTTCTTGATTCAGTTGGTTTCAGTGAGAATTATTAGCATGGTTGTATTCTGCTCGAAAAATAGAGCATCTTTGCTTTTTATGGATTTGAATTTCATGGAGAAACGAAGCCGTATGAGTGGGTTGAAGTCTGGTTCATGCAAGCTCGTTCATGGCATTCATGGTGGAAACCCTAGGTCATTTGGGGAAGACGACTTGGCGTGCGTTGGATCCTTCAGAGACTTTTGACCAAGACTCGCATCCAATGGTTCACATTTAATTGAGAAAATGGAGGGAAGTTGAGTTTAATGAAACTCAGCGTTTCATTAATAGTCAGCATTGGGCTTAATGATCATGCTTTTCACACCCCCAATATCCAGGCCCACACGAATTGAACTGCATTTCTTACTTTTTACACCGTTTTGTGTTTATTTTTCTTTGGTATTTTTTTTGAGTTAACTGGGCCCAGACGCGCCTTGCTACGCGCACCCCCAGTCTGGGCCCATCATCCATTTTTCAACTTAAAGCCATTACTAACTGCACCCCATGCATCAATGTTCATATTAATTTTCCTCCAATTTTTTTTCAAACTTCAAAAATTCATAATAAATTGAAAATTCCATATTTTTGATTGGTTGTTTTTTTACCATTTTTATATTTCTGTGTAGAAAAATATCATGTAATAAAATTCCCATTTTATTTTCTTTTAATATTTTTTGCATATTTTTTTTCTTTTAATGCCTTTTTAATGGTTATAGTTTGTAAGTAGTATTTGTAGAATTTCTTTTAGGTGCTTCTCATAATCTTTTTAAGCCATTTTTTTAGTATAACTAGATACATATATTAGGTGCCCCCTTGATTTTTCTATCCAATTTTTTAGGATTTATTTTAGGTAGTTTAGTTAGAAACCATTAGGCTAATCATTTAGGGTTGTGAATATAATGTAGGTTTAACAAAACAAATTTTCTTTTGGGTTTTCTCTAGAACAAATTAAATGATGGGACTATAGGGATATTATGGGTAGATAATAGATCCCTTAGAAAGTGCTAGGAGTTCCCCTATTCTATTATTAATACTAGTATATTTCCTGTTATTGATTGATTGTGTGGTGTGCCCTCTCTAGGGTTATTTGTTTGACTGTGTGGGGTATTGGGCCTGCTTGGGGTTTGGGTTTGAGCTGAAGACTTTGCTGATGAAGCCCATTGAAGATTAAGAGAAGGAAGACCAATTTTCAAGAGTGGATGAAGAGTATATCTTGCTGGCAGCTGATGAGGTTATAAGGTTTAGGAGCTAGGTAGAGCTCTAGAATAGAAACTTGATTCACAAACATGGAAGGTCTTATTTGCCTCCATTCTTTCTCTATGATTCAAAGTCTCTTTCAAATACCCACCTCCTTCCTTTGGAAGGATTAGTGAATGTATTTAAAAGATAGAACTTTTGAGAGAAAACTGTTTGTATCATGTTAACAGTCAGTAGGCCACCCTTGGTAGGCAACTGACTGCTTAACATCTTATTCATCTTGTTAACTGTTCCTCATCTTGGAGAGTGAGACTTGAAGAAAAACCATTGAAAGATTGAAGATAGAGACCTTGCTTGAAGGCAATGAAGATGAAGACTGATGCTTGCTTGAAGCCTGAAGATGGTTGAAGATGACTTGAAGACATATGTTGATGAGGATTGCTTTTGTTGTTTACTTTTGCTGTTTACAATTTTTGATGTATTGTTTGAATTTCCCTGACTGTATTGTGTGCCATTTAATCTGTTAGGTTGAAAGTGAATTTTGTTCGCTTTTGCCTGTTGCTTTCTAGGTTCGAGGTTGAGTGGGACTCCCTTGCCTCGCTTGTATTGCTGCATCCATGCATTTTACTGCTTTATTGTATATATGTTATCGTTTCTGTTTCCGTCTATTCCCTTAGGATCTCTGTTTCTCTCTGCGCAAGAAAGGAACATGATAGACATTAGGTCTTAACCCATGCATGATAACATTAGGTTATTCTGATTCCCTTTTCAACCGTAGGTTAGAGTTCTGTCTCTTCTTTCTCAAAACAAACAGAAAAACACAATAAATATTCCAAACACAATAAAAGACACTTCTTCCGTAAAAGAATGTGAACTCATCAAAACGTCAATTTTTGTCCGCTTGGACCAGTAATCGAAAAAACCCTTTTTTAGAAGGAGATAAAAGCAATCAAGACAGACTTGTGTCGTACGTGGCCCGAACTACGTTTGCTCTGATCTTTCATGTTGTATGAAAGTACGTAGGCATAGGATGCGATATCCTAGCGAGCAACCTTCCCCTCCTTTCCCGTAGGTAGGCGAACTACGTTGACTCTGATTTCTCGTTCCAGACAGGAATACGTAGGCATAAAGTGCGATACTTTACCGAGTCCCTTTCTTTCTTTTTGACCCTTAACCCTTAGTTTAGATAGAAATAACAATCCGTACTAGAAAACAAGCGTGGATCCCGTCGAGTACGACGGACGTGAGGGGTGCTAATACCTTCCCCTTGCGTAACCGACTCCCGAACCCAGGATTTGGTTGCGATGACCATTCCTTTCCCCGTTTTGCGGTAGGTTTACCTCGAGCGTTTCCTTTCCCTCCTTTGGGATAAATAACGCACGGTGGCGACTCTTCTGTTCAGCCGGCGCCGATTTTCGCAGTAGCGACAGCTGGCGACTCTGCTGGGGATCCAACGTCCCCTAAGCGAGTCAATCCTAACGCTTGTTTTCCCGTCGAGGATTTTGTATGGATTTACTTTTTCTGTCATTTACTTTCAGCATTATATTATTGTCATTATTGTTGTATTGGGGTGTGACGGGTGTTCTATGATTGAGAGATAAGTCGGACCTGGGCTTGAGTGCACTTAGAATTAGAGTAGAAAGTAGTGGGCGCGTGCCGGCTTTGCTTGCATTAGTGTCCCACAAAATCTACACTCGGACGAGGTTCTTCTGGTTGACTTCTTTTTCTACCCTTTGGGTCGAAGGGGTTGTTGGTTAGCTGAATTGTCGACTCCGGGAACCGATCATTTGGAAGTTGGCTAAGTGAGGCCTCTTCAGGATTTGATGATGCCACTCCTTCTGGGAATCGTATCATCAACCCTGAAAGTCTGTGACGCCGACGACCGCATAGGATGCCATACCATTGTCAGTTACTAGGATACCTACCTGTGAGAGGGTTTGGGGTTATGCAGGTAACTAGACCTTCAGATACCGGTTTGTTTCTTGATCTGAGATTCTGGGTATTTATGGACAGTTGTGAGGTCTATCAGAGACCAGTTGGAGTTATGATATGGGGTCTGTCAGAGACCAGTCAGAATTATATTATGGGGTCTATCAGAGACCAGTGTTGGAGCTTTATATTGGGTTTGTCCAAGACCAGAGTTTGAGGAGTTCTGGAGGGTCTATCTGAGACTTATGATTTGGTTCATGCTTCTCAGCCAAGGCATTTGGTCCCTATTGCATCTATTTGCATTGCATTGCTCGCATAACTATTATCATGTGCATTTCATTAACGTGTGTCTGTGTTGCAGGTGCATTTGCATATTCCCTGATTCTAGTGCCCAGACTTCTGCGTATCGATCATGGCTGGTTTGAGAAGGACAGTTGCGTACAAGTTACCTACACCTGACATTACTCCCTTACTTGGTCTGATGTCCCTTGCTGATGAGGAGGTTAGGAGAAGTTTCAGGATGAGTCATGGAAGATTGTTGAGACTGGTCTGCAAGCCAACTGCTGTTGAGATGAATGGGCTGTATACCTTGATGCAATTCTACGACCCTGTCTTGAGGTGTTTCACGTTTGCTGACTTTATTTTGGGGCCTACCATGGAGGAATACGCAGAGTTTATCGAGCTTCCGGTACAAAATAAGGTTCCTTTCATCCATCGTGACGCTAAGCCCCAGCTGGAGGACTTAGCTAATGCCTTGCACATGAACGCTTCTGAACTATTAGTGACTTCTTGGCTTGGGGTTCCAGGTTTTTCCCTTGATTTTCTGGTTGGCAAAGCTCAAGAGTACGCCAAGAGCGGGTGCTGGATAGTCTTTAATGCTATCTTGGCTCTATGCATCTACGGAATAGTGTTGTTTCCCAACTTACCCAATTTTGTGGACTTGGACGCTTTTCATCTATTTGCTGCTGGCAACCCGGTACCCACTTTGATTGGAGATCTCTATCATTCATTGCACTACCAAAATGAAAACAGAAGAGGAAAGACTGTTTACTGTTGTGCGCCGCTGTTGAACATGTGGTTTAAGAGTCATCTCCCGCTGAAGGGACCTTTCGTAGATAGTGCAACTACAGCCGATTGGCCAGAGCGCCTGATGAGATTATCTTCTGAAGACATTGAGTGGTTTGACTGAGACTTGTTGGGGTCTGAGCTCATTTTTAGTTGTTCCGGGTATCCTAATGTTCCTTTGATAGGAAGAAAAGGGTGCATCAATTACAATCTGTCTCTGTTCGTTCGCCAGTTTGGATACGCGTTGAAGAACCCACCTAAGGAGGAAGAAGTACAGGAATCTCTATACTTCACCGGTGATTTGAATGGAGAGTTACTAGCCAAGCTTCAGCACGCCTGGATGCGTGTCAACAGAAGAGGGAAACCACTGTTGGGGAAGAATGATTGTCAGGCTTATGTACCATACAAAGTTTGGATCAAAGAGAGAGCAAGACAGTTGCTGATGCCATTTCCAGCTGCACCGGTCCCTGTTCATATTCCGGTAGAGGAACCAACCACTGTTACTATGGAGGTCTACGAGCGAGTTGTAAAAGAAAAAGAAGCCTTGATGAAGATCAATGAAGGGTTAGAAAAGGAACTGGCTCAGATGCGTAGTGAGAAGAACAAGGTTGTGCATTCTTTCCAATAGCAGATCGAGTTAGTAAACAGGCTAGGTGCTGAATTGACTGAAGAGAAAAAGAAGCGGGAACGTCTGGGGAAAGAGTTCAGAAGCTCTCATGACATGTTGGAGTCCAAAAAGAAAGCACTCGATGCCGCCCACCGGGAAATCTCTTCTTGTAACAAGACGTGGAATGCTACGCTAACCAACAATAAAAAGAGGGAAGACAAATTGAAGCAGCAAATTTTTGAACTCGAAGAACAGTTGAAGGCTAGCACTAAGAAGTATGAAGAGGAGGTAATGGCCAGATATAGTCTCCAGAATGCATTGAACAAGGCCATCGAAGGCAAGAAAGAAGTTGTGTCTCAGAAGCGGAAGCTAGAGGATCGCTTCGGAGAAGGGGCATGGGAGGAATCCGCTGGTGATTTGCGACGTGTTCTCAAGCGAAGAGATCTACTTGTTGAGGGTCTGCTTACCCGACCAAGTCATCCAGAAACTAAGAAGTTGCTAGAGGAGTACCAGGCATATGGGAGCACTTGACCGTTTCATGTATTAATGTGTATGCTTTATTTGCATTTGCGCTGACCATCACCAGGATTGTTGGTTGAGGTCATGCCCTCTTATTGTACACTCCTTGATATTGTATCCTGACTTGATGGATTTCTCTGCAATATATGAGGTGTTTTCTATGATTCGGCTCCGACCTTCGTATTGCTATCACTGTCACCGCACTGACACATTCGCACTAAAATCGGGGAATGATGTTCCCTAATGCACAGACACATATTGCATTGCATTCCCATTCCTATTGCATTACAGGTGATTATTGAATTGTATCTCATTTCCTGCACTATACCAGGTATTTTCAGGATTGAAAGTCAGCGCCCGCACCGATACTCCACTCGTACCAACTGCCGAAGAATTATGGATCAGATGCAGAATGAAATGCAGGACATGCGTGAGAAGCTGGCGCTATTCATGCAGACAATGGAGACCATTGCGAAAGGCCAGGAGAATTTGCAAGCTTTGGTGCAGCCTTTGTTGGTAAGAAATGCTGGGCACGGAAATGAAGACCATAATTCTGTGCGAGTCGACACTATTCACGGGGATGGTACCCCCACACCGGTAGCTCCACCTGTGGTGAACATACCTGCTGTCAATGTGAACAACGGCGCTGCCGCCGGGAACGGTAACGTTGGAATCGGTAACGAGACTGTCGTCAACAACGTTGGGTTCGGAGATGTCAACCTGGGTGATAATATGGGAGGTAATGGCTTCGGTAATAATGGATTCGGCTTCAATGACCAGGGGTTTGATCATGCTGGGAAGTACAGCTTCAACGCTCAGGGCTTCGGACAGGACGAATTTGGTATGACTAATCAGGGTTATGGCGGATTCGGAAATGGAAATGGCGCGGGGTTAATGGCTTTTGGACCTGCAGGAGTCGCTCCGGGGTATGGTAACAGGGGGCGAGGCCCTGTAGTGAATCAGACTAGAGTTGGTCGTAACAACGGGTACGATGGATACGGAACTGGGAACGGTAATTGGCTAGAAGATCAGCAAGAGGATGCTTTCTCCGGTGGAGGTTTCGAAGGTCCTATGGATGACTCTCAGAGAATCAAGATGCTCGAGGAGCAGATGAAGGGGGTCGTGAATCAAAGCGATGTTGGCTTAGATATGACTACAATGGGTCTGGTGCCTGGCCTGAGGGTACCAATAAAATTCAAAGCTCCCACATTCGACAAATATAAGGGGGACACCTGTCCAAAGGTGCACGTGCGGTCATACTACAGAAGGATGTCGGCGTATTCAAACGATGAGAGGATGCTGATGCATTTCTTTCAAGATAGCTTGTCTGGTCCTTCCCTCGAATGGTATATGGGGTTGGAACCAACACAGATAAAGACGTGGAAGCAGCTGGCTAAAGCATTTGTGGCTCACTATAAGTACAACAGTGACTTGGCACCCAACCGGGTCCAATTGCAGGGGTTGTCCCAGAAGAAGGGCGAGAGCTTCAAAGAGTATGCGCAGAGATGGCGCGACATGGCTGCTCGAGTTCATCCTCCTTTGGAGGACAAAGAAATGAATGATATGTTCATAGGAACATTTACCGGTATGTTTTATGACAAGCTGTTTCACACGTCCTTGGGCAGTTTCTCAGACTTAATCCTGATGGGAGAGAAGATTGAAAGCAACATTAAACAGGGAAGATTCCAAGCTGAGGAATCCACTTCAGCGGGCAGTAACAGAAGGGCTTTTGGTGGGCGCCGTCAAGGTGATGCAAGTGCAGTGTTTGGGGGCCGAGGCCGAGGCCGGGGCAGAGGTCGAAACCAGTACAATCAGCCGCAGCAGGTGGCAAGTGTTACTATTCCATTTCAACAACAACCAATACAACAACAACAACAGCAACAGCAGCCACAACAGGGGGCACATCCTGCCCAGCGCAGAGTCCAGGGGGGCAGACCAAGGAGGGTGTTTGAAACGCCTCCTTCAACGTATGCAGAATTGCTACAGACGTTACTGGGTTTGAACTTGGTGGAAAAGAGAACTATGGCGCCAGTAACGGGCACTCCTCCGTACGACTTTGACGCAAGCAAGCACTGTGAATTCCACTCCGGGGCTCCGGGCCATGATGTAGAGAGTTGCCACGCGTTCAAGCATGTGGTACAGGATCTATTGGATAGTAAGGCTATCAATTTTGGACAGGCGAGTCCGAACATAGTACAAAAGCCCATGCCCAACCATGGGGCAAATGCCATTTTAACTGAGGAGGGCTTGAACTTGATTATGAATGTTGACGACCTAAAGACACTGTTGTGTGAGATAAAGAGCAGGTTATTGCAAGGTGGTGTGTATCCAGGCTGCGACGAGTATTGTTTAGAGTGTTGGACCCAAGCTGGGGGTTGTGATAAATTGAAGAAGGGTATTCAGACCTTAATAGATGGAGGCACATTACAATTCGACCGAACGGCAGTTGAAGAACCTGCAGAGGTATTAGCAGACAAGCAAAGTGATGTAGCTACTGTGACGATTCCCCAAAAAACGATAACTATAACGGTGCCGGCCAAGCGACCGCCGATCACTATCACCAAGGTAGGACCAATCCCTTATGAGAGCACTAAGGCAGTCCCCTGGACCTATGGGTTGGAAGTATACTGTGATGGGGTGAAAATTGATGTTAATAAACAGCCAGTTGAGGTTGTAGACAACGTCGTCGGTACCGGAGGTATGACAAGAAGTGGGAGAATCTTCATATCGCCTGAGGTAGAGGCTAAACGACTGGCGAAAGGAAAAGGAAAGATGAATGAGACTGTCCCTGTGCAGAGGAACGAAAAAGAAATGACATCGAAGGATGTGGAAGAGTTCATGCGCCTTATTCGTAAGAGCGATTATAAGATTATGGAGCATCTTCAACAGACGCCATCAAAGATATCCATACTGTCGTTGCTATTGTGTTCCGAAGCTCACAGAAATGCATTGTTGAAAGTTCTGGATACGTCCTTCGTACCCCAAGATGTTTCCGTGAACCAGCTGGAGGGGGTGTTGGCGCATGTGAACGCAGGCCATAGCTTGGGATTTACAGACTTTGATTTGACCCCGAAGGGGAGAGAGCATAACATGGCGTTGCACGTCTCAGTTAAGTGTAGGGGCTCAGTCATGTCTCATGTACTGGTAGATACCGGATCTTCCTTAAACGTGCTGCCCAAGAAAGCAATGATGAAACTGGACGTCAGAGGAATCCTTTGTACGCCTAGTGACTTGGTGGTCAGGGCATTTGATGGTACACGAAGAACAGTCTTTGGATCTATAACATTACCTCTACAGGTGGGACCGGAGGTTTTCGCGACTAAATTTTATATTATGGACATCCAGCCAGCATACAGCTGCCTTCTCGGACGACCCTGGATCCATGGTGCTAGGGCAGTCACATCTACCTTGCACCAAAAGCTGAAATACATGGTAGGGGACAGTGTGGTCACAGTCTGTGGAGAAGAAGATATATTGGTTAGCCATCTATCATCATTCAAGTATGTAGAAGTCGACGGCGAGATTCATGAAACACCCTGTCAAGCCTTTGAAGGGTTGCGCATCAAAGACAAAGGTCCCGGGCGGAGTAAAGCGTCAGAGGTAGCCGTCTCGTCATACAAGGAGGCTCAAGCTCTAGTGAAGACTGGTGAGACAAAGGGCTGGGGTAAGGTGCTGGATATTCCCGTGAAGATGGACCGATTTGGGCTGGGATATCAACCGTCGTCATCAACGCCTGCTGCGGGGGCACCCCGTTTCAAAGGACCGATAACAATCACAGCTAGTGGAGTGTGTCACGAGGCCATCAACGCTGTTTCAGATTCCGAGGAAGGAGACAATGATTGCGACATGGACGCCTGGATTCAGCCGAGCGTGCCAGGACAAGGATTATGCAATTGATCTATTCAGGAGATTGTTCCTGTGACTCACAAACAGTAATACTTTGTTTTCTTAATTGTTGAACAATCAGGTGTCTTACCCGAGGCATCATGATTTTGCTTAGGGCCGTGCTGTTATGTACATTGCGTTGTTTTATCGTTAAATAAAAGGCGTTTTTTCATGTACAAATATTGCGATCTCTGTTTTTCCTGTTTTGTATTTTACAATAAAATGGCAACGTGGTTATTCGCGTTATACGCATTTTGAAGCATTTAACCATTCCTTTTGCAGGATAACATTTTCAGATGACGTCATTGAACCGCCTATGACTCGTCTCGACTTTGAGCACCCGGTATTTCAGGCCGAAGAAGAGAATGTTGAAGATGGCGACGTTCCCGAAGAATTGTCTTGGTTGGTAAAGCAAGAAGAACGAGTCATTCTGCCTCATGAGGAGGTCATCGAAATTATTAACCTGGAGTCGGAAGGGGTTGAAAAGAACATCCGTATAGGAGCCGCACTGCAGAGCGATGTCAAGCGAAGATTGGTTGAAATGCTCAGAGAGTACAGTGATGTGTTCGCTTGGTCGTACGAAGACATGCCTGGGCTTGATACAGATATGGTTGTGAACCGCCTGCCGTTAAAAGAAGAATGCCCGTCGGTCAAGCAGAAGCTTCGCAGAACTAGACCTGATATGGCAGTGAAAATTAAGGAGGAGGTTTAAAAGCAGTGGGATGTTGGTTTCCTAGCTGTTACAAAATATCCCTCATGGGTCGCTAACATTGTACCAGTGCCAAAGAAAGACGGTAAAGTGAGAATGTGCGTAGATTACCGTGATTTGAATAAAGCGAGCCCGAAAGATGATTTTCCGCTTCCTCACATCGACGTGCTGGTTGACAACACTGCCCAATTCTCCGTATTCTCCTTCATGGATGGCTTCTCGGGCTATAATCAGATCAAAATGGCGCCAGAACACATGGAGAAGACTACTTTCATAACACCTTGGGGAACATTTTGTTATAAAGTGATGCCCTTCGGATTGAAGAATGTTGGGGCAACGTATCAGCGTGCAATGACGACTCTGTTCCATGATATGATGCATAAAGAGATCGAAGTTTATGTCGATGATATGATTGCCAAATCCCAGACGGAGGAAGAGCATTTGGTGAATCTGTTGAAGTTATTCAAAAGGCTTAGGAAGTTCAGGCTGAGACTGAACCCTAACAAGTGCACCTTCGGGGTGAGATCAGGTAAACTGCTGGGGTTTATCGTGAGCGAAAAAGGAATAGAGGTTGATCCTGCAAAAATAAAAGCAATACAAGAGATGCCGACGCCTAGAACAGAGAAAGAGGTGCGCGGGTTTTTAGGGAGGTTGAACTACATCGCTCGGTTCATATCTCACCTAACAGCTACGTGTGAGCCGCTTTTCAAGCTGTTGAAAAAAGACCAAGCTGTAACGTGGAATGAAAATTGTCAAGAGGCGTTCGATAAAATAAAGCAGTATTTGCAGGAGCCTCCTATTTTGATACCCCCAGTGGCAGGGAGACCCTTGATTATGTACTTGACAGTTCTTGAGGGAAGTATGGGTTGTGTTCTCGGTCAACACGACGAGACAGGAAGAAAAGAGCATGCAATATACTACTTGAGTAAGAAGTTTACTGAATGTGAATCTCAATATTCAATGCTCGAAAAAACTTGTTGCGCGTTAGCCTGGGCCGCCAAGCGTTTGAGGCAATACATGCTGAATCATACAACCATGCTCATCTCGAAGATGGATCCTATCAAATATGTATTCGAAAGCAGGCGTTATCGGGGAGAATTTCCCGTTGGCAGATGGTTTTGACCGAATACGACATCCAGTATGTCTCGCAGAAGGCTATAAAGGGGAGTGTATTGTCTGAATACTTGGCAGAGCAACCTATTGAGGATTACCAATCGATGAGGTTTAATTTTCCTGACGAGGATATCATGTACCTAAAGATGAAAGATTGTGAAGAGCCATTGCCAGACGAAGGACCGGAATTGGGCTCCAAATGGAAGTTGATCTTTGACGGAGCTGTAAACGCCTATGGTAGCGGAATAGGGGCAATCATCACTACTCCACACGGGTCGCACATCCCGTTTACTGCTCGATTGACTTTTCCAGTTACCAATAATGAGGCCGAATACGAAGCTTGTATCATGGGGCTTGAAGAAGCCATTGATTTGCGAATCAAAAATCTGGATGTATACGGAGATTCAGCTCTGGTGGTGAATCAAATAAAAGGAGAATGGGAGACACGTCAGCCTAATTTGATACCGTACATGAATTACGCGAAGAGATTGTTGCCTTTCTTTGACAAGGTTGAATTGCATCATGTGCCGCGAGCAGAGAATCAGATGGCTGACGCCCTGGCCACTTTGTCTTCCATGTACAAAGTCAACTTCTGGAATGAGGCTCCCAGAATTGTTATCTCTCGGCTTGACAGACCTGCCTTCGTATTTGCCATTGACGAAGCATCTGATGATAAACCGTGGTATTTTGATATCCTTAATTTCCTGAAGAACCAAGAGTATCCGGCTGGGGCATCCAGTCACGATCAGAAGACTCTCAGGAGATTGGCGGGTAATTTCTATTTGAATCCGGACGGTGTCTTATACAGAAGAAATCATGACTTGGTGCTACTACGTTGTGTAGACGAAAAAGAGGCGAAGCTGCTCATGGAAGAAATACATGAGGGTACATTTGGTACGCATGCGGGTGGGCATGCTATGACGAGGAAGCTGCTGCGGGCAGGTTACTTTTGGCTAACTATGGAAACTGATTGTTTCAAGTTTGCGAGGAAGTGTCATAAGTGCCAAATCTATGCAGATAAGATCCATGTGCCTCTGAGTCCTCTGAATGTGATGTCATCGCCATGGCCGTTCTCGATGTGGGGAATCGATATGATTGGAAAGATCGAGCCGACGGCTTCTAATGGACACCGGTTCATTCTGGTAGTAATCGATTACTTCACCAAGTGGGTGGAGGCGGCATCGTATGCAAATGTGACTAAGCAGGTGGTAGCCAGATTCATCAAGAGAGATATCATTTGCAAATATGGAATCCCCGAGCGGATAATTACCGACAACGGTTCAAACCTGAATAATAAAATGATGAAGGAGCTGTGTCAGAATTTTAAGATCGAGCATCACAACTCCTCCCCTTATCGACCCAAGATGAATGGCGCTGTCGAAGCGGCCAATAAGAATATAAAAAAGATTATTCAGAAGATGGTAGTGACCTATAAGGATTGGCACGAGATGCTACCTTTCGCTTTGCACGGTTATCGTACAACGGTACGCACGTCAACCGGGGCAACCCCGTTCTCGTTGGTATATGGAATAGAAGCAGTGTTACCACTGGAAGTTGAGATTCCTTCGTTGAGGGTATTACGGGATGTCCAACTAGACGAGGCAGAATGGGTGAAAGACAGGTTGAACCAGCTGAGTTTAATGGATGAGAAGAGGCTAGATTCTCTAGCATACGGTCGTTTGTACCAGAGCCGAATGAAGAAAGCATATGATAAGAAGATACATCCTCGGAGCTTTCAAACGGGCGACCTTGTGCTGAAAAGGATTCTCCCGCCACAGGCAGATCACAGGGGCAAGTGGACCCCCAACTACGAAGGGTCATACGTTGTCAGAAAAATCTTTTCAGGAGGGGCTTTATTTTTGTCCACCATGGACGGTGAAGACTTTACGTCGCCTGTGAATTCGGACGCAGTTAAAAAATACTTTGCTTGAAATTGACCCGCTGGACAGAAAAAGAGAGTCCAGGAAAAAATGGGGCATCCTGGCGAACCAAAAACAGAATGAAAGGTTCGGGCAAAAGTTAGGGATAAAATTGAAAAGAATGTACACCCGCGAAGTTGAAAACCTGCACTGGGCGGCTACGGCAAAAAAGGGTATCCCGGTGAACTGAAAACCCGTAAAGGGCGGTTCACGCAAAAGTTAGGGATTTGAAAAGCAAATGACTGCGGTCCGAATTTGATACTATAGTGAGCATTGGCGCGGGAGAATATACCTGAGGGGTCGATTATCAGATACAATCTCTTCGGAAGTGTGAATACCGGGAAAGCATTAGAGTCGGGCGAGTCATAGAAGGATCATTTCATGATGTTCGTCTGCATCCCGTTGCCGACATGTGTACAAATTTGATTTGTCATTATATTTATGCTTCTTGTGCATACTTGTATATTCGTTATGCGTAGCTTCCTCTTTTCAGGAGTTACATCCCGTGTACAAAACTCCGCCCCTTTAGGGGCCCAATCAATAAAACATGTTATTCAGTATTTGATGCTGGTTCTTTACTGTTTTGTACATGACAAACGCCGAAGTTTAATAAAACTAGCAAGTGTATAACGTCGCTGGCCCTTGCCAATAATTGCTAAAACTTTGAATTAACTGAAAACAATGTCACTAACACTAACCTGAATAGATTTGGTTGCATAGACTTGTCTTGTCTTGTTTGTGGTGTTGCAGGGTTTGTAGCCGTATGAAGTGGACGATCAAAAGATTGCAGTATTGACCAGAAGCTCGTAACGAAAAGACTTGATCGTTATGTGAAGTGAATCTCCACGCAGGTCGCGCTTCCAAGATAACATTGTTCCTTACTGAAGAAGGATCGAATTCCTCAACTAGTCGCAGCTTATCCGAAGGACATTCTCCAGCAAAGTCGGTTACTCTCAGCAGAATTGATGATTCCAAGATCAAAGGCAGTATTCAGACAGTGCATCCCGAGCAGAGTGGTTTAGCCTCAGAAGATTAATTTCCAACTCGTGAGCTGTACCTAGACAGTTTACCCTTCCCAGTAGGGTCATTTACTCTCCCCCAGCGGAGTCAGTTGATTTTCCCCAAGAGAATCGTTTCGTCCCCAGCGGAGTTCTCTTTCCAGCAAGTGTTTTCTTTCCTCCCAATGGAACTCAAAGATTAAAAAAGAAAACTCTCCCCGACAGAGTTGGCTGTGTGTCCTGGCATTTATTTTGCCGGAATACCGTGTGATACCCGTTCACTCCCCAGCAGAAGTTCAATCATGATTGGCGCATTCAGCTATTCCTCAGCGAAGCGGGCTTCACTTTTCCAACATTTATTTTGCTGGAATAATTCTGTGGCACATGGTTATCCCCAGAGGAGTTGGCATTATCTTCAGCATTTATTTTGCTGAAGCGGTTTTCTATATCCCGACAGTTCGAGCCTGCATCTGCATTGGCATATAGTGTCATATTTGCATCTACCAAATAAAAACGCGTAGCATTTCCATGTCGAATGGAGCATTACGCCATTGTCAAACATATGCATTTTGAAACATAAACCAGGTTGGTTAACCGTTTGTTTTCAAGTATTGTTTCCCATGAAGGTGGAGGGAGTTCTTGCTCAAATTAATTACCAAACATTCAAGATCTCGGCATGAGACATGTAATGATAATGTCAGTTTTGGCATTATTCCCCACAGAGTTGCTTGGTTAAGTTTCTCTTACCCCTCCAGCGGAGTATTTCTTCAAGGTTGTTGTTGTGACAGCATCAGAAGATTTCGTGAATCGATCTTTCGAATTTGTCTGGCAGTGTGGATTCAGAAAATCCCCAGTAGAGTCCTTCTCAGATTTGCTGCCATGTCAGCACTGGAAATTGGAAGATTAGACTCATATTGTGTTACCCATGTGATTGATGGAGCTAGCTGCTGCGAAGATAGGCAGAAAAGCATAGGCGGATGAAGTTTCCTGTGTTTAGACAGATGATTTTCCCGTATGGATAGGCGGATGAAGTTTCCTGTGTTTAGACAGATGATTTTCCCGTATGGATAGGCGGATGAAGTTTCCTGTGTTTAGACAGATGATTTTCCCGTATGGATAGGCGGATGAAGTTTCCTGTGTTTAGACAGATGATTTTCCCGTATGGATAGGCGGATGAAGTTTCCTGTGTTTAGACAAATGATTTTCCCGTATGGATAGGCGGATGAAGTTTCCTGTGTTTAGACAGATGATTTTCCCGTATGGATAGGCGGATGGAGTTTCCTGTGTTTAGACAGATGGTTTTCCCGTATGGATAGACGGAGGGAGTTTCCTGTGATTAGACAGAAATGTTTCCCCAGCGAAAGCGCCGGGATTTTTCTATGATGTGAGTCCTGACGCGGACAAATTGGTGTTTATTCGTGATTTGGCGAAATTTGGGTCCAGATGTGGACAAGGTTACTCCTGTGACAACAGAATCTCTATTCGTGTTGACGAATTTGTCTCTCTTCTTGTGTTGATAAGGTTAGTCCAGTTGTGGACAGATGTGTTTTGCGAAAAGTGTTCAGTACCTGTGGCGTTACATAGGTTGTTGAAGGTGAAATCAGAATTATCAGACGTCGGATCAGTGGTTGCTGTAACAACCAGATTCAGTTGGTGGATGTCGTTCCCTAAACAGTTGGGCGGTTTATTTCTGCGGTTGGCAAATTTCCGGGTTCTTAGTATTCAACCGTCTCGTACCTCGAATGTTTGAAGGTCGTTCGCGCTTCACCCAGTCGGGTCCAAGTCGTTTGAATAGGGGCAGCTGTTGCACCCTAAAATTTGCTCAACCTACTTCACTTGGTTTATGTTTCAATTGCATTGTCATTTGCATAAAAAGTCATGTACATAGTCTAATCATTTGCATAGCATAGCATAGTGAGCCATCCAACAAGGGACCAAATGCAATTCTTATCTCTATGAGCATACCAAGAGATTCTTATTCAAATCCAAGCATATCCAAGTCATCAGAAAGAAATTGAAATCTGAGAAGTCAGGGGATCAAGCAGTGGATCTATCTCCTATCTTGAGTGTATTTGAAGATCATCAAAGGAGTTGTGAGCTGTGAATTGAGCATGGAGGGTATATAGACATCATGGAGGACTTATAAGGCCATTTTGAAAGTGAGACAAGTCATTGATGTGATCACAAGAGCTGCAGTTGAAGACAGTCAACTAGGGTTTCATCAGGGTCAACCCTGGGTCAACCCTAGATCAAATGCTTGATTGAAGGGCATCAAGGCCTGTTTGAAAGATGTGGGATGCCTCATTTGATATGTAGATATGGATGTGGTGTTGTGCCAAGGATAAATCAAGAGAAATCAAGAAGAAGAGAAGTTTCTAAATTAGGGTTTCTGTGTAAAATCCCCTAGTTTAGGGTAAACTTCCAAACAAGATAATTCAAAATGCAAGCCTCAAATGGATCCTTGGCCAACATGAAAATTGTAGAGGATCCCAAGACATTTAATTTGAGTGGTGGAAGACATCAAGGAGATTTATAGAACTCAAGTTATGGTCCTTGCAAGTTACAGGTCCTCAGAGGCATCTGAAATTTTGTCTGTGAAAGTTACTTGTCTTCCAAGCAACTTTTACCCCTCAAGGAGCTTTCAAATGGATTTCTGGCCAACATGAAAGTTGTTCCTCATGGTCTTAGATTTCTAGAAAAGTATGTTATGCCTTCATCTGATTTGTGGAACTCTATTTATGACCTTGGAAAGCAAAGGGTATTTTGGTCATTTGAGAATTACAGGTCATTTCAAGCATATGCCTAAAACTCATACAAGGAAGCTTCAAATGGAAAACTTCACAACATCAAAGTTGTTCCAAATGACATTTTGAGTCTAGAAAAGTGGTCATGGAAGTTGGCAAATGCTCATATCTCAAGATTGCAACTTTGGTCAATTAAAAGGTGAATTTAATGAATAAAAGTGACCTAAAAATGAGATTTTGCAATACATGTCCAAATGGGATGAAATTATAGGTCATTTTGATTGGAAATAATGTTTTGAGAACATTGGCAATAGTGGATTTTTGAGTTTAGTTCAAATATTGAGAGTTATCATGGCTTGCTTATGATTAAAGTGACATAAGACAAATCACAAGGGATTTGTGTGCAAGAAGTTTCCAGCAAGTTCTAGATGTTTCCATGGGCATCTATATAAGCCTTATAGCTCCTTCAATGCAGGGTTGCACTTCATTTTGATCCAAAACACCTACTTTCATTCTCTCTTGCATTTTTGCAAATTCATCCAAACTCTCTCAATTCCTCATCATTCTTCAAAGTTCTTGATCCTATCATACTCCATATCCATCATAGATCACATTGCAAGCAAGATCCAAGTGTATTGGTGCAAGAATCATGTGTTGCAAGTTCATCATCCAAATTGCAAGAAGAGTTGGTTACAAGAATCCAAGGCCTTTGAGCAAGCACAAGTGCATACAGAATTAAGATCTTGGTCTATTGATTGCTATTGGAGCATTGCTGAACTTGAAGTAGAGATTTCATCCATCTGTTTTCAACTTTACACCAGGTTAGTAATCTCTTCGAATTAGCTTGTTTTAGTTAGCATGATGTAGATTGGTTAGGATAAGAATGACCTAGGTAGTTAGATGAATAATTCTGGAGATTTTGACTGAATTTGGTGGAGGTTGATATGTGAGCACACCAACTGTTTGGATCTAGAACTAGAAGAATAGGAGGTTTTAATTCATGTGGTTTAGCTTAGGTTAATCAGTGATGCAAGGTGAGTATTCTGATGGCAAGAAATTGGAGAAAGAAGAAGTTGGAAATTTGAGTGTCTATGGAAGTGTACCATCGGGTTTCTTGATTCAGTTGGTTTCAGTGAGAATTATTAGCATGGTTGTATTCTGCTCGAAAAATAGAGCATCTTTGATTTTTATGGATTTGAATTTCATGAAGAAACGAAGCCGTATGAGTGGGTTGAAGTCTGGTTCATGCAAGCTCGTTCATGGCATTCATGGTGGAAACCCTAGGTCATTTGGGGAAGACGACTTGGCGTGCGTTGGATCCTTCAGAGACTTTTGACCAAGACTCGCATCCAATGGTTCACATTTAATTGAGAAAATGGAGGGAAGCTGAGTTTAATGAAACTCAGCGTTTCATTAATAGTCAGCATTGGGCTTAATGATCATGCTTTTCACACCCCCAATATCCAGGCCCACACGAATTGAACTGCATTTCTTACTTTTTACACCGTTTTGTGTTTATTTTTCTTTGGTATTTTTTCTGAGTTAACTGGGCCCAGACGCGCCTTGCTACGCGCACCCCCAGTCTGGGCCCATCATCCATTTTTCAACTTAAAGTCATTACTAACTGCACCCCATGCATCAATGTTCATATTAATTTTCCTCCAATTTTTTTTCAAACTTCAAAAATTCATAATAAATTGAAAATTCCATATTTTTGATTGGTTGTTTTTTTACCATTTTTATATTTCTGTGTAGAAAAATATCATGTAATAAAATTCCCATTTTATTTTCTTTTAATATTTTTTGCATATTTTTTTTCTTTTAATGCCTTTTTAATGGTTATAGTTTGTAAGTAGTATTTGTAGAATTTCTTTTAGGTGCTTCTCATAATCTTTTTAAGCCATTTTTTTTAGTATAACTAGATACATATATTAGGTGCCCCCTTGATTTTTCTACCCAATTTTTTAGGATTTATTTTAGGTAGTTTAGTTAGAAACCATTAGGCTAATCATTTAGGGTTGTGAATATAATGTAGGTTTAACAAAACAAATTTTCTTTTGGGTTTCCTCTAGAACAAATTAAATGATGGGACTATAGGGGTATTATGAGTAGATAATAGATCCCTTAGAAAGTGCTAGGAGTTCCCCTATTCTATTATTAATACTAGTATATTTCTTGTTATTGATTGATTGTGTGGTGTGCCCTCTCTAGGGTTATTTGTTTGACTGTGTGGGGTATTGGGCCTGCTTGGGGTTTGGGTTTGAGCTGAAGACTTTTCTGATGAAGCCCATTGAAGATTAAGAGAAGGAAGACCAATTTTCAAGAGTGGATGAAGAGTATATCTTGCTGGCAGCTGATGAGGTTATAAGGTTTAGGAGCTAGGTAGAGCTCTAGAATAGAAACTTGATTCACAAACATGGAAGGTCTTATTTGCCTCCATTCTTTCTCTATGATTCAAAGTCTCTTTTAAATACCCACCTCCTTCCTTTGGAAGGATTAGTGAATGTATTTAAAAGATAGAACTTTTGAGAGAAAACTGTCTGTATCATTTTAACAGTCAGTAGGCCACCCTTGGTAGGCAACTGACTGCTTAACATCTTATTCATCTTGTTAACTGTTCCTCATCTTGGAGAGTGAGACTTGAAGAAAAGCCATTGAAAGATTGAAGATAGAGACCTTGCTTGAAGGCAATGAAGATGAAGATTGATGCTTGCTTGAAGCCTGAAGATGGTTGAAGATGACTTGAAGACATATGTTGATGAGGATTGCTTTTGCTGTTTACAATTTTTGATGTATTGTTTGAATTTCCCTGACTGTATTGTGTGCCATTTAATCTGTTAGGTTGAAAGCGAATTTTGTTCGCTTTTGCCTGTTGCTTTCTAGGTTCGAGGTTGAGTGGGACTCCCTTGCCTCGCTTGTATTGCTGCATCCATGCATTTTACTGCTTTATTGTATATATGCTATCGTTTCTGTTTCCGTCTATTCCCTTAGGATCTCTGTTTCTCTCTGCGCAAGAAAGGAACATGATAGACATTAGGTCTTAACCCATGCATGATAACATTAGGTTAGTCTGATTCACTTTTCAACCGTAGGTTAGAGTTCTGTCTCTTCTTTCTCAAAACAAACAGAAAAACACAATAAATATTCCAAACACAATAAAAGACACTTCTTCCGTAAAAGAATGTGAACTCATCAAAACGTCAATTTTTGTCCGCTTGGACCAGTAATCGAAAAAACCCCTTTTTAGAAGGAGATAAAAGCAATCAAGACAGACTTGTGTCGTACATGGCCCGAACTACGTTTGCTCTGATCTTTCATGTTGTATGAAAGTACGTAGGCATAGGATGCGATATCCTAGCGAGCAACCTTCCCCTTTTTTCCCGTAGGTAGGCGAACTACGTTGACTCTGATTTCTCGTTCCAGACGGGAATACGTAGGCATAAAGTGCGATACTTTACCGAGTCCCTTCCTTTCTTTTTGACCCTTAACCCTTAGTTTAGATAGAAATAACAATCCGTACTAGAAAACAAGCGTGGATCCCGTCGAGTAAGACGGACGTGAGGGGTGCTAATACCTTCCCCTTGCGTAACCGACTCCCGAACCCAGGATTTGGTTGCGATAACCATTCCTTTCCCCGTTTTGCGGTAGGTTTACCTCGAGCGTTGCCTTTCCCTCCTTTGGGATAAATAACGCACAGTGGCGACTCTTCTGTTCAGCCGGCGCCGATTTTCGCAGTAGCGACACTTGGCCATTTTCACTTTCTCATGCAATGATATATGAAACTTCTCATGGGATTAATCTAGCATCTTCCAGAACTTTCCATCATCATCTATATAAACACTAGAGCTGATCCAGAAAGGGGTTGAACTCCATTTTGATCAAAAATTCATAGTTTCATTTCATCTTGCATTTTTGCAAATTCCTTCGAATCCTCTTAATTCTTCATCATTTCTTCAAGATTTCATTCCCATTCTATTCAATAATCATCAGTGATCATATTGCAAGCAAGATCTGAGTGAATAGTGGCCTGAATCGTGTTGTGCAAGTTTCTCTTCTTCAAGTGCAAGAAGAATCGGTTAGGGTGATCCAGGCGGTTTGAGCTCGAATTGTTGCATACAGAATCAAGATTATAGCATATTGAATGATCTTGGAGCATTGCAAGCTGTGAATTGAAGAGGATCTCCATCTATTTTCAACTTCTTACCAGCTTAGTTTTTCTCACAAATTGGCTTGAATTAGGTAGCATGATGTAGAATGGTTAGGTTAAACAAACTCTAGGTGGTTAGATGATCATTTCTGGAGCTTTAGGCAAGATTTCATGGAGGTTGATGTATGCATGTAAATTCAGTTTGGACCTAGAACATAGTGGTTAGGATGTTATAATCTTAGATAATTAGCTAGTTGTGATCAGTATGGCATAAGGATTGTTTTTGTACAAAGATTGGTGAGTTTGGTGATGATTGAAACCTGAGGAAATTTTGATTTCTTGATGTTATCCCTTTCGGTTTGGATGATAGAGGGTGATTTAAAACAAACCAACACCATGGTTGTGTTCTACGTGGAAAATAGAACGAAATTGGTTTTTACACCTTGAGATTTGGTGGAGAGATGAGTGCGCACGATGGAGGAGAAGATCTCTGCATGTGCATGTGTTTCCATGGATTCTGAAAACCCTAAGTGACCAAGGTTGAAGATGAAATCCACACCATTGATTGCTCGCTGACTGGTTGACTTGGAGGAAGATCTCACGGCCAGGATTTGAAATGAGATTTGGAGGGAGTTCTGAGCGCTCAAAGCGCAGCGTTTCATTAAAACGCCAGCATGGGCCTCACGTGAATTTGTTTTCTGCACCCCCGATCCAAGCCCAATCACAAAATGAACTATATTTGCTCGCTATTTGCACCGCGTTTTAGTTTTTTTTCTTTCCTTTTATTTTTGTTTTTTCTGAGTTTAAAACTGGGCCCAGGCGCTTCGCTATTGCCACCCCCATGCTGGGCCCAGATGTGAATACTAACTGCATTTAATTTCTATTGGTACCCCCCTCATCATTTTCATATTAAATTTCACTCCAAATTTTCTTAATCTTTAAAAATTCATAAAAAAATGAAAAATCATTATTTTTTAATGAGACTTTTTTTTCCCATTTTCTATTTTCTGTCAAGAAAAATATAAAATCATAAAAATGTCATTTTACTTCATTTTCATATTTTTTGCATATTTTTACATTTAATTGCTTTTTAAATTCTTTTAGTTGATGCCATCATTTGTTGAATTTAGTTTATGAGTTTCCTTTAGGATTTGCACTCCTTTCTTTTTAGTACAACTAGATATGGATATTAGGTGCCCCTGGTTTTTATACCACATTTTCTAGGATTTTATTTTAGGTAGTTTAGTTAGAAACTCTTAGGCTAGTCAATTAGGGTTTTGAACATAATATAGGTGTATTGAAACAATTTTCTTTTGGGTTTTTAGACTAAATTAGGACCTGGGACTATAGGGGTATTGAGGGTAAGCATAATAGATCCTTAGAATAAATAGTAGAATTTTCCCCATTGTATTAATATTTTTAGTATATTTTTGTATTTGATTGATTGTATGGTGTGCCCTTTCTAGGGTTATTGCTTGATTGTGTGGGGTATTGGGCCTGCTTGGGGTTTGGGTTTGAGCTGAAGACTTTGCTGATGAAGCCATTGAAGATAAAAGGAGTGAAGATCAATTTCAAGAGTTGATGAAGAGTATAGCTTTCTTGCAGCTGTTGAAGGTTATAGGAACTAGGAGCTAGGTAGAGCTCTAGAATAGAAACTTGATTCACAAACATAGAAGGTCTTGTCTGCCTCCATTCTTTCTCTATGATTCAAAGTCTCTTTTAAATACTCCCCTCCTTCCTTTGGAAGGATTAGTGAATGTATTTAAAAGATAGAACTTTTGAGAGAAAACTGTCTATATCATGTTAACAGTCAGTAGGCCACCCTTGGTAGGCAACTGACTGCTTAACATCCAACTCATCTTGTTAACTGCTACTCATCTTGGAGAGTGGGACTTGAAGAAAAGCCCTGAAAGGTTGAAGATAGAGACCTTGCTTGAAGGCTGTGAAGATGAAGATTGATGCTTGCCCGAAGCTTGTAGATGTTTTGAAGATGACTTGAAGATAGAAGATGATGGAGCTTGCTGTGCAGGGTTACTGCTTGTTGTTCATTTTTGCTGTCTATAAGTCTTTGATGTATTGTTTGAGTTTCTCTGACTGTATTGCTTGCTAATTGATCTGTTAGGTTGAAAGCGAATTTTGTTCGCTTTTGCCTATTGTTTTCTAGGTTCGAGGTTGAGTGGGACTCCCTTGCCTCGCTTGTATTGTTGCATTCATGCATATTCTACTGTTTTATTTTATCTGTTGCTTCTGTTTCCGCTTATCCCCTTAGGATCTCTCTTTCTCTCTGCGCAAGAGAGAAATATGATAGACATTAGGTCTTAACTCATGCATGATAACATTAGGTTAGTTTGATTCCCTTTTCAACCGTAGGTTAGAGTTCTGTCTCTTCTTTCTCAAAACAAACAGAAAAACACAATAAATATTCCAAACACAATCAAAGACACTTCTTCCGTAAAAGAATGTGAACTCATCAAAACGTCATTTTTGTCCGCTTGGACCGGTAACCAGAAAACCCTTTTTCAGAAGGAGATAAAAACAATCGAGACAGACTTGTGTCGTACGTGGCCCGAACTACGTTTACTCTGATCTTTCATGTTGTATGAAAGTACGTAGGCATAGGATGCGATATCCTAGCGAGCAACCTTCCCCTCCTTTCCCGTAGGTAGGCGAACTACGTTGACTCTGATTTCTCGTTCCAGACGGGAATACGTAGGCATAAAGTGCGATACTTTGCTGAGTCATTTTATTTTCTTTTAACCCCAGACCTGTAGAATAGATAGAATAACAATCCGTACAAGAAAACAAGCGTGGATCCCGTCGAGTACGACGGACGTGAGGGGTGCTAATACCTTCCCCTTGCGTAACCGACTCCCGAATCCAGGATTTGGTTGTGATGACCATTCCTTTCCCGTCTTTGCGTTAGGTTTACTTCGAGCGTTTCCTTTCCCTCCTTTGGGATAAATAACGCACGGTGGCGACTCTTCTGTTCAGCCGGCGCCGATTTTCGCAGTAGCGACAGCTGGCGACTCTGCTGGGGAACCAACGTCCCCTGGCTGCTAAGGACTGCGATAGTTCCTTATGCATTTGGGATCCAACGTCCCTTAAGCGAGTCAATCCTAACGCTTGTTTTCCCGTCGAGGAATTTGTATGGATTTACATTATGTCATTTACTTTCAGTATTATATTATTGTTATTATTGTTGTATTGGGGTGTGACGGGTATTCTATGATTGAGAGATAAGCCGGACCTGGGCTTGAGTGCACTTAGAATTAGAGTGGAAAGTAGTGGGCGCGTGCCGGCTTTGCTTGCATTAGTGTCCCGCAAAATCCACACTCGGACGAGGTTCTTCTGGTTGACTTCTTTTTCTACCCTTTGGGTCGAAGGGGTTGTTGGTTAGTTGAATTGTCGACTCCGGGGACCGATCATTTGGAAGTTGGCTAAGTGAGGCCTCTTCAGGATTTGATGATGCCACTCCTTCTGAGAATTGTAGCATCAACCCTGAAAGTCTGTGACGCCGACGACCGCATAGGATGCCATACCATTGTCAGTTACTAGGACACCTACCTGTGAGAGGGTTTGGGGCTATGCAGGTAACTAGACCTTCAGATACCGGTTTGTTTCTTGATTTGAGATTCAGGGTATTTATGGACAGTTGAGGGGTCTATCAGAGACCAGTTGGAGTTATGTTATGGGGTCTATCAGAGACCAGAGTTGAAGCTTCATATTGGGTCTGTCTAAGACCAGGGTTTGAGGAATTCTGGAGGGTCTATCTGAGACTTATGATGTGGTTCAGGCTTCTCAGCCATGGCATTTGGTCCCTGTTGCATCTATTTGCATTGCATTGTTCGCATAACCATTATCATGTGCATTTCATTAACGGGTGTCTGTGTTGCAGGTGCATTTGCATATTCCCTGATTCTAGTGTCCGGACTTCTGCTTATTGGTCATGGCTGGTTTGAGAAAGACAGTTGCATACAAGTTACCTACACCTGACATTACTCCCCTACTTGGTCCGATGTCCCTTGCTGATGAGGAGGTTAGGAGAAGTTTCAGGATGAGTTATGGAAGATTGTTGAGACTAGTCTGCAAGCCAACCGCTGTCAAGCTGAATGGGCTGTATACCTTGATGAAATTCTATGACCCTGCCTTGAGATGTTTCACATTTGCCGACTTTATTTTAGGGCCTACCATGGAAGAGCACGCAGAGTTTATCGAGCTGCCGGTGCAAAACAAGGTTCCTTTCATCCATCGTGACGCTAAGCCCAAGCTGGAGGACTTAGCAAAGGCTTTACACATGGACGCTTCTGAACTATTAGTGACTTCTTGGCTCGGGGTTCCAGGCTTCTCCCTTGGTTTTCTGGTTGGCAAAGCCCAAGAATATGCTAAGAGCGGAGGCTGGATAGTCTTTAATGCTATTTTGGCTCTGTGCATCTACGGAATAGTGTTGTTTCCCAATTTACCCAACTTTGTGGACTTTGATGTCTTTCATCTGTTTGCTGCTGGCAACCCTGTACCCACCTTTATTGGAGACCTCTATCATTCATTGCACTACAAAAATGAGAATAGGAGAGGAAAGACTGTTTACTGTTGTGCGCCGCTGTTGAACATGTGGTTTAAAAGCCACCTCCCCCTAAAGGGACCTTTTGTAGATAGTGCAACTACAGCTGACTGGTCAGAGCGTCTGATGAGACTATCTTCTGAAGACATTGAGTGGTTTGACCGAGACTTGCTGGGGTCTGAGCTTATTTTCAGCTGCGCCGGATATCCTAATGTTCCTTTGATAGGAAGAAAAGGGTGCATCAATTATAACCCATCTCTGTTTGTTCGCCAGTTTGGATACGCATTGAAGAACCCACCTAGGGAGGAAGAAGTACAGGAATCTTTGTACTTCACCGGTGACTTGGATGGAGAGTTACTAGCCAAGCTTCAGCATGCTTGGATGCGCATCAACAGAAGAGGGAAACCACTATTGGGGAAGAATGATTGTCGGGCTTATGTACCATACAAAGTTTGGATCCAAGAGAGAGCAAAACAGTTGCTATGGAGGTCTACGAGCGAGTTGTAAAAGAGAAGGAAGCCTTGCTGTTGGCTAATGAAGAGTTAGAAAAGGAACTGGCTCAGATGCGTAGTGAGAAGAACAAGGATGTGCATTCTTTTCGACAGCAAACTGAGTTAGTAAACAGGCTAGGTGCTGAACTGACCGAAGAGAAAAAGAAGCATGAACGCCTGGGGAAAGAATTCAGAAGCTCTCATGATATGTTGGAGTCCAAAAAGAAAGCACTCGATGCCGCCCACCGGGAAATCTCTTCTTGTAACAAAACGTGGAATGCTACGCTAACCAACAATAAAAAGAGGGAAGACAAATTGAAGCAGCAAATTTCTGAACTCGAAGAACAAGTAAAGGCTAGCAATAAAAAGTATGAAGAGGAGGTGATGG
This sequence comes from Lathyrus sativus, assembly GCA_963859935.3. NCBI lineage: Eukaryota > Viridiplantae > Streptophyta > Magnoliopsida > Fabales > Fabaceae > Lathyrus > Lathyrus sativus. Next base: position 633,280,464 of record OZ012738.1, read on the forward strand.
CAAGATATAGTCTTCATAACTCATTGAACAAGGCCATCGAAAGCAAGAAAGAGGTCGTGGCTCAGAAGCGGAAGCTAGAGGATCGCTTCGGAGAAGGTGGGAGGAATCTGCTGGTGATTTACGACGTGTTCTCAAGCGAAGAGATCTACTTGTTGAGGGTCTGCTTACCCGACCAAGTCATCCAGAGACTAAGAGGTTATTAGAGGAGTACCAGGCATATGGGAGCACTTGACCATTTCATGTATTAATGTGTATGCTTTATTTGCATTGTGCTGACCATCACCAGGATTGTTGGTTGAGGTCATGCCTTCTTATTGTACACTCATTGATATTGTATTCCTGATTGGATGGGTTTCTCTGCAATATATGAGGTTTTTTTATGACTCGGCTCTAAACTTCGTATTGCTGTCACTGTCACCACACTGGCACATTCGCACTAGAATCGGGGAGCGATACGCCCTAATGCACAGACACATACTGCATTGCATACACATTCATATTGCATTACAGGTGATTATTGAACTGTATCTCATTTCCTGCGTCGTACAGGTCTTTTCAGGATTGAAAGCCAACGCCCGCACCGATACTCCACTCGTACTAACTGTAGAAGAGTTATGGATCAGATGCAGAATGAAATGCAGGACATGCGTGAGAAGCTGGCGCTATTCATGCAGACAATGGAGACCATTGTGAAAGGCCAGGAGAACTTGCAAGCTTTGGTGCAGCCTTTGCTGATGAGAAATGCTGGGCACGGAAACGAAGACCATAATTCTGTGTGAGTTGACACTATTCACAGGGATGGTACTCCTACACCGGTAGCTCCACCTGTGGTGAACATACCTGTTGTCAATGTGAACAACGGCACGGCCGCCGGGAACGGTAACGCGGGAATCGGTAACGAGACTGTCGTCAACAACGTTGGGTTCGGGGATGTCAATCTAGGTGGTGATAATATTGGAGGTAATGGCTTCGGTAACAACGGATTTGGCTTTAACGACCAGGGGTTTGACCATGCTGGGAAGTACGGCTTCAACGCTCAAGGCTTCGGACAGGACGGATTTGGTATTACCAATCAGGGTTATGGCGGACTCGGTAATGGGAATGGTGCTGGGATGATGTCTTTTGGACCTGTCGGAGTCGCTCTGGGGTATGGTAACAGGGGGCGGGGCCCTGTAATGAATCAGACTAGATTTGGCCGTAACAATGGATACGATGGATACGGAAATGGGAACGGTAATTGGCTAGAAGATCAGCAGGAAGATGCTTTCTCTGGTGGAGGTTTTGAAGGTCCTATGGATGATTCTCAGAGAATCAAGATGCTCGAGGAGCAGATGAAAGGCGTCATGAATCAAAGCGCTGTTGGTTTAGATATGACCACAATGGGTCTGGTGCCTGGCCTGAGGGTACCACTAAAATTCAAAGCTCCCACATTCGACAAATATAAGGGGGATACCTGTCCAAAGGTGCATGTGCGATCATACTACAGAAGGATGTCGGCATATTCAAACGATGAGAGGATGCTAATGCATTTCTTTCAAGACAGCTTGTCTGGTCCTTCCCTTGAATGGTACATGGGGTTGGAGCCAACTCAGATAAAAACTTGGAAACAGCTGGCTGAAGCGTTTGTGGCTCATTATAAGTATAATAGTGACTTGGCACCCAACCAAGTCCAATTGCAGGGGTTGTCCCAGAAGAAAGACGAGAGCTTTAAAGAATACGCGCAGAGATGGCGCGACATGGCTGCACGAGTTCATCCTCCTTTAGATGACAAAGAAATGAATGATATGTTCATAGGAACATTTACTGGTATGTTTTATGACAAGCTGTTTCATACTTCTTTGGGCAGTTTCTCGGACTTAATCCTGATGGGTGAGAAAATTGAAAGCAATATTAAAATGGGAAGATTCCAAGCTGAGGAATCCACTTCAGCTGGCAGTAACAGAAGGGCTTTCGGTGGGCGCCGTCAAGGTGATGCAAGTGCAGTGTTCGGGGGCCGAGGCCGAGGCTGGGGCAGAGGTCGAAACCAGTACAATCAGCCGCAGCAGGTGGCAAGTGTCACCATTCCATTTCAACAACAACCAATACAACAACAGCAACAGCAGCCACAACAAGGGGCACATCCTGCCCAGCGCAGAATTCAGGGGGCAGACCAAGGAGGGTGTTTGAAACGCCTCCTTCAACGTATGCAGAATTGCTACAGACGTTGCTGGGTTTGAATTTGGTGGAAAAGAGGACTATGGCGCCAATAATAGGCACTCTGCCGTACGGTTTTGACGCGAGCAAGCACTGTGAGTTCCACTCCGGGGATCCTGGCCATGACGTAGAGAGTTGCCACGCGTTCAAGCATGTGGTGCAGGATCTATTGGATAGTAAGGCTATCAATTTTGGACAAGCAGGTCCGAACATAGTACAAAAGCCCATGCCCAACCATGGGGCAAATGCTATCTTAACTGAGGAGGGTTTGAACTTGATTATGAATGTGGATGACCTCAAGACACCGTTGTGTGAGATAAAGAGCAGGTTATTGAAAGGAGGCGTGTATCCGGGCTGCGATGAGTTTTGTTTAGAGTGTTGGACCCAAGCTGGGGGTTGTGCTGAATTGAAGAAGGGTATTCATACCTTAATAGATGGAGGCACATTACAATTTGACATAACGGCAATTGAAGAACCTGCAGAGTTATCAGCGGATGAGCAAAGTGATGTAGCTACCGTGACAATTCCCCGAAAAACAATAACCATAACGGCGCCAGCCAGGCGACCGCCGATCACTATCACCAAGGCAGGACCAATCCCTTATGAGAGCACTAAGGCAGTACCCTGGACCTATGGGTTGGAAGCATACTGTGATGGGGTGAAAATTGATATTAATAAACAACCAGTTGAGGTTATAGACAATGTCGTCGGTACAGGAGGGATGACGAGAAGTGGGAGAATCTTTATATCGCCTGAGGTAGAGGCCGAACGATTGGCGAAAGGAAAAGGAAAGATGAATGAGGAGGTCCCTATGCAGAGGAACGAAAAAGAAACGTCGTTGAAGGATGTAGAAGAGTTTATGCGCCTTATTCGTAAGAGTGATTATAAGATTGTTGAGCACCTTCAACAGACGCCATCAAAGATATCCATATTGTCATTGCTATTATGTTCCGAAGCTCATAGAAATGCATTGTTGAAAGTTCTGGATACTTCCTTCGTACCCCAAGATGTTTCGGTGAATCAGTTAGAGGGGGTGTTGGCGCATGTGAACGCAGGCCATAGCTTGGGATTTACGGACTTTGATTTGACCCCGAAAGGGAGAGAGCATAACATGGCGTTGCACGTCTCAGTTGAGTGTAGAGGCTCAGTCATGTCTCATGTACTGGTAGATACCGGATCTTCCTTAAACGTGTTGCCAAAGAAAGCAATGATGAAATTGGACGTCAGGGGAATCATTTGTACGCCTAGCGACTTGGTGGTCAGGGCATTTGATGGTACACGGAGGACAGTCTTTGGATCCATAACGTTACCTCTACAGGTGGGGCCGGAGGTTTTCGAAACTGAATTTTACATTATGGATATCCAGCCCGCATACAGCTGCCTTCTCGGACGACCATGGATCCATGGTGCTGGGGCAGTCACGTCTACCTTGCACCAAAAGCTGAAATACATGGTAGGGGACAGTGTGGTCACGGTCTGTGGAGAAGAAGATATATTGGTTAGCCATCTGTCATCATTCAAGTATGTAGAAGTCGACGGCGAGATTCATGAAACACCCTGTCAAGCCTTTGAAGGGTTGCGCATCAAAGACAAAGTTCCAGGGCCGAGTAAAGCGTCAGAAGTGGCCGTCTCGTCGTACAAGGAGACTCAGGCTCTAGTAAAGACGGGTGAGACAAAAGGTTGGGGCAAGGTGCTGGATATTCCCGTGAAGATGGACAGATTTGGGCTGGGATATCAACCATCATCATCAACGCCTGCTGCTGGGGCACCCCGTTTCAAGGGACCGATAACAATCACAGCTAGTGGAGTGTATCACGAGGCCATCAACGCTGTTTCAGATTCTGAAGAAGGAGACAGTGACTGCGACATGGACGCCTGGATTCAGCCGAGCGTGCCAGGACAAGGGTTATGCAATTGGTCTATTCAGGAGATTGTTCCTGTGACTCACAAACAGTAATACTTTGTTTGCTTAATTGTTGAACAATCCGGTGTCTTACCCGGGGCATCGTGGTTTTGCTTAGGGTCGTGCTGTTATGTACATTGCGTTGTTTAATCATTAAATAAAAGGCGTTTTTCATGTACAAATATTGCGATCTCTGTTTTTCCTGTTTTTGTGTTTTACAATAAAATGGCAACGTGGTTATTCGCTTTATACATATTTTGAAGCATTTAACCATTCCTTTTGCAGGATAATATTTTCAGATGACATCATCGAACCGCCTATGACTCATTTCGACTTTGAGCACCCGGTATTTCAGGCCGAAGAAGAGATTGTTGAAGATGGCGACGTTCCCGAAGAATTGTCTTGGTTGGTAAAGCAAGAAGAACGAGTCATTCTGCCTCACGAGGAGGTCATTGAAATTATTAACCTGGGGTCGGAAGGGGTTGAAAAGAACATCCGTATAGGAGCCGCGCTGCAGAACGACGTCAAGCGAAGACTGGTTGAAATGCTCAGAGAGTACAGTGATGTGTTCGCTTGGTCGTATGAAGACATGCCTGGGCTGGATACGGATATGGTTGTGCACCGTCTGCCGCTAAAAGAAGAATGCCCGCCGGTTAAGCAGAAACTTTGCAGAACTAGGCCAGATATGGCAGTGAAAATTAAGGAGGAGGTCCAAAAGTAGTGGGATGCTGGTTTCCTAGCTGTTACAAAATATCCCTTATGGGTCGCTAATATTGTACCAGTACCAAAGAAAGACGGGAAAGTGAGAATGTGTGTAGATTACCGTGATTTGAACAAAGCGAGCCCGAAAGATGATTTTCCGCTTCCTCACATTGATGTGCTGGTTGACAACACTGCCCAATTCTCCGTATTCTCCTTCATGGATGGCTTCTCGGGCTACAATCAGATTAAAATGGCGCCAGAAGACATGGAGAAGACTACTTTCATAACGCCTTGGGGAACATTTTGTTACAAAGTGATACCCTTCGGGTTGAAGAATGCTGGGGCAACATATCAACGTGTTATGACGACTCTCTTTCATGACATGATGCATAAAGAGATCGAGGTTTATGTTGATGATATGATTGCCAAATCCCAGACGGAGGAGGAGCATTTGGTAAATCTGCTGAAGCTATTCAAGAGGCTTAGGAAGTTCAGGCTGAGACTGAACCCTAACAAGTGCACCTTCGGGGTGAGATCGGGTAAACTGCTGGGGTTTATCGTGAGCGAAAAAGGAATAGAGGTTGATCCTGCAAAAATAAAAGCAATACAAGAGATGCCGACGCCTAAAACAGAAAAAGAAGTACGAGGATTTTTAGGGAGACTGAACTACATTGCCAGGTTCATATCTCACCTGACAGCTACGTGTGAGCCGTTGTTCAAGCTGTTGAAAAAAGACCAGGCTGTAACGTGGAATGAAAATTGTCAAAAGGCGTTCGATAAAATAAAACAGTATTTGCAGGAGCCTCCTATTTTGATACCCCCAGTGGCAGGGAGACCCTTGATTATGTATTTGACGGTTCTTGAGGGAAGTATGGGTTGTGTTCTCGGTCAACACGACGAGACAGGAAGAAAAGAGCATGCAATATACTACTTGAGTAAGAAGTTTACCGAATGTGAATCTTGATACTCAATGCTCGAAAAAACTTGTTGCGCGCTAGCCTGGGCCGCCAAGCGTTTGAGGCAATACATGCTGAACCATACAACCATGCTCATCTCGAAGATGGATCCTATCAAATACGTATTCGAAAAGCATGCATTATCAGGGAGAATTGCCCGTTGGCAGATGGTTTTAACCGAATACGACATCCAGTATGTCTCACAGAAGGCTATAAAGGGGAGTGTGTTATCTGAGTACTTGGCAGAGCAGCCTATTGAGGACTACCAATCGATGAGTTTTGATTTTCCTGACGAGGATATCATGTACCTAAAGATGAAAGATTGTGAAGAACCGTTGTCGGACGAAGGACCAGAGTTGGGTTCAAAATGGAAGTTGATCTTTGACGGAGCTGTAAATTCCTACGGTAGCGGAATAGGGGCAATCATCACTACTCCACACGGGTCGCACATCCCGTTTACTGCTCGATTGACCTTTCCAGTTACCAATAATGAAGCCGAATACGAAGCTTGTATCATGGGGCTTGAAGAAGCCATCGATTTGCGAATCAAAAATCTGGATGTATACGGAGACTCGGCTCTGGTGGTGAATCAAATAAAAGGAGATGGGAGACACGTCAGCCTAATTTGATACCATACATGAATTACGCGAGGAGATTGTTGCCCTTCTTTGACAAGGTTGAGTTGCATCATGTACCGCGAGCAGAAAATCAGATGGCTGACGCCCTGGCCACATTGTCTTCCATGTATAAAGTCAACTTTTGGAATGAGGCTCCCCGAATTGTTATCTCTCGGCTTGACAGACCTGCCTTCGTATTTGCCATTGACGAAGCATCGAATGATAAACCCTGGTATTTTGATATCCTTAATTTCCTGAAAAGCAAAAAGTATCCGGCTGGGGCATCCAGTCACGATCAGAAGACTCTTAGGAGATTGGCGGGTAATTTCTATCTGAATCCGGACGGTGTCCTATACAAGAGAAATCACGACTTGGTGCTACTACATTGTGTAGACGAGAAAGAGGCGAGGCTGCTCATGGAGGAAATACACAAAGGTACATTTGGTACGCATGCTGGTGGGCATGCTATGACGAGGAAGCTGCTGCGGGCAGGTTATTATTGGCTAACTATGGAAACCGATTGTTTCAAGTTTGCAAAGAGGTGTCATAAGTGCCAGATCTATGTAGATAAGATCCATGTGCCTCCGAGTCCTCTGAACGTGATGTCGTCACCGTGGCCATTCTCAATGTGAGGAATCGACATGATTGGAAAGATTGAACCAACGGCATCTAACGGACACCGGTTCATTCTGGTAGCAATCGATTATTTTACCAAATGGGTGGAAGCGGCATCCTATGCTAATGTGACCAAGCAAGTGGTAGCCAGGTTTATCAAGAGAGATATCATTTGCAGATATGGAATCCCCGAGCGGATAATTACCGACAACGGTTCAAACCTGAATAACAAAATGATGAAGGAGCTGTGTCAGAATTTTAAGATCGAGCATCACAACTCCTCCCCTTACCGACCCAAGATGAATGGTGTCGTTGAAGCGGCCAATAAGAATATAAAGAAGATTGTTCAGAAGATGGTGGTGACCTATAAGGACTGGCATGAGATGCTACCTTTCGCTTTGCACGGTTATCGTACGACGGTACGCACATCAACCGGGGCAACCCCGTTCTCGTTGGTATATGGAATGGAAGCAGTGTTACCACTGGAAGTTGAGATTCCTTCCCTGAGGGTATTACGAGATGTCCAACTAGACGAGGCAGAATGGGTGAAAGACAGGTTGAACCAGCTGAGTTTAATGGATGAGAAGAGGCTAGCTTCTCTAGCATATGGTCGGTTGTACCAGAGCCGAATGAAGAAAGCATATGATAAGAAGATACATCCTCGGAGCTTTCAGACGGGCGACCTTGTACTGAAAAGGATTCTCCCGCCACAGGCAGATCACAGGGGCAAGTGGACCCCCAACTACGAAGGGCCATACGTTGTCAGAAAAGTCTTTTCAGGAGGAGCTTTGTTGTTGTCCACCATGGACGGTGAAGACTTTACGTCGCCTGTGAATTCGGACGCAGTTAAAAAATACTTTGCTTGAAATTGACCCGCTGGACAAAAAAAAGAGAGTCCAGGCAAAAATGGGGCATCCTGGCGAACCAAAAACAGAATGAAGGGTTCGGGCAAAAGTTAGGGATAAAATTGAAAAAAATGTGTACACCCGCGAAGTTGAAAACCTACACTGGGCGGCTTCGGCAAAAAAGGGTATCCCGGTGAACTGAAAACCCGTAAAGGGCGGTTCACGCAAAAGTTAGGGATTTGAAAAGCAAATGACTGCGGTCCGAATTTGATACTGCGGTGCGCATTGGTGCGGGGAATATACCTGAGGGGGCGATTATCAGATGCAATCTCTTCGGAAGTGTGAATACCGGGAAAGCACTAGAGTCAGGCGAGTCATAGGAGGATCAGCTCATGATGTTCGTCTGCATCCCGTTGCCGACATGTGTACAAATTTGATATGTCATTGTATTTATCATTTTTGTGCATACTTGTATATTTGTTGTGCGTAGCTTCCTCTTTTCAGGAGTTACATTCCGTCTACAAAACTCTGCCCATTTAGGGGCCCAATCAATAAAACATGTTATTCAGTATTTGATGCTGGTTCTTTACTGTTTTGTACATGACAAACGCCAAGGTTTAATAGAACTAGCAAGTGTATAACGTCGCTGGCCCTTGCCAATAATTGCTAAAACTTTGAATTAACTGGAAATAATGTCACTAACACTAACCTGAATAAATTTGGTTGCATAGACTTGTCTTGTCTCGTTTGTGGCGTTGCAGGGTTCTTGACCATATGAAGTGGACGATCAAAAGATTGCAGTACTAACCAGGGGCTCGTGACGGAAAGACTCGATCCCTACGCAGGTCGCACTTCTGAGATGACAATGTTCCTTACTGAAGAAAGATCAAATTCCCCAGCTAGTCGCAGCTTATCCGAAGGACATTCTCCAGCAGGGTCGTTTACTCTCAACAGAATCGATGATTCCGAGATCAAAGGCTGTATTCAGACAGTGTGGTGTCCCCAAGAGGATTCCCCCATCTCGAGCAGAGTGGTTTAGCCTCAGAAGATTAATATTTCCAAACTTGTGAGCTGTACTCAGACAGTCTACCCTTCCCAGTAGGGTCATTTGCTCTCCCCCAGCGGAGCTAGTTGATTTTCTCCAAGAGAATCGTTTCGTCCCCAGCGGAGTTCTCTTTTCAGCAAGTGTTTTCTTTCCTCCCAGTGGAACTCGAAGGTTAAAGCTCTCCCCGGCAGAGTTGGTTGTATGTCCTGGCATTTATTTTGCCAGAATACTTTGTAATACCCGTTCCTTCCCCAGCAGAAGTCCAACCATGATTGGCGCATTCAGCTATTCCTCAGCGAAGTTGGCTTCATTCTTCCAACATTTATTTTGCTGGAATAGGTCTGTGACACTTGGTTATCCCCAGCGGAGTTGGCGTTGTCATCAGCATTTATTTTGCTGAAGCGATTTTCTGTATCCCAGCAGTTCGAGCCTGCATTTGCACCGGCATATAGTGTCATATTTGCATCCACCAAATAAGAAACACGTAGCATTTCCATGGCGAATGAAGCATTACGCCATTGTCAAACATATGCATTTTGAAACATAAACCAGGTTGGTTAACCGTTTGTTTTCAAGTATTGTTTCCCTTGCAGGTGGAGAGAGCTCTTGCTCAAATTAATTACCAAACATTCAGGATCTCGGCGTGAGACATGTAATGATAATGTCGATTGTGGCATTGTTCCCCACAGAGTTGCTTGTTTAAGTTTCTCTTACCCCTCCAACGGAGTATTTCTTCAAGGTTGTTGTTGTGACAGCATCAAAAGATTTCGTGAATCGATTTTTCGAAGCTGTCTGGCAGTGTGGATTCAGAAAATCCCCAGTAGAGTCCTTCTCAGGTTTGCTGCCATGTCAGCACTGAAAATTGGAAGACTAGACTCATATTGTGTTACCCATGTGATTGATGGAGCTAGCTGCTGCCAAGGTAGGCAGAAAAGCTGTATCAGAGTATTTCCCGTAGCAGTGACGGAGTTATTTTCCTGTATTCGACAGAGTATCTACCCGTAGCAAAGGCGGAGTTATTTTCCTGTATTTGACAGAGTATCTACCCGTAGCAAAGGCGGAGTTATTTTCCTGTGTTCGACAGAGTATCTACCCGTAGCAGAGGCGGAGTTATTTTCCTATATTTGACAGAGTATCTACCCGTAGCAAAGGCGGAGTTATTTTCCTGTATTTGACAGAGTATCTACCCGTAGCAAAGGCGGAGTTATTTTCCTGTGTTTGACAGAGTATTTCCCGTAGCAGAGGCGAAGTTATTAACCTGTATTTGACAGAGTATTTCCCGTAGCAGAGGCGGAGTTATTAACCTGTATTTGACAGAGTATTTCCCGTAGCAGAGGCGGAGTTATTTTCCTGTATTTGGCAGAGTATGTACCCGCAGTAGGGGCGGAGTCATTTTCCTGTAATAATGACAAGATTTTCCCGCAGTGGTGGCGGAGTGATTTCTCGTAGCGATGGCAGAGTGATTTTCCTGTATCGTTGGCAGGGTCATGTTTGGTTGACAAAAGTACTTCTCCCAGTGAAGTCAATAAGTTCGTTCCAGTATTGACAAGATAATGCTGAAATCAGATTTGTAGATAATGTTCCCCAAACAGTTGTGCAGTTTATTTCTGCGGTTGGCAAATTTTCGGGTTCTTAGTATTCAACCGTCTCGTACCTCGAATGTTTGAAGGCCGTTCGCTCTTCACCCAGTCGGGTCCAAGTCGTTTGGATAGGGGCAGCTGTTGCACCCTAAAATTTGCTCAACTTATTTCACCTGATTTTATGTCTCATAGCTTTAGCATTTGCATATTAGGTCATGTACATAATTAATTCATCTGCATAACATAGCATGGGCAAGCCATCCAACAAGGGACTAAGTGATATTCTTATCTCTATGGGCATATCAAGAGGTTCTTATTCAAATTCAAGCTTATCCAAGTCATCAGAAAGAAATTGAAGATTGAGAAGTTAGTGGACCAATCAGTGGGTTTTTCTTCTATCTTGAGGATATGTGAGGATCAGCAGAGAGGTTGGGAGCTATGAATTGAAAGCATGGAGTGCATATATACATCATGGAAGACCTAGAGGGTCATTTTGAAAGTGAGACAAGTCATTGATGTGATTACAAGAGCTGCAGTTGAAGACAGTCAACTAGGGTTTCATCTAGGTCAACCCTAGGTCAAATGCTTGATTGAAGGGCATCAAGGCCTGTTTGAAAGATGTGGGATGCCTCATTTGATATGTGGATATGGATGTGGTGTTGTGCCAAGGAGAAATCAAAACAAATCAAGAAGAAGAGAAGTTTCTAAATTAGGGTTTCTGTGTAAAATCCCCTGATTTAGGTCAAACTTCCAAGAAAGATAATTCAAAATGCATGTTTCAAATGGATCCTTGGCCAACATGAAACTTGTAGAGTATCTCAAGACCTTTAATTTGAGTGGTGGAAGGCATCAAGGAGATTTATAGAACTCAAGTTATGGTTCTTGCAAGTTACAGGTCATCTGAGGATACTGAAATTTGTCTGTGAAAGTTACTTGACTTCCAAGCAACTTTTACCCCACAAGGAATGTTCAAATGGATTTCTGGCCAACATGAAAGTTGTTCCTCATGATCTTAGATTTCTAGAAAGGTATGGTATGCCTTCATATGATTTGTATAACTCTACTTATGATCTTGGCAAGCCAGGGGTATTTTGGGAAAGTAGAATTACAGGTCATTTCAAGCATATGCCCAAAACTCCTATTTCCAAATTTCAAATGAAGAAATGTTCAACATCAAACTTGCTCCAAATGACATTTTGAGTCTATAAAAGTGGTTGCGGAAAGTTGGAAATGCATGGAACTTAGATTTGCAAAGTTGACCAATATTAAAGGGAAAAATACCTTTTTAAATGACCAAAATTGTGATTTTTTGATACAAAAGCAAAACCAAGCATATGACCAACCATTTTGAAGGTAAATTGAATTTTAAGATCATTGGCAATATTAGTTTTTTGGTTTGAAGTCAAGAAATTGGAGTTATCATGAGTTGCTTGTAAAAGAAGATACACTTGCCAAATCAAGCTAGGACCAAGGTGCAAGGCAAGGGATGGTTCCTACACTTTCTAATTGTCATGAAAAGAGAAATTCAAGAGATTTTGAGGGGCTGTAACAAGGCAATGCAGAGCTGATTTTTCAACTTGGCCATTTTCACTTTCTCATGCAATGATATATGAAACTTCTCATGGGATTAATCTAGCATCTTCCAGAACTTTCCATCATCATCTATATAAACACTAGAGCTGATCCAGAAAGGGGTTGAACTCCATTTTGATCAAAAATTCATAGTTTCATTTCATCTTGCATTTTTGCAAATTCCTTCGAATCCTCTTAATTCTTCATCATTTCTTCAAGATTTCATTCTCATTCTATTCAATAATCATCAGTGATCACATTGCAAGCAAGATCTGAGTGAATAGTGGCCTGAATCGTGTTGTGCAAGTTTCTCTTCTTCAAGTGCAAGAAGAATCGGTTATGGTGATCCAGGCGGTTTGAGCTCGAATTGTTGCATACAGAATCAAGATTATAGCATATTGAATGATCTTGGAGCATTGCAAGCTGTGAATTGAAGAGGATCTCCATCTGTTTTCAACTTCTTACCAGGTTAGTTTTTCTCACAAATTGGCTTGAATTAGGTAGCATGATGTAGAATGGTTAGGTTAAACAAACTCTAGGTGGTTAGATGATCATTTCTGGAGCTTTAGGCAAGATTTCATGGAGGTTGATGTATGCATGTAAATTCAGTTTGGACCTAGAACATAGTGGTTAGGATGTTATAATCTTAGATAATTAGCTAGTTGTGATCAGTATGGCATAAGGATTGTTTTTGTACAAACATTGGTGAGTTTGGTGATGATTGAAACCTGAGGAAATTTTGATTTCTTGATGTTATCCCTTTCGGTTTGGATGATAGAGGGTGATTTAAAACAAACCAACACCATGGTTGTGTTCTACGTGGAAAATAGAACGAAATTGGCTTTTACACCTTGAGATTTGATGGAGAGATGAGTGTGCACGATGGAGGAGAAGATCTCTGCATGTGCATATGTTTCCATGGATTCTGAAAACCCTAAGTGACCAAGGTTGAAGATGAAATCCACACCATTGATTGCTCGCTGACTGGTTGACTTGGAGGAAGATCTCACGGCCAGGATTTGAAATGAGATTTGGAGGGAGTTCTGAGCGCTCAAAGCGCAGCGTTTCATTAAAACGCCAACATGGGCCTCACGTGAATTTGTTTTCTGCACCCCCGATCCAAGCCCAATCACAAAATGAACTATATTTGCTCGCTATTTGCACCGTGTTTTAGTTTTTTTTTCTTTCCTTTTATTTTTGTTTTTTCTAAGTTTAAAACTGGGCCCAGGCGCTTCGCTATTGCCACCCCCATGTTGGGCCCAGATGTGAATACTAACTGCGTTTAATTTCTATTGGTACCCCCCTCATCATTTTCATATTAAATTTCACTCGAAATTTTCTTAATTTTTAAAAATTCATAAAAAAATGAAAAATCATTATTTTTTAATGAGACTTTTTTTCCCATTTTCTATTTTCTGTCAAGAAAAATATAAAATCATAAAAATGTCATTTTACTTCATTTTCATATTTTTTGCATATTTTTACATTTAATTGCTTTTTAAATTCTTTTAGTTGATGCCATCATTTGTTGAATTTAGTTTATGAGTTTCCTTTAGGATTTGCACTCCTTTCTTTTTAGTACAACTAGATATGGATATTAGGTGCCCCTGGTTTTTATACCACATTTTCTAGGATTTTATTTTAGGTAGTTTAGTTAGAAACTCTTAGGCTAGTCAATTAGGGTTTTGAACATAATATAGGTGTATTGAAACAATTTTCTTTTGGGTTTTTAGACTAAATTAGGACCTGGGACTATAGGGGTATTGAGGGTAAGCATAATAGATCCTTAGAATAAATAGTAGAATTTTCCCCATTGTATTAATATTTTTAGTATATTTTTGTATTTGATTGATTGTATGGTGTGCCCTTTCTAGGGTTATTGCTTGATTGTGTGGGGTATTGGGCCTGCTTGGGGTTTGGGTTTGAGCTGAAGACTTTGCTGATGAAGCCATTGAAGACAAAAGGAGTGAAGATCAATTTCAAGAGTTGATGAAGAGTATAGCTTGCTTGCAGCTGTTGAAGGTTATAGGAACTAGGAGCTAGGTAGAGCTCTAGAATAGAAACTTGATTCACAAACATAGAAGGTCTTGTCTGCCTCCATTCTTTCTCTATGATTCAAAGTCTCTTTTAAATACTCCCCTCCTTCCTTTGGAAGGATTAGTGAATGTATTTAAAAGATAGAACTTTTGAGAGAAAACTGTCTATATCATGTTAACAGTCAGTAGGCCACCCTTGGTAGGCAACTGACTGCTTAACATCCAACTCATCTTGTTAACTGCTACTCATCTTGGAGAGTGGGACTTGAAGAAAAGCCCTGAAAGGTTGAAGATAGAGACCTTGCTTGAAGGCTGTGAAGATGAAGATTGATGCTTGCCCGAAGCTTGTAGATGTTTTGAAGATGACTTGAAGATAGAAGATGATGGAGCTTGCTGTGCAGGGTTGCTGCTTGCTGTTTATTTTTGCTGTCTATAAGTCTTTGATGTGTTGTTTGAGTTTCTCTGACTGTATTGCTTGCTAATTGATCTGTTAGGTTGAAAGCGAATTTTGTTCGCTTTTGCCTATTGTTTTCTAGGTTCGAGGTTGAGTGGGACTCCCTTGCCTCGCTTGTATTGTTGCATTCATGCATATTCTACTGTTTTATTGTATCTGTTGCTTCTGTTTCCGCTTATCCCCTTAGGATCTCTGTTTCTCTCTGCGCAAGAGAGAAATATGATAGACATTAGGTCTTAACCCATGCATGATAACATTAGGTTAGTTTGATTCCCTTTTCAACCGTAGGTTAGAGTTCTGTCTCTTCTTTCTCAAAACAAACAGAAAAACACAATAAATATTCCAAACACAATCAAAGACACTTCTTCCGTAAAAGAATGTGAACTCATCAAAACGTCATTTTTATCCGCTTGGACCGATAATCAGAAAACCCTTTTTCAGAAGGAGATAAAAACAATCGAGACAGACTTGTGTCGTACGTGGCCCGAACTACGTTTGCTCTGATCTTTCATGTTGTATGAAAGTACGTAGGCATAGGATGCGATATCCTAGCGAGCAACCTTCCCCTCCTTTCCCGTAGGTAGGCGAACTACGTTGACTCTGATTTCTCGTTCCAGACGGGAATACGTAGGCATAAAGTGTGATACTTTGCCGAGTCATTTTATTTTCTTTTAACCCCAGACCTGTAGGATAGATAGAATAACAATCCGTACTAGAAAACAAGCGTGGATCCCGTCGAGTACGACGGACGTGAGGGGTGCTAATACCTTCCCCTTGCGTAACCGACTCCCCAATCCAGGATTTGGTTGCGATGACCATTCCTTTCCCGTCTTTGCGTTAGGTTTACTTCGAGCGTTTCCTTTCCCTCCTTTGGGATAAATAACGCACGGTGGCGACTCTTCTGTTCAGCCGGCGCCGATTTTCGCAGTAGCGACAATCCAGAACCCGTAAGTCAGTTCTCGTCTGACAACCTAACGTATTTTGCCACCAGTTCTCGTCTGGTAGTCCACCTCGGATGCTATTTCTCGTCTAGTATTTCCTTTCAAATCCACTTTTGTTGGTAACCAGAAATGAATCCCTATCACCATAAACCTATCCCTAAACCAGAAAAAGCCTAATGGTACCTGGCCCGATGATTCCTAGTGACTCGTATGTTGTCACATTCCCCGACACAAGGCTCGAGTGATCTCAGTTCCATAATTGGTATTCTGTATTCCCTGTGTTGATGTTGTTGAATTAGGATTATTATCTTCAGCAAAGATGTACAGTCTGAGATTGTTTCCCCTGAGCAGTTTGAGATTGCAGCAAGTTGAGATGGCATTCAGCCCTTATCAGGGTAGGATCAAGACTATCCTCGACAGGGCAAGATTGATATTTCCGGCAGAGTACGGTCATCCCAGGCGTTGAACGTTGATTAGCCTGATGTGCTAGTTTCCTGAGTGGGTTGAGACTGGAGTTTTCCCTGACCGGCATATTTGGGTTTATTTCCTCAGCAGTGGGACTGATGCAAGGTTGTATCCCCACAGAGTCCGAGTTTGACTCCTTTCCCTTCGAGTCTAAGTCATTGACCCATTCCTCAAGCAGAGGTCGACGGTGATTCCCTCATTGAGTAATCTCTAGGCGGGTAGATTTTGATGTCAGCCAAAGAAGAGTTATTTCTCAGCAGATTGCTGCGTACCCTATAAGGACTCATGGTGTTCCAAAGGAACGTTCAGGTTTGTTTTCCTCAGTGAAGTGAGATTCAATTTCAGTGATCGATTGTTATTTTCCGCAGACGCCAGAGGTGTTTCCTTGATAGGATCAGTGTGTCTCCAGCAGAGTTGTACAATGAGTAGCTAAGGATTGATGTCCCCAGCAGTGTTGACACACAGGTATTCCTCATCAGACTTGATAGTCTAGCAGGTGTTACCCAGAAGGGTCAGTCTCCGAAAGGCGTATGCAAGATTACTCTCAGCAGATCAGGATTGATATCCCCGATAAAGTTCAGCAGTCTCTCCCCGTAGAGTCTGAACGCGAGATCAGGGGCATTGATATGCATCCCCAAGCAGAGATGATTCTCTCCCCCAACCAGAGGTATCCTGAAGGAATGTCATCTCCTCAGCTGAGTAAATTCGCCGAAGCTCGTATGCTCCCCCCGCACCGGGTCACAAGTGCAGGTTCCGTAGGAAATTATTCGTACGCCGAAGTATGCAGCAACTGATGATGCCAGACTGAAGTCTCCAGCGGAATTGAGATTCCCCGGCAGAGTTGTACCCTCCCCCGAAGTCGGATAATTCCTTCTTCCCCAGCGAAATTGAAATTCCTCATCAGAGTTGTACTCTCCAGGGAAGTAGAATGATTTTTCTCTCCCCGACTGAGTCCGCAGGTCCCCAAGAGAGCCGAATCCTTGGAAGCAGCAGGGACCATGAGTGGTTTTCCCTAGCAGAGTGTTGAACAGCTGATGCGGTATTTTCCCCAGAGTCGTACTCTCTCCAGTGATGTAGAATGGTTTCTCCTTCCTCAGCCGAGTTTGCAGATGCCCAAGAGAGCCGAATCCTTGGAAGTTGATCAGACCATGATTGGTCTCCCCCAGTGGAGTGTTGAGCAGCTGATGTTGTTTCCTCACAGAGTTACTATCCCCAGAAGAGTAGCCGAGAAGGCCACACAGCTTACTCCTGCGATTGACATCGCTTTCCCTTCAGCAGGTCCAGGTTCTCGTAGAGCTTCGTCCCCCTGCAGCAATCAACCGAAGTTGTTTCCCCTGCAGCAGTCAACTGAAGATCATTTCCCCAGACGGAGTCCAATTGATATTGGCGCAACCACATTCTCCTCAGCAGGATGATTCCTCTATCTGAGTAGTTCTTCCTCCTTGACAGGAGGATTCCTCTTCGGCATTTATTTTGCTGACGGGATCGCATCATTGTGCATGATTGCATAGCATTTATCATAAACGCATAGCATTTCCACCGTGTGGAGTAGGGTGCCGAAGCATATGCATAATAAACATGATCTAGGTTGTTACCATTCTTGTTTTACAGGTGTTCCGCCGAAGGATCAGTTGCTCAGGATGATTCCTGACATTCTCCCCAGCGAAGTCTTCAGTTCAAGATGATTCTCAGCAGGGCCGTTTGCTTAAGATGATTCTTAAGACCCTAGTGCAGTCTCTAGAGTTGGTCGCTCAAGTTGATACTCAGAATCCCCAGCTAAGATCACCCAGGATGATTCCTAAAGCCCCAAGAGAGCCGAATCCTTGGAAGCTGCTCAAGCCATGATTGGTTTGTCCCTGGCAAAAGTTACCCAGGATGACTCATGGAATCCCCAACAGAGTGTTCGTTCAGGATGATTCCAGAAGTTTCCAGAATGGTTACCAGTTCAAGGTGATTCTTGAAGGTCCCCGACGGAGTTATTTGTTCAAGATGATTCTTGAAGTCCTCGGCAGAGTTGAGTCATCCAGAATGATTTCTGGACCCCCGGAGCGGAGTTGCTTGATAGTTCTCCAGATTCCCCAGCGGCGAAGCGTCATCCCCAACAGGTTTTCTAACGGCAAAGTTGAAATCTCCCTTGAAGCCTCCATGATTGAAGTCTGACCGTGTTAATGAAGCAGTTATCTCAGCTAATGCAGAATGCCCTGATGGTTGAAGTCTGGTTGATGCCCGACAGTGTTTTGAATACCTGATGGCCTGATCGACTACGTATTACCGGTTACCGTGTGACCAATTCCCCAATGAAGTTTCTTCACCTTGACGGCGAGGTCAGACGATGTTGTTTTGACGGCGAGGTCAGATTATGTTTGTTTCCGGCGGCGATGTTGGATGTTTGTTTTGACGGTGAGGTCAGATTATGTTTGTTTCCGGCGGCGATGTTGGATGTTTGTTTTGACGGCGAGGTCAGATTATGTTTGTTTCCGGCGGCGATGTTGGATGTTTGTTTTGACGGCGAGGTCAGATTATGTTTGTTTCCGGCGGCGATGTTGGATGTTTGTTTTGACGGCGAGGTCAGATTGTGTTTGTTTCCAGCGGCGATGTTGGGTATTTTCAGATTCTTCAGTTCTCCAGCGGCGATGTTGGGTATGTCAGTTTTGACGGCGAGGTCAGATTATGCTAGTTTTCCAGCGGCGATGTTGGATGTTTTTTCGATGGCGATGTCGAATGTCTCTCAGAGTTATGACGGCGATGTCAGATTCTTTAGTTCTCCAGCGGTGATGTTGGGTATGTTTGTTTCTGACGGCGATGTCAGGGGATTTAGTTCTCCAGCGGCGATGTTGGGTATTTTGGTTGTCCAGCGGCGATGTTGGGCGTTTTGATTGTGCGACGGCGATGTCGAGTGATTCAGTTTCCCAGCAGCGATGTTGGGTGTTCTTGTTTCTGGCAGCGATGTCAGGTGATTTAGTCTTCCAGCGGCGATGTTGGGTGTTTTGATTGTCTGATGGCGATATCAGAAGAATTTAATGTGGATAACTGACGGCGATGTCAGATCAGTATGTCTCTAGCTAGTTGCCGTGCAACTATGATTTCAGCTTCCGAAGATTTGTTCTCACCAGAGTACCGTGTACTTGTGTAGTTGGCAAATTTCCGGGTTCTTTGGTATTCAACCGTCTTCTACCTTTGAATGATTGAAAGTCGTTCGCTCTCAACCCTTCAGGTCCAAGCCGTTTGAATAGGGGCAGCTGTTGCACCCCAAAATTTGACCAACTACTCATCGCAATTTGGCTCATGTTTCGACTCATTTCATTTCGCATTTGCATACCGCGTGCATTGCATTTTTTCCAGTCAGATTGGTTTATCGGGATCACAGCCCTCTGATAGCATTTCAGACCAATACGAGGACGTATTTGGAGAATCGGTGCTCGTCCCGGTGTTTTCAGCTCTCGCTGTTGTTTTTGAGGACCTCTCGGTGTCCGAATTTTTACCGCTTATTTCGATATAGTTCGCTAATCGATTTAATCGGCTTTCTCGGTAGTTTTAAATTTTTTCCTTACTTTCTAGAATTTTTAATAGGTTTAATTCATTTTTCTAGGTATTTTAAATAGCTTTAATCACTTTAAATAGGTTTAAATCTTTTCTTTAGATATTAAATAGAATTTTTAATGTGATAATTTCTTTTATTAGGATTTTTAAATAGAAATTAATGGAGTTTTTCTTTTACTTTTTAATAGATATTAATAGATAATAGATTTTAGAATAAATCATTTTTTAGATATTGAATATAGTTTTAATAAATAGTTAAATAGATTTTTTAGAATAAATCATTTCATTTTTTAGATATTAAGTGGAATTTTTAAATGATTTTAGGATATTTCTTTTAATAGGAGTTAATAGAGTTTCTATTTTATTAGTATAGAAATTAATAGTTTTCTTCTATTTTTGTTTAGATATTAAATAGAGTTGTAATTGATTTTAATAGAATATTCTTTTAATAGGATTTTAAGTAGAAATTAATATAGTTTAATATAGTTTTTCTATAGAAATTAATCTTTTGTTTAGGGTCTTATTAGAGTTTGTTAGAATTAATTAGGATTAGATTAGTTTAATTTTCATTTAGGATTTAATTACTGTTTTAATTTTTGTTTAGTCTTAATTGCTTTTAATTAGAGTTAATTGAGTCTTCACTTAGTTAATTGAGTCTGATTAGGATTAATTAGGTTAATCAGGTTTTATTGTCCGTTAATCATGTTCATTCAGTCCAAATCCTTCATTAAGTCCATTAATCTCGTGGGCCAGCTGTTTTGGAGGCCCAGTCCCATATCAGTCCAGTGCAGTGACACTTGTCAATATAAAACCAAGCCACGCGTGCATTCCAAAAGGGGCTGACACCTCATTCCCTCTTTCTCTCTCCCGCTTCCACCTCGCCCTTTCCACTCATTCTCTCTATGCCACGCCATCCCTCACACGTGGCCACACCTTCGTCTTCCCTCCCATGCAGCTCCCTCACCCTCGCCACCTGTCCCACTATCTTCTCCCTTCCATGCATGGCTACCACGTGTGCCACTACCACCTACCCTACCGGTCGGCATGCAATTGCCGGCGACCACCATAACCGTAGCCGGAGCCGCCGCAACTACTGCCAGAAACTGCAAAATTCCCAGAATCTTCATCAACTGCAACCGATTCTCATCATCAAGCTCGCCAGAAACACCAGAAAATCTTAGCAACTTCATCATCGGTGATCAACTCCATGTGTTCATCCAACTCCATAAATCTGCAAACGAGATTCAAGAACCTTCGTTATCATCTGGATTCGCGAAGAACATTCCTCAATTCCCTCATCGTTCTTCAACAACAAACTCTCAAGAACCTTCGTCCAGATTTCTTCATCGTTTTCCAGAAACCTCCCTCAAGAACATTCGTCTAACATCCTGGAATCATCAAACTAATCAGATGATGAGTTTTCCAGATTCATTGTCAAGAATCTTCATCGCGTCTCCAAACTACGAACAAGATCTTCAAGGTTCATCCGGTTCTTCATCCGACCCTCCAGAATTCCTCAAACCCTGGTCTCAGATAGACCCAATACAAAGCTCCAACACTAGTCTCTGATAGACCCCACAACATAACTCTGACTGGTCTCTGATAGGCCTCATATCATAACTCCAACTGGTCTCTGACAGACCTCAAAACTATCCATAAATACCCAGGATCTCAGATCAAGAAATAACCGGTATCTGAAGGTCTAGTTACCTGCATAACCCCAAAACCCTCTCACAGGTAGGTGTCCTGGTAACTGACAAAAGTATAGCATCCTATGCGGTCGTCGGCGTCACAGACTTTCAGGGTTGATGATACGATTCCCAGAAGGAGTGGCATCATCAAATCCTGAAGAGGCCTCACTTAGCCAACTTCCAAATGATCGGTTCCCAGAGTCGACAATCCAACTAACCAGCAACCCGAGCCACCCAAAGGGCAGGACAGGAGGCCAACCAGAAGAACCTCGTCTGAGTGTGGATTTCGTGGGACACTAGGACATGCAAAGCACGTGCGCGCCCACTAATTTCCACTCTAATTCTAGGTGCACTCAAGCCCAGGTCCGGCTTATCTCTCAATCACAGAACACCCGTCACACCCCAATACAACAATAATAACAATAATATAATGCTGAAAGTAAATGACAGAAATATAAATTCATACAAAATCCTCGACGGGAAAACAAGCGCTAGGGTTGACTCTCTTAAGGGACGTTGGATCCCAAATGCATAAGGAACTATCGCAGTCCTTAGCAGCCAGGGGACGTTGGATCCCCAGCAGAGTCGCCAGCTGTCGCTACTGCAAAAATCGGCGCCGGCTGAACAGAAGAGTCGCCACCGTGCGTTATTTATCCCAACAGAGGGAAAGGAAACGCTCGAAGTAAACCTACCGCAAAGAAGGGAAAAGGTATGGTCATCGCAACCAAAACCTAGATTCCGGAGTCGGTTACGCAAGGGGAAGGTATTAGCACCCCTCACGTCTGTCGTACTCGACGGGATCCACGCTTGTTTTCTGGTATGGATTGTTATTCTATCTACGCTAAAGGTCTGGGGTTAAAAGAAAATAAGATGACTCGGCAAAGTATCGCACTTTATGCCTACGTATTCCCGTCTGGAACGAGAAATCAGAGTCAACGTAGTTCGCCTACCTACAGGAAAGGAGGGGAAGGTTGCTCGCTAGGATATCGCATCCTATGCCTACGTACTTCTATACAGCATGAAAGATCAGAGCAAACGTAGTTCGGGCCACATACTGTCGCTTGCGCGAAAATAAGGTGCCGGCATGACAGAAGAGTCGCCACCTTTCGTTATTTATCCCTCGGAGCGGGAAAGGAAACGATCGGAGAAACCTGACGAATAAGGGTAAGACAAGGTCATCACAACCGTTGTCTGGGTTCGGGAGTCGGTTACGCAAGGGGAAGGTATTAGCACCCCTCACGTCCGTCGTACTCGACGGGATCCTCGCTTGTATGTTTACTTGGACGGGTTGGTTATAATCTATCTACCTATCAAGGCTGGCTGAAAAAGAAAAGAAAAATGACTCGGCAAAGCATCGCGCTTTATGCCTACGTATTCCCGTCTGGAACGAGAAATCAGAGTCAACGTAGTTCGGCTAACTACGGGTGAAGGTGGAAAGGTTGCTCGCTAGGACGTCGCATCCTATGCCTACGTACTTTCATCTGGTATGAAAGATCAGAGCAAACGTAGTTCGGGAAACTACGGGTTATCTCCTGAAAGAAGTGCTTTTTATTGTATTTGCAATCTCAACCGCACTAGAGACTATGACCTGAGAGGGAATGCATCCTTTCTCAGATAGCTCAAGGCTCGTAGCGTACGAAAGAAATCATTCATGATTACTGTGTTTTAAACTGCTTCAAGATGAGAAGAGAACAGGCCCAACTAGGAGGGAGACTATCAAGTCCTACTGTTATCATGCCATGGATTCGTCCTATGGTTGAGGTTTGAACAGGGAACTCCTAGATGTTGTCATGCATAGGTTTCAACCTAAAGTCTATCATCAAATCCTTATCAAAGGAAATGAGAGTCCTAAGGGATCATGTCAATGATACACCAAAACAGACAAAAGCATCAGCTTTAAACAGTAAAATGCATGCAATGCAAGTGAGGGAGGAAATGTGTGTGGGGCTTCAGCCTCCACAAGCTCGTCTCGACCTCAAGCCAGTCATGAAATAACAGTAAT
Organism: Lathyrus sativus; assembly: GCA_963859935.3. Taxonomy (NCBI): domain Eukaryota; kingdom Viridiplantae; phylum Streptophyta; class Magnoliopsida; order Fabales; family Fabaceae; genus Lathyrus; species Lathyrus sativus. Next base: position 633,303,621 of record OZ012738.1, read on the forward strand.
CATACTGAAAATAAACAACATGCTATCAAGCAATGAACAGATAAAAGAAATGAAGTGCCATCAGGCAAACAAAACACATGCTTGAGAAAGAAAGAATCTACTCTCCTACCCTAAAACACAATCTGAATCAAATCTAAGCAAAGCCCTAAAGCAAAACCTAACCAAAAGAAAACAATCCCAGTCTTCAAGCTTCAGAACAAGCTTACCAAAGAAAGGGAGCTAAGTAAGCAGACTCATAGTGTCTTCCTCAGGAAAGCACTAGGAGGTGTATACTCAGGAGTCATATCCTATGTGGCTCAACCACTGTGATCAGTTTATATTCCTCCTCAGGAGAAACTAAACTCACAAGCAGGCTCCAACATCACTGGATATTTAGGAAATCCTATCTGAACTAGTGGAACTAAATGAATAGACTCATAGGACCTTCCTCTGGAAAGTACTAGGAGGCTTCCACTTAGGAGTTGTATCCTATGTGGCTCAACAACTGTGATCAGTTTACATTCCTCCTCAGGAGAAATTAAACTCACAAGTTGGCTCCAACATCATTGGATACTTGAGAAATCCTAGATAAACTAAGGGAACTAAGTGAATAGACCCATAGGACCTTCCTCAGGAAAGTACTAGGAGGCTTCCACTTAGGAATTGTATCCTATGTGGCTCAACAACTGTGATCAGTTTACATTCCTCCTCAGGAGAAATTAAACTCACAAGTTGGCTCCAACATCATTGGATACTTGAGAAATCCTAGATAAACTAAGGGAACTAAGTGAATAGACCCATAGGACCTTCCTCAGGAAAGTACTAGGAGGCTTCCACTTAGGAATTGTATCCCATGTGGCTCAACAACATGTGATCAGTTTACATTCCTCCTCAGGAGAAATTAAACTCACAAGTTGGCTCCAACATCATTGGATACTTAAGAAAGAGGTGAGAAGAAAGAATGAAAGTCATTCATAGTGCCTTCCTCAGGAAAGTACCATGAACTTCCTTCAAACTTCAGGATCTCAAACCTCACAAACAGGGGACAAGCCAAGCTCTGGGTCTCTGAGTCTTGATCCTCAATCTTCTCTTCATCATGCTCTCCAACAAGGTCTTCAAGACAACACAAGCCCCACAACAAATTCCCCACAATGGACCCCAAAGATGAACAGATAACCACAGGGTAAGCAAAATCAATAGGCAACTTCAGAAAATACCTAAAAATGCTAAACTAAAGGGGAAAAATCTAACAATCATTCACAAGGGTCTACACTATCTACCCATAACATCCACATAGGCCTCTACCTAAAAATCAAGACAAAACTTATTCAAAGAAAGTGAATTCTTCACCTAAGCACAACCTAAACCCTAATTAGGATACCCTACATCTACCCTAATTAAACTAGCCAAAATTTAATTCTAAAATTCTAGAATAAATCCTATGGGGAACTATGATTCATCATCTAATTGCACAAAAAAGAATGGATTAAAAAGACTAAAGGAAAGTCCTAAAACAATTCTTGCAAAATCATGCATCAACTAAAAGAAAGAAAATACACTATATTAAAGAAAATACCACTAAAAATTCTACATTAAAAATAAAATTCCATTTTTATTTTTATATTTTTCTACATAAAATTATCTCAACATAGAAAAAAGAATGGACAAAAAAGAGTTATTTATCAATTTTTAATGAATTTTTAAAGACAAGAAAATATTAGAACAATATAAAAGATAAAAACTAAAGAAAATGAGGGAGGGGTGCGAATAGCTACACGCGCTAGTTCAATTTCCAGATTGGGCTAAAAGGGGGGGCGCGAGTAGCAAGCTGGACCCAGGCCCAGGTCTTCAGCTTTAATGAAACGCTGCGTTGCAGCGAGGAGGTTTCCCTCCGTTTTCATTATGAATCTTGACCACACGATGAATGGAAAAGGTCATGAATTGGGGACTCATCCAACGGCCAACAGCCATCGTCCCCAAACTGACCTAGGGTTTTCAGAAACCCTCCCTCCATGCACTAATCTTCTAGCTACCCGTTCTCTCTGCTCAGGCCATGAAATGCCACGATTCCAAAACAAAAAATCTTCTACTACTCAAGAGGAACACAGCCATACGCGCACTTTCCCCTAACTCTCCCTAGATAATCCTAACAGAAGACATTAAGATCATGGTTCCACCATGATTACCTGAGATCAACCATGGTGAAGCTTCAAACTAAGTACCTGAACTTGCTCTACATGCTACCCTAGTTAATCTAACCTAATACATGCTATTTAAAACTCACTACAAAGCTAGTTCTTGGAGGTTAAAGAATCTAACACCTGCCATGGATCTACCTACAGAGCTCTCAAACTCTCAGAATTTGATCCTCTATCCTAGCATATTAATTCTACACCTAAAGAATGAACTGAAACTAGATAAATTAAGAGGTATAGGGAGGAGAAAGAACCTGTCAAGTGATGATGGAGAAGGTATGAGGAGAAGGTTTCAGGCCTTGTAATTGCTTCAGGATGATCCTCCAATGGTGGAAATGATTCTGTTTGCACTGGTTTTGGAGAAGAAGCCTTGTAGTGAAAGATTTCTTGGATTGCTTGAACTTGAAGGAAGAACTTCAATGGCTATTTCTCTCTCTCTCTCTCCCTCCTGAAATCTCTCTCTATCACCAACCTTGAACTCTCTTCATGGCCCTCTTCTTATAATGATCATTAGATACTTCTAGATTCATCTAGAATATGGTGGAAAGTTCTTGAAAATCTCATGTGGGGACAAGTTGGAAATCTCATATCTCATGCCTTATGCCTTACCATTTTGTCTTAAAATATCTTTTCCTGAGATATTGAGAAGGAGTGCACAACTACAAGCCTTGGTTTTGCCTTGTGTAAGGTTTTTTCAAGTTGCCTTCTTTTTCAAGTAACAAGTTTTCAAAGCATCACCCATTTTAAAGCTTCAAATCAAAATTCTAGCTAAACCAATGTTCTCAAAATGATGTTTCCAATCAAAATGATATATTGGATGACCTATTTTGGATTTGTGGATCTTCCAAACCAATTTCCAATTTCAACTTTTCAAATTTATAAGCCATTTTTAGTTCATTTTTGACCAATCATGTAACTTCATGCTATGAGCTTTTCCAACAATTTTTGGCCTTCTTTCTAGACTTAAAATCACATTTTGAACAACTTTCATGTTTTGAGTTTTTTCATTTGAGGCTTGGAAATAGGAGTTTTAGGCATTGGCTAAAATGACCTATAACTGACAAATGACCAAAATACCCCTGTCTTGTTCAAACCATAAGTTGAGTTCCACAAATCCTATCAAGGACTTCTACCACTCAAATTAAAGCTAAGAAGATGCTCTTCAACATTCATGTTGACCAAGAAGTCATAGGAATCACCCTACTAGGGCAGAAGTTGTCTGCAAGTTGGGTGACTTTCAAGGACCCAGATTCACACACCTCTGCTGACCTGTAATTTGTCAAAACCATAACTTGAGCTCTTTAACTCCTATCAAGGACTTCCACCACTCAAATTAAAGCTTAGAACAAGCTCTACAACATTCATGTTATGGGGAAGGTGAGATATCAATCACATCTTGGGCTAAAACTGCCTGGAAGATAGGGATCAAATTAGGGTTTTTTTCACTGACAATCCTTAGGGATCCTGACTTGAAACTTCTCAAACTCCTCACTCATGATGAGTTGGCCTAGGAATCATCTTTATATCATCTCTATGCATCATTCCATGATCTCATGGCCCTTGGATTGGGTATCAACCTTCTCCAAATCTTCAGTTATCCTAGGGTTGACCCAGTCAAAACCCTAATTCTATCATTCATGGTTGAATCCTCTGAACTCTTGCATAATGACTTCTCTGGGCTCCATGAAGGCTATCAAGACATCTCATAAGCTTTCCCAAAACATGAAGCTCATTCTCAAAGTCTCAGAATTATCTGAGGAGCACCCACAACTCTCAAGCTATGAAGCACACAACCCTGGTTTCAAACCACTTCTCCTGAGGATCTCTTGAACTTTCTGATGAAGGTATCCACTCTCAAACACTCAATGAATAAATAATTTTTGGTCAAATTTTGGGGTGCAACAGCTGCCCCTATTCAAACGGCTTGAACCTGACTGGGTGAGAAGCGAACGGCTCTCAACCAATCAAGGTACGAGACGGTTGAATATCGGTAAACCCGAAAATTTGCCAACTGCACGAGCACACAGTACTCTGCGGGGAACAAATCTTTGAATCCTGCAACACTAGCTGCTCAACAACTAGCTGGAGAACCAAATCTGACATCACCGTCGGACGATCGAAGTACTCTGCGTCACCACTGGAGAACTAAACCTGACATCACCGTCGGACGATCGAAGTACCCTGCGTCACCGCTGGAGAAACATCTTCGACTTCAATCAGAAGACATATCCTTCATTTGATCGCAATCAATCATCACCTCAGGATAACTGACTTGGTCTTCAGACCCACACGGATCACTCTGTTGTATCTACAACCTCCGGAACCTTATCTTCAGCCACTCGTTGATTCATCAACCCGGAAATCTGAACTCACAGGAACCTTATGACATCGCCTTCGGGCGCTTACAAAATCCATCTTCAGATTAGACATCATTGTTGGAGCAGACATATCATGCTGCTGAGGACTTCAAGAATCATCTTGAACAAACAGATCCGTCGGGCATCTTCAAGAATCGTCCTGAACTGATAACCTTCCCGGAGCAAACATTCTGTTGGGTATTCTAGAAATCTTCCTGGGCGACTGTTGCTGGAGACGCTATTGGGGAGCTCAAGTATCATACTAGGCGAACCACTCGGGAAGCTGTACTGGGGTCTTAAGAATCGTCTTAAGCAAATGGCCCTGCTGAGGGATTTGAGAATCATCTCGAACTGAAGACTCCGCTGGGGATCTCAAAAATCATCTTGAGCGAGCGACTGTGGGGATTACACCGGGGTCTTTAAGAATCATCTCAAGAGCGACCTTGCTGGGGAGAACATCAAGAATCGTCCTGAGCAATCGGTCTTTTGGTGGTATACCTGTTCAACAAGGATGATGATGACCTAGATCATGCTTACGATGCATATGCTTCTGCGCCATGCCCCACGCAGTGGGAATGATATGTGTTTATGCTAAATGCCATGCAATCATGCACAATGCTATGCCACGTTAAAGGCTATGCAGTCATGCACAATGATGCGATCCCGTCAGCAAAATAAATGCCGAAAGGGGAAATCCTCCTGTCAAGGAGAAAGAACCATTCAGGCAGAGGAGTCATCCTGCTGAGGAGAACGTGAACACGCCAACATCAATCAGGCTCTTTCTGGGGAATTGATCTTCCGCGAACTGCTGCAGGGGAACAACTTCAGCTGACTGCTGCAGGGGACGAAGCTCTACGAGAACTTGGATCTGCTGATATCAATCGCGAGAATGAACTGCGCGGCCGTCTCGGCTACTCTTCTGGGGATGACCACTCTGTGGGGAACCAACCTCAGCTGCTCAACACTCCACTGGGGAAAAACCAATCATGATCTGATCAACTTCCAAGGATTCAGATCTCTTGGACATCTGCAAACTCGGCTGAGGAAGGAGAAATCATTCTGCTTCGATGGAGAGAGTGCGATTCTGGGGAAACACAGCATTAGCTGCCCCACGCTCTGCTGGGGAAAATCGATCATGATCCAATCAACTTCCAAGGATTCTACTTTTCTGCGGACTCAGCCGGGGAGGGAAATCATTCTACTTCACTGGAGAGTACGACCCTGGTGCGGAATTTCAATTTCGCCGGGGAAGAAAGGGTCATCTGCCTTCGGGGGAGAGTACAACTCTGCAGGGGAATACAACATCAGCCGTTTCAACACTTTATTGGGGAAGAGGGAATCATCGAACTTCAGGAGAGAGCATGACTCTGGTGGGGAATCCCAATTCCGCTGGAGACTTCAGTCTGGCACCATCAGTTACTGCATCCTTCGGCATACGAACAGCCTCCTGCGAAACCTGCACTTGTGACCCGGTGCGGGGGGAGACACCTGCTTTGGTGACTTTACTGGGGAAAACACGAGCTCCAGTACCCAAACATTTCTATGAACTCTGCACTTGTGACCCGGTGCTGGGGGACATGAGCTTCGGCCTTTGACTTAGCCGATGAGGTGACATTCCTTCAGGATGCGCCTGCTCGGGGAAGAAAATCCTCTACCTGGGGAAGACATATCAATGCTCACCATCTTGCGTTTAGATTCTACGGAGGAGAGACTACTGAACTCTGCTGGGGAAGGAGGACTCATCCTGCTTCGGGGATACGCACGGCACATCTTCTGGCAAGGTGCTACACCTGCAACAACACAAACAAACAGACAAGATACCCTCCTCAAAGGGGCCTATCCAGGTTATTATCTCGTGACAATATTCAGTTAACTAGTTGTTTCAACAATCAATGGGCCTAGGCCCGCAAGTTTATGTATGCGCATTTTATCAAAAACACATCGGCGTTCTCATTCGCAAACAAAACAGATAAATGCTAAGCAGTCAAGTAGAATTGCTGAATAATGTGCATTTTATTGATGATGAACCCCTGAACGGGCAAAAATGTTTTACAACAGAGGCAAGCTCCTGGAATGAGGAAACCGCGCAAAAAGGAAAACATAAATATACATCAGTATATACAAATGTCGGCAATCGAGGCGTAGACGAACACCATGAGTTGATCCCTCTAAGACCCACTCGACTTTGATACTTCTCCGATGCTTCAGCTTTGGAAGAGATTGATTCAGATAAACGGCCCTCAGGTCTTCCGAACCACTAATCAATGAAAGTCCATACGCGGAACGCAGTCATTTGCTTATTTAAATCCCTAACTTTTGCGTGAACCGCCCTTCACGGGTTTTCAGTTCACCGGGATACCCTTTTTTGCCGAAGCCGCCCAGTGTAGGTTTTCGACTTCGCGGGTGTACATTTTTTCAATATATCCCTAATTTTTGCCCGAACCTTTTATTCTGTTTTTGGTTCGCCGGGATGCCCCTTTTTTGCCTGGACTCTTTCTTTTTTGTCCAGCGGGTCTCTTTCAAGCAAAGTATTTTTTAACTGCGTCCGCGTTCACCGGGGATGCAAAATCTTCACCATCCATCGTGGATAACAACAACGCTCCTCCCGAGAAGACCTTGCTGACGACATACGGCCCTTCGTAATTCGGAGTCCACTTGCCCCAGTGATCGGAGTGTGGCGGAAGAATCCTCTTCAGGACGAGATCACCCGTCTGAAAGCTTCGAGGACGCACCTTCTTATCATAAGCTTTCTTCATTCGGCTTTGGTACAGGCGACCAAATGCAATTGATGCTAACCTCTTCTCGTCCATCAGGCTGAGTTGGTTCAAGCGATTCGTAATCCATTCTGCTTCGTCGAGTTTCACATCAACCAAAACTCGTAAAGAAGGAATCTCCACTTCTAGCGGTAGGACAGCTTCCATACCGTACACCAAGGAGAAAGGAGTTGCCCCGGTCGACGTACGCACCGTAGTACGATAACCGTGCAAGGCAAACGACAGCATCTCGTGCCAATCTTTATACGTCACAACCATCTTCTGAACAATCTTCTTGATGTTCTTGTTGGCCGCTTCAACAGCGCCATTCATCTTTGGCCGGTAAGGAGATGAGTTGTGGTGTTCGATCTTGAAGCTCTGGCACAGCTCCTTTATCATCTTGTTATTCAAATTCGAACCATTATCAGTAATGATCCGCTCGGGAATTCCATAGCGACAGATGATGTCCCTCTTTATGAATTTAGCTACCACCTGCTTGGTCACATTAGCGTACGAGGCTGCCTCCACCCATTTGGTGAAGTAGTCGATAGCTACCAGAATGAAACGATGACCATTGGATGCGGTGGGCTCGATCTTGCCTATCATGTCGATGCCCCACATGGAGAATGGCCAAGGGGAGGACATGACATTCAACGGGCACGGCGGCACATGAACTTTATCAGCATAAATTTGGCATTTGTGACATTTCTTCGCGAATCTGAAGCAATCCGACTCCATAGCCAACCAGTAATATCCTGCTCTCAGGATCTTTCTCGTCATGGCATGCCCGCCGGCGTGCGTACCAAATGTGCCCTCATGGACTTCTTCCATGAGCATACTTGCTTCCTTCTCATCCACACATCTGAGTAGCACGAGATCGTGGTTTCTCTTATACAGCACTCCATCAGGGTTGAGGTAAAAGTTCCCAGATAACCTCCTCAGAGTCTTCTTATCCTGGGTTGACGCGCCCGCAGGATACTTCTTGGTCATAAGGAAGGTCTGGATATCGTGGAACCATGGCTTGCCGTCGGTGGCATCATCGATTGCGAACACGAACGCTGGTCTGTCAAGACGCGAAAGCATAATTCTTGGAGCCTCATTCCAATAATTGACTTTATACATTGAAGCCAACGTGGCTAAAGCATCAGCCATCTGATTTTCAGCCCGGGGTACATGATGAAGTTCTACTCGGTCAAAGAACGGAAGCAGCCTCCTGGTGTAATTCATGTACGGCACTAGATTCGCTTGACGAGTTTCCCACTCCCCTTTGATCTGATTGATTACAAGCGCTGAGTCACCATATATGTCTAGATTCTTGATTCTCAAATCAATTGCCTCTTCTAGACCCATAATACATGCTTCATACTCGGCTTCGTTGTTGGTAACTGGAAACGTCAGTCTTGCAGTAAACGGGATGTGGGATCCGTGAGGAGTCGTGATGATAGCCCCAATACCACTTCCATAGGAATTAACCGCTCCATCGAATATCAACTTCCACTGAGACTTCCTATCTGGCCCCTCATCGGGCAATGGCTCATCGCAATCCTTCGCTTTGAGAAACATAATGTCCTCGTCAGGGAATTCGAACTTCATCGGCTGATAGTCTTCGATTGGCTGTTCGGCAAGGTAGTCAGACAATACGCTTCCCTTGATGGCTTTCTGGGAGACGTACTGAATATCATATTCTGTTAACACCATCTGCCATCTGGCAATCCTGCCCGAAAGAGCCTGCTTTTCGAAGACGTACTTGATCGGATCCATCTTCGAAATCAGCATAGTGGTGTGATTGAGCATATACTGTCGTAGACGTTTGGCAGCCCAAGCTAATGCGCAACACGTCTTCTCCAGCATCGAGTATCGAGATTCACACTCAGTGAACTTTTTACTCAAATAATAAATGGCATGCTCTTTTCTGCCCGTCTCGTCGTGCTGACCGAGAACACACCCCATACTATTCTCCAGAACTGTCGAGTACATGATTAATGGCCGTCCAGCCACTGGGGGTATCAAGATTGGAGGTTCTTGAAGATACTGCTTTATCTTATCGAATGCCTTCTGGCAATCCTTATTCCAAGTAATCGCCTGATCTTTCTTTAAAAGCTTGAACATCGGTTCACAAGTGGCCATGAGCTGAGAGATAAACCTTGCAATGTAGTTTATTCGGCCCAAGAAACCACGAACTTCTTTTTCTGTTTTCGGCGCTGGCATTTCTTGGATAGCTTTTATCTTTGCAGGATCAACTTCAATACCTCGTTCACTAACGATAAACCCCAATAACTTTCCGGACCGCACTCCGAAAGTGCACTTGCTAGGATTCAGCCTCAGCCTGAACTTCCTAAGCCTTTCAAACAGCTTCAATAGGTTGACCAGATGCTCTTCCTCCGTTTGGGACTTTGCAATCATGTCATCAACATAGACCTCGATCTCATGATGAATCATATCATGAAACAAAGTTACCATTCCTCGCTGGTAAGTGGCCCCTGCGTTCTTCAGACCGAAAGGCATTACCTTATAGCAAAACGTGCCCCAGGGGGTGATAAACGTCATTTTCTCCATGTCCTCCGGCGCCATCTTAATCTGATTGTAACCGGAGAAGTCATCCATGAACGAAAACACGGAAAACTGGGCTGTATTGTCGACCAACACATCGATATGAGGCAACGGGAAATCATCCTTAGGGCTCGCCCTGTTCAAATCCCGATAATCGACGCACATACGTACCTTACCGTCCTTCTTCGGTACAGGCACTATGTTGGCGACCCACGGAGGGTAAGTGGTAACGGCTAGAAATCCTGCGTCCAACTGCTTCTGGACCTCTTCTTTGATTTTTACAGCCATGTCTGGTCTCGTCCTCCTGAGCTTCTGCTTGACTGGAGGGCAATCTTCTCGCAACGGCAAGCGATGAACCACGATATCTGTGTCAAGTCCGGGCATATCCTCATATGACCAAGCAAAGACGTCACTATACTCTCGAAGCATCTCGACCAGTCTATGCTTGACATCATTCTGCAGCGCAGCCCCTACTCTGACATTCCTGATGAGCTCCTCAGAACCCAGATTTATGATCTCAATATCCTCCTCGTGAGGCAGAATAACCTTCTCCTCTTGTCTCAACAAGCGGGCCAACTCTTCCGGAAGGTCTTCGTCTTCATCAATCTCACCCTCGGCTTGATAGATCGGGCAATCAAAGTCGTAGTGAGCCGTAGAGGGTCCAGAGTCGATGTCATCTGTTACGTGGATCCTGCAATAACAAGGGTTAAGTTTAAAGCAAGAATATGCAGGTTAGCACGAGCCTCGTTGCCATTTTGCTGTTTTTCGAAACAAACATAAAGCATGAATAACAGAGAACACAATATTTGATTACGAAGAAAACGCCTTTTATTTATTAACAAAATGCATACACATAATCCAACAAGGCCCTGACAGTAAAACCACTATGCCCCGGGCAAGACATAGGGTTGTACAAAGATTGTAAAAAAAGCAAATCATTACTCTTCACTTGTCAGCTTGATAATCTCCTTGATGGTCCAATTGTGGAGGCACTCGCCTGGCTTGCTCGGTTGAATCCAGGCATCAAGATCACAATCACTATCCCCGCTGTCCTCAGACGTTGCGTTGATGCTTTCGAAAATTACGCCCCCCTTGGTGAATAAGATCGGCCCCTTCCCATGAGACGAACTGCCAGAAGAAGATGAAGCTTCAGCTCCAGGAGAATACCCCAATCCAAACTTATCCTGTTTGATTGGTATGTCCAAGACATGCCCCCAGCCTGGGGTGGAACCAGCTTCGACAACAGCCCGAGCTTCCTTAAACGAGGAGAGGTTCAACTCTTGCTTCTCTGCAACAACGGGAGCTACCTCCTTCACCCTGACGGTTTCAAATGCTTGGCAAAGGGTCTCATGGATCTCACCATCCATTTCAACGTATTTAAAGGACGACAGGTGGCTTACCATGATGTCCTCCTCTCCACAGACTGTCACTATGCTGCCCCCAACAGCATATTTAAGCTTCTGATGCAGCGTGGACGTCACGGCACCAGCAGAATGGATCCACGGCCGACCTAAGAGGCAACTATAGGCGGGCATGATATCCATGATATAGAACACCGCATTAAACGTCTCTGGACCAACTTGAATTGGCAGGGTCAATTCTCCGAAGACGTGGCGCTTGGTTCCGTCAAAGGCCTTCACGACCAGATCACTGGGCGTGCACAGCAGTCCCCGGGTATCCAACTTCATCAGTGCCTTCTTCGGAAGCACGTTAAGCGAGGAACCCGTATCCACCAGAACGTGTGACATAATCGTGCCTCTGCACTCTATTGAGACGTGCAAGGCGCTATTGTGATCTCTTCCCTTAGGAGTCAGCTCCAGATCTGTAAATCCCAGCCCATTACCAGCATTGACATGGGCTACTACTTCCTCGAGTTGATTCACTGATATCTCCTGCGGCACGTATGCAGCATTCAATACTTTCAGTAATGCGTTGCGGTGCGCTTCAGAACACAGCAACAGGTTAAGAATCGAGATCTTTGACGGAGTCTGGTGAAGATGATCTACAATTTTGTAGTCACTTTTCCTGATTAGCCGCATAAACTCTTCAGCATCTTTAACCAGCAAGTCTTTCTCTGCCCCTGCAGGGACCTCTTCAACAGCTTTACCTTTACCTTTATCCACAGCGTCAGCTCGGACCACTTTCTCTGCTGCAACTTCTGCTGGTGCGAATACTCTTCCGCTTCTAGTGATGCCACTGACTTCAGTAAGATTCTGCGCAGTCGATCCGGATGGCTCAAGCTCTATCTTCTGACCATTACAATAAACTTCGGCGCCATAATTCCATGGAACGGCATTGGTACTCTCGAATGGGATTGGTCCGGCCCTGGTGATGGTGATAGAAGGCGGACGAGGCGCAGAAATAGTAATAGGGTGACGAGGAATAGTAATGGTAGCAACTTCGTCTGCCTGCTTCAGCACGACTTCCCCTGATGCACTCTCAACGCTCCGACTGAATTGCAAAATACCCTCGGACATCAGACTTTGGATACCTTCGATCAGTTGCTCACACCCATCAGGAAGCGTAGCACAAGCCATACATAGCTCTCCACATCCAGGAAAGAAGCCCTTCTTCAGCAACTTAGCCTTGACAAAACTCAACGGCGTCTTCAAATCCTTGACATCGGTCAGCAAGTCTGAATTCTCCTCAGTGATAACAGCATTTACTCCGCCCCCCTTATGATGAGGCATTGGATTTTTGGTGACGTTGGGCACGCTGTCAGAAAAGTTGATAACCTTGGCGTCCACCAAGTCCTGGACTTTGTGCTTAAAAGCTTTACAATTCTCAACCGTATGGCCAGGTGCCCCAGAATGAAATTCACAAGTAGCATTAGCATCATACTCTGGTGGTGGTGCCCCTGTTAAGGGAGCCATTGTCCTTTTATGAACTAATTGGAGCTGAAGCAACGTCTGCAGAAGCTGTGCATACGGCATAGGAGGAGTTTCCAAATGACGGTTTGCTAGGGGACCCCGATTCTGATATCTCTTATATCCCTGATTATTCTGTTGCTGGGGCTGCTGCTGCGGCTGCGGGGGAGCAGCTGGGATGTTTATGCTAGCAATCTGAGGCTGAGGGCCCTTGCCTTTTCTCCTAGCATTAGTGACAGCACTGGCATCTCCCTCTCGGCGCTTGCCAGTATAGGGTTTCTTGCTAGCTCCTCCAGCTGAGGATGATTCGCCCTGAATTTTTCCGATCTTTATATCGTTCTCAACATGCTCGCCCAAAGTGATGAGGGCCGAGAACGTTCCAGACATGCCACTGATCAGCTTTTCATAATAGACTCCAGGAAGGGTAGCCACGAACATTTGCACCAGCTCACGTTCTACCATGGGCGGTTGAACCCGAGCAGCCAATTCACGCCACCGCTGGGCGTACTCCTTGAAGCCTTCATTGTTCCGCTGCGAGAGATTCTGAAGCTGAACTCGTTTGGGAGCCAAGTCGCTATTGTATTGATAGTGGAGAACAAAAGCTTCTGCAAGATCTTTCCAGGTGCGCACAGCAGCGGGCTCCAAACCCATATACCATTCGAGCGATGGACCAGAAAGACTATCCTGAAAGAAGTGCATCAGCAGCTTCTCATCGTCAGAATAAGCGGACATCTTTCTATAATAAGATCGGAGGTGAACACGGGGACAAGTGGTGCCCCTATACTTCTCAAAGATAGGCACCTTGAACTTGTGAGGTACTTTAAAGTCAGCAATCAACCCAAGTTTGGCCATGTCAACGCCCAATGTGTTCTGATTTTCTATATCTCTCATCTTGTCTTCCAGCGCCTTGAACCTGAGTCGAGCCTCAGCAGTCAACTCTGCCTCTACACCTCTCTGAGAGAAAATGTCATCCTGATGGTCCTCCAGCCACGGTTGAGGCACCACCATATTTCCTGCACCAACATTGCCGTTGACCGGCCCCATGTTAACATTGGCTCCCAAACCACCATTGCCGGCGCCTGCCGCATTAAGTCCGAGATTAGTCATAAGATTGCCGTTAGCACTTCCGTTGCCCCCGGCAGCAGGAACAACGTTCTGTGGAGTATCCCCTTGAGGAGGAGTGGGCACGGCCCCGCCGTGAAGTATTCCATTACTGTCAACCCTGGAGATGAGAGGTTGAACCAAAGTACGAAGCTGGTCTTGCCCATTCGCAACTACTTGCATCAACTCCATAAAACGATCCATCCGTTCACGAAGCTCTTGAACATCTGACTGTACCTGGTCCATGATTCTCGTTTGATTGGCGCGAGTTGAGTAGCGGTGGATGAATCTTTGATCAATCCTGGAGATCGAAAACAGCTCGGAACCTGAATACCTGAAACCTGTCAACATCAAAGGTTAGGAAAAGGTAACAGGATGTATGTCATGCAAAAATGCTTTATGTAGATGCAGGCGTGTGTCTGTGTGCTTGAGAGATTGTCCCCCGATCCTGGCACCTGCTGACAATAATAAGGAGAGGAATCTGGGCCCAATCATGGAAGTAGAAACCTCACATAGCAATAGTCAGATTCGACACATCAAGGACCGAGAACTCGTACGCATCAGTCTTCCTGAGAAAGGCTGCAGTAACGCAATAAAAGGCGAGAGATCCTGGATCGGGAAAACGGTACCTGTCACAGACACACGCTAATGGAATGATTATGCAAGCTAATGCAAAATGCAGGTATGCAACAATATATCCAGGTGGCTGCTGTGGAGATTCGGTGTCAACAGTCACTGATGAGAAGGAAACCCCGGTGTAAAACCGCTGATCTGATCTGCTTGAGAATAACCATCTGATAGGATCGAGATCAAAATTCTGCCTTGACAAGAGCGAGTGCCCGATAACAAAGACCCCGGATGCGAGATCAAGGAATATCTGTTGATGAAGTCTTCAGACCCCCAAATCAAAAATCTGCCCTCTCAAGAACAAATGCACAGCTGCTGATGAGATCTTCAAACCCCACTCAAAATCTGCCCTATCAAGAACAAACAACAACTGCCGATGAGATCTTCAGACCCCACTCAAAATCTGCTCCGTCCAGAACAAACCACTGACGATAATACACTGATCAAAGCCTGCTCTATCGAGAACAGACAAACACCCGACGATAAGATCCTCTGATCAAATCCTCGCTCTATCAAGAACAGTCACATCTGATACTGAGAACCCTGATACCAACGTAACTGATTCACTGTCGAGAAAACCAGGTAGTCTGGAGGTCAAAGTTTCCTGCAATATCCCGACCCCACTCACAGGTATGATAGACCTAATCCACGGACAAAGGTACGACATCCTATGCGGTCATCAGCGTCACAGACTTTCACGAGTGACAATACGATTCCCGGAAGGAGTGGCATCGTCAAGTCATGAAGAGGCCTCTCTTAGCTGACTTCCAAATGATCGGTCCCCAGAGTCGACAATCCTCACGTCTGGACTCCCCTCAGATCCTCAGGACCGGAAAGGAGCACCTCTGCAAGAATCTCGTCTGAGCGCAGATTTTCGTAGGGAACTGTGCCTGCTCAGCAGACAGGTTCGTCTACTACTTCTCCGCAACTATATCTAGGTGTGTACTCAAGCCCAGGTACGGCTTTTCACTCACAGTAACATCCCTCTCCCACAGCAGCACAGATAATCATATCAAACTGGAAATAAAATGCGGGAAACAAAATGCGGGAAGTAAAGATGCGATAAATAAACGTAACCCAACAAGCAAACATACAAACGATAGGATTGACTCGCGTAGGGGATGGGAAACGGTCCCAGCATAAGGGATAGGAAAAGTCCCTAGATGCCATGAATGTCCCCAGCAGAGTCCCCAGCAGAGTCGCCAGCTGTCGCTTGCGCGAAAATAAGGTGCCGGCATGACAGAAGAGTCGCCACCTTTCGTTATTTATCCCTCGGAGCGGGAAAGGAAACGATCGGAGAAACCTGACGAATAAGGGTAAGACAAGGTCATCGCAACCGTTGTCTGGGTTCGGGAGTCGGTTACGCAAGGGGAAGGTATTAGCACCCCTCACGTCCGTCGTACTCGACGGGATCCTCGCTTGTATGTTTACTTGGACGGGTTGGTTATAATCTATCTACCTATCAAGGCTGGCTGAAAAAGAAAAGAAAAATGACTCGGCAAAGCATCGCGCTTTATGCCTACGTATTCCCGTCTGGAACGAGAAATCAGAGTCAACGTAGTTCGGCTAACTACGGGTGAAGGTGGAAAGGTTGCTCGCTAGGACGTCGCATCCTATGCCTACGTACTTTCATCTGGTATGAAAGATCAGAGCAAACGTAGTTCGGGAAACTACGGGTTATCTCCTGAAAGAAGTGCTTTTTATTGTATTTGCGATCTCAACCGCACTAGAGACTATGACCTGAGAGGGAATGCATCCTTTCTCAGATAGCTCAAGGCTCGTAGCGTACGAAAGAAATCATTCATGATTACTGTGTTTTAAACTGCTTCAAGATGAGAAGAGAACAGGCCCAACTAGGAGGGAGACTATCAAGTCCTACTGTTATCATGCCATGGATTCGTCCTATGGTTGAGGTTTGAACAGGGAACTCCTAGATGTTGTCATGCATAGGTTTCAACCTAAAGTCTATCATCAAATCCTTATCAAAGGAAATGAGAGTCCTAAGGGATCATGTCAATGATACACCAAAACAGACAAAAGCATCAGCTTTAAACAGTAAAATGCATGCAATGCAAGTGAGGGAGGAAATGTGTGTGGGGCTTCAGCCTCCACAAGCTCGTCTCGACCTCAAGCCAGTCATGAAATAACAGTAATCATACTGAAAATAAACAACATGCTATCAAGCAATGAACAGATAAAAGAAATGAAGTGCCATCAGGCAAACAAAACACATGCTTGAGAAAGAAAGAATCTACTCTCCTACCCTAAAACACAATCTGAATCAAATCTAAGCAAAGCCCTAAAGCAAAACCTAACTGTAATACCCCAAATTTTACCCTTATATTTAGCCAGTCATTTCGCATATCATCTCATATGTACATTGCTAACCGCTAACCAGTTATGGAGGTTTTTGTTTTGCAGATTTGGTTCCAGGGGTATTTCGGTCATTTTACACAACTTCTGCTAATTCCTTGAAGACGGGTTGTTATTAAGTTCTGAGGCGTTTGATACACTATTTTAGAGGCGTTTACTTATCCCCAGTTCTGATTGTATCAAGGTGCCAATTTGATGTGGTCGGTATTAAAACTTGTCAAGCACAACTGGATTTAAGATACATTCCATCGCTCATGGTTTATTTCCAAAGCGCTTCCGTTCTGTTATTAAGGCACAGTCATAATTGGGTATTGTTGGTTTGTGGCTCTCGGCGTTTGGTCAGGGGAATTTAATTACGATTAGTTTTGTTGTTGAGGCTGAAATTGTCGTGATTACGGTGCACATACGTATTTGGTTACGAAATGGTGGGTTAACATTTAAAAGGGATTTTAATCAGATGATGAGATTAGGATTACAAATGAGACGAGTCCACAAATAAGAATATCACTTGGGAGTGTTTATGTTTTATGCCTATGTTAATGAATTAGATACTTGTGGATTTATTCACAAATATTTATATTTTTAACTAAGAATAAAATATAAATGAGTTCAAATTTTGGGAATTTTATTTCATAAAAGAATCTCATCATACAAGAAATAAAGAATACTTCACATTTCAGAAATAATGTTACAAGGAATTACATTGATCCTTAAGGTATCTATCCTAAATCCTAAGAACATCTAAGTGTCTTCATGCTGTCTTTAAGCTTCGCCGCAAATCTCGACTAACCTGCACACTAAAGCAAAACAAACCATATAGAAAAATGTTAAAAGTTGTTTTTGACACTCTCAGAACAGTGTCATCATCGAGTGCCGGGAGTGGCACAACCGAAGCTGCGTCCTACCCCCGTTACCGATCCGCGCCGTGGGCGTCAGATCAGGTAACACCTGTTCTTATCATTACGGGACATCCGAGAGATAGAAGTAATAAAAGAAGCGGGACTGTTTCGTTTTGCCGCGATTGGATTTCCAAACTGATACGAGAATAAGGCAACATGGGCAAGTTTGGACTCAGACCCGGATGCCGGCAGGTCTGAGTCGCTTTGGTTCCGAAGTTTCCAACACCTGAAAAGCCACAAACGCATCAATGTCAGATTCAGAATTTGGAACTCAAAACCTAAATAGTTCAGGAGCAGCATCAGTTCTGAACCATGTACAGAAAATGGCGACTTCACTGGGGACTCCTAACTTTTGAGGGTTATCCCTAACTTGTTCATATTTATTACTATCTGTGTTATTATTCATTTGCATGTATATATTTGTGCTTTGATTGTGGGACTGTTCCTTGTGCTGTGAGATGAGTCCTACACCCGGATCTAGTGTACCTTAGGTAAATGGCAATAGACCAAGGAAACTGTACGACGTATATCGATACGGTTGATCTGGTGGCCATAGTTAGTGCGACTTCGTGGTTGGTGCTTATATTCCTTAAGTCAAGTTGAGGATAATACTGAGGCTGCCATATGTTGTCAATGCACTAACTGACTTTTAGAACCCTAGTTAACTCATCTTGGCCTTTAGAAAGTAGTGAGGTAACCGGCTTTGGTGCAGACTGAAGTTGGTTGACACTCGATACTACGCTCATTGAGATCTTAAACTTGGAGGGTTTTGGTTGGCAAGTAAGTTGCCTTCTGAACAACCACCCTTGTGAAGGATCAATGATATTGAGATCCCTTAGAACCGGGTTACTTTTGTAGGACAGGATGAACCATCTAACTTCAGGGGAGGGTACTTGCCTTTGAACTTCATGAAATCTTCATCCACATTTTAGCATCATTTACTTTTTTGCATTGCATGTGTCTCCCGATTTCTCACACTCGGTTCTCTCACCTTCCAGTTTCGTCACCCTGAGTTCTCGGCACCAATACAACACCAGAGCTCAAACTCGGAAAAGAATGGAGGATCAGGCAAAAGAGATTGATCGCCTTAGCAATGAACTTGAAGACCTTCGAGGGGGTATGGGGCGTATGATGGAATTGTTACATGTCATGAATGCTAAGATGGATACCCAGCCCACTGTTGTTTCTGAGATTACCGGCGTTACTGTGGACCCTCCACCAAGTGTGACCGTAGCAAGGGACCCACCTTATGGTCTTGCTCCCGGTTTTGTGCCTCCTCAAGCCACTGTTCCGATTAATCAACCTGTTCAGCAAGCCGTGCCCTTGTTTTCTGAAGTTTCTAGGGGGGCTCCTATCTTTGCACCACCTGTTGTACACACTCGTGCGCAACCGTACTTCAATGAGACAGTTTTTGATAATCTTGATGAGAATGTTGAGGGTTATGAGAAACATGATAAGCTTCGTGAGGAAGTAAACACTATCGTCCAGAGATTGAAAAAGGTAGAGGGTGATCAAATTTTTGGGACTGCTGCAAGGGATGTTTGTTTGGTCTCAGGTTTGGTTATTCCCCCGAAGTTCAAAACTCCGAACTTCGATCGTTATGAAGGTGCCACCTGTCCTAAGAGTCATCTGATCATGTATTATCGCAAAATGGCTGCCCATGTTGAGAACGATAAACTGATGATTCATTGCTTCCAAGACAGTTTGAAGGGTGCTTCTTCCAAGTGGTATTTAACTTTGGACCAATCCCGCATTAAGAGCTTTCAAGATTTATCTGACGCTTTCATCAAACACTACAAGTACAATATGGATCTGGCTCCTGACAGAAGACAGTTGCTGAGTATGTCACAAAAGAATTCTGAGTCATTCAAAGAGTATGCTCAAAGGTGGAGAGAGACTGCTTCGCAGGTAGAACCTCCTTTGACCGAGAAAGAGTTAGCTGATTGGTTTGTCGACACGGTCCGTCCAGAATTTTACGAGAGAATGGTGGGTAGTGTGACTTCAAATTTCTCCGACATCGTTGCTGTGGGTGTCAAGATTGAATTGGGTATGAAGAGTGGTAAAATGACAAATAATCATGGCGCTTCTAAGGATCAGCCGAAGAAACCACCGTATAGCTCCCAGAAAAAGAAGGAGAGTGAGACTAATGCTATATCCTCTGGTAGACCAAGGGAACGCTTTTATCGGCATCCGCAAGGTTATGCTCAACCTCAAGGGTACCCAGTCCAATATGCTCAACAACCCTATGTGGCAGCTATTACTCCTTCTTTCAATCAACAGGTTCCCATGTATCAACCTATGCAACAACCTCCTGTTTATCCGCCTCCTGTCAACTATCTACAGGCGCCCAACGCTCCTGCTCCTCAACAGCCAAAGAGTCCGGCTCCTCGCCAGAATGTTCCGAACAGAAGAACGTATAAGCCTTGTCCGCCGATTCCGATGACCTTCACCGAGTTGTATCCCTCTTTGGTCAAGCAAGGTCTAATCACTACTCGGGCTTTGGGTCCGCCTCCTAATCCTCTACCCGCCAATTACAACGCCGCTGCTCATTGTTTATTTCATGAGGGTGCGCCTGGTCACGATCTGGAAAATTGTTATGCTCTCAAAAATATTGTCAGGGATTTATTGGAAAAGAAGATTTTGTCATTTGAAGATCCTCAACCAAATGTTAAGAAGAACCCTTTTCCTAACCATGAGAGTGTCAATGCCATTAGTGCTGATTCAGAGGAAGGTTATGCCCTTGATGTTGAACAGATTAAGACTCCTCTTAAGATGTTCCATTCGAAACTGTTTGAAGCCGGTTTGGTAGATACTTCCCACGCTGCATGCGTAAGTTGTGAAGCCAGTATTAAGGGTTGTGTGTTGGTTCAGAATGATGTGCAGAGTTTGATTAATGAGGGTGTTTTACAAGTGACAAGCCAAGCCAAGAAGGATGTAGTCGCTGTGGTTGAGCCTGTATTCCATCAGCCTGAATCAAAGGGTAAGGTACCAGTGTTTAATCTATCAGGGGCAGGCTCCGCCAATCTCGTGTTCGATATGCCGAGGTCGTATATCCCTGAAGTGAATCAGCCTAAGCCTATAGTTATTCGAAGACCGAGTCCGTTTCCTTTCAGTGATCCTAAAGCCGTGCCTTGGAAATACGACGTAACGATGATTGACAAGGAGTCTGGGAAGGTTATTCCGAAGGAAGAGGGTAAGGATACTGTGACCAATATCGCAGAGGTAAGCAGGATGACCCGCAGTGGCCGTGTGTTTACTCCCCGTTCTAATGAGGTTCCACCTAAGGAGACCACTAATATCCCAGTGGCCGTCAAAGACAAAGGTAAGGGAGCCGTTACGAATGATGAAGATGCTGAGTTTTTGAGGATCATCAAGAAAAGTGACTATAAAGTTATCGACCAACTTCATCAGACTCCTTCCAAGATTTCGATTTTATCTCTGTTGATGAGTTCACCCGCTCATAGGATGGCCTTGCAGAAGGTTTTGACTCAAGCACATGTGGATCAAGATATCAGCACCAGTCGGTTTGATAGTGTGATTGCCAATTTGACCGCCTGTAACACCCTTAGTTTCAGCAATGAAGAGTTACCGAAAGAGGGTCCGAACCATAATCGTGCTTTACATATATCGGTGAAATGTCAGGAAGACAATTTAGCTAGAGTGCTAGTAGACACCGGGTCTTCTCTGAATGTTCTACCCAAGAGGGTTCTTGATAAGTTGGCTTGTAAAGAGACTGTGTTGAAACCTACTCCTTTGGTCGTCAAGGCTTTCGATGGCTCTCGTCGATCGGTAATGGGGGAGGTTGAGCTACCTATCCTGATCGGTCCGCAAGTTTTTAATATCACGTTTCAAGTCATGGACATTAATCCCAATTACAGTTGTTTACTTGGAAGGCCGTGGATTCATGCCGCTGGGGCGGTAACCTCAACTTTACATCAAAAGATGAAGTTCGTGATCGATGGAAAGCTGGTTATTATACACGGTGAGGAAGATCTGATGGTCAGTAACCTGTCTTCTTTCCGTTACATCGAGGCCGATGAGAATGCTTTAGAAATCTCCTTTCAAGCACTTGAGATCGCCAATGCTGTTCTGCTGGAGGTCGAAGAGACAGTGGGTCAGGGTAATCCATCTTTTGCATCTCTGAAGAGCACCAAATCAACAATTGACAGGGGCATTCCTGAAGGTTGGGGAGAGGTAATTGATGTCAAGACCAAGACTGATCGCTCTGGGTTGGGTTACAAACCAACTCAGAATGGAGCTGCCACCACTGTCGAGGGGCGTCCGAAGGTTATCCAAGAAGTATTTGTCAGCAGAGGTTTCCAAGTCAATGCCATCAGCGACTGTGAAGAAAATGAAGAGCTGAGCAACCTGGTGTTTAAGGGTGATGCAGTTTTGAACAACTGGGAGGCCGTAGAGATCCCTGTTATCTTTCCCTTGTCAAAGTAATTGTTTTTTAAAGTTTCCTTTGCATTTTCAAATAAAAATCTGTAGCTCTGCCCAAGGCTATAGGGTCGTTTTGTCGGGCCACCTTTCATTTCTAAAAGGATATTAATAAAAGCATTTTGTTCAATTCCACTTTGGTTCATTTGCGTTTTTCGTTTTCACTTTTAAAAATGAAATTGGCAACCTTTCTTCCAAAAATAATAATAAAAAAAAAACAGCATTTCATTCTTACATATCTTCGAGCATTTTAATTAAGTAAGCCTTCCATCATGCAGAGACATCATAAACCTTGTTGGATCCAATGACCTTGCTGACACTCCTGACTGGGATGCACCCATCAATCAAGCTGAGGACGAGGGTGAAGAAGATTTTGAAGTACCCACTGAACTGACAAGATTGATTGAGTACGAGTACACAGAGCTTCAACCGCATAAAGAGCAGGTGGACCTAATTAAGCTCGGTACGGATGAGAGCAAGAAAGAGGTCAAGATTGGTGCAATGCTTGGGACGGAGATTAGGCCGAGGTTGATTGAGTTGTTAAAAGAGTATATTGATGTGTTTGCATGGTCGTATCAAGATATGTCGGGCCTAGACACGGATATTGTTGTTCACAAGTTGCCGCTTAAGCCAGATTGTCCACCTATCAAACAAAAGCTTCGAAGAACGAGACCCGACATGGCTTTGAAGATTCGAGATGAGGTTAAAAAGCAGTTGGATGCAGGTTTCTTGGCAGTCGCGAAATACCCAGATTGGGTTGCCAACATTGTGCCAGTACCTAAGAAGGACGGTAAAGTTAGGATGTGTGTAGACTACAGGGATCTGAACAAAGCAAGTCCGAAAGACGACTTCCCCCTGCCACATATTGATACACTGGTAGACAATACAGCCAGTTTTGCGTTGTTTTCATTTATGGATGGTTTCTCTGGCTATAATCAGATCAAGATGGATCCCGATGATCGAGAGAAGACTACTTTCATTACTCCTTGGGGAACTTTCTGCTACAAAGTCATGCCCTTCGGTTTAAAGAATGCAGGGGCAACTTACCAACGCGCTATGACCACTCTTTTTCATGATATGATGCACAAAGAGATTGAGGTGTATGTGGACGATATGATAGCCAAATCTCAGAGTGAAGAGGAGCATTTAGACCATTTGGTGAAGCTGTTTGAACGACTCAGGAAATACCAGTTGAAATTGAATCCTGCAAAATGTACCTTCGGTGTCAGATCCGGAAAATTGCTTGGTTTCATTGTTAGCCAGCGAGGGATTGAGGTGGATCCTGACAAAGTCCGAGCCATTCAAGATATGCCGGCTCCGTGAACCGAGACGCAAGTTAGGGGTTTTCTGGAACGTCTGAATTACATTTCCAGGTTTATCTTTAATATGACTGCTACTTGTGAGCCGATATTCAAGTTGCTTTGCAAGGGGCAGACAGTTGAGTGGAACCCTGATTGTCAGAAAGCGTTTGAGAAGATTAAGGGTTATTTGCAAGATCCCCCTATTCTGATCCCGCCCGTACCTGGAAGACCGTTGTTTATGTACCTTACTGTTCTCGAGAAGTCTATGGGTTGTGTGCTTGGACAACATGATGAGACTGGAAAAAAGGAACATGCGATTTATTACCTGAGCAAGAAGTTTACCGATTGCGAAAACAGATACTCACCATTGGAGAAAACTTGTTGTGCATTGGCATGGGCCGCTAAGCGCCTTCGGCAGTATATGGTCTGTCATACCACGTTATTGATTTCTAAAATGGATCCGATCAAGTACATTTTTGAAAAACCTGCTCAAACCGGGAGGCTAGCCCGTTGGCACATGTTGTTATCCGAATATGACATCCAATATGTACCCCAGAAGGCGATTAAGGGTAGTATTTTATCTGATTATCTTGCAGACCAGCCAGTTGAAGATTATGAACCTCTTAAGCTCGATTTTCCTGATGAGGATATTTTGTTGATTAAAAGAGATTGTGAAGAGCCAGATCCGAGCGAAGGTCCAGAACCAGGACTTTGGTGGAGGATGATGTTTGATGGTTCCTCAAATGTCAATGGGCATGGTATAGGCGCCGTTTTGATGAACCCAAAGGGTGGATTTACTCCATTTACAGCAAGGTTGGACTTTGAGTGTACTAATAACGTCGCAGAGTATGAAGCATGTATCCTCGGCCTCGAAGCAGCGATTCACCTCCGAATCAAACTCCTTAAAGTAAGTGGTGACTCAGCTTTGGTTATCTACCAGGTACAAGGCAAATGGGAAACGAAGAATGAAAGGTTAATCCCTTATAAAGACTATATTATTGAGCTGATCAAGCATTTCGACGAGATAGAATTCGAGCATGTTCCTAGATCCGAGAATCACGTAGCCGATGCTTTAGCCATGTTAGCATCCATGTGGAAAGTTAAATTCGTTAATGAAGCACCTCTTATCCATATTGAGCGCAAAGTTGAGCCCGCTTATTGTCAGTTGGTCGAAGAAGTTGAGGTGGATGAAAAGCCTTGGTTTCACGATATCAAGAACTATCTCGTCAAGCAGGAATATCCCGATGGTACTACTGGTCTGGACAAAAAGACATTGAGAAGACTGGCGTCCAAATTCTTTATCAGTAATGGTGTGTTGTACAAGAGAAATCACGACATGGTCCTGCTCAGATGTGTTGATAAACGGGAAGCGGACATGTTACTGCAGGAAATTCATGAAGGGACCTTCGGGACTCATGCCAATGGTTATGCTATGTCCAAGAAGATGATAAGGGCTGGGTATTACTGGTTAACCATGGAAGCCGACTGCATCCAATACGCTAGAAAATGCCATAAGTGCCAAATTTACGCGGATAAAATGCATGTACCTCCATCACCGTTGAATGTTTTGTCTTCACCATGGCCGTTCTCTATGTGGGGCATTGACATGATTGGGGCAATTGAGCCGAAAGCTTCTAATGGACATCGTTTTATCCTCGTTGCTATAGATTATTTCACTAAGTGGGTAGAGGCTGCCTCCTACCCCAACGTGACCAAGCAAGTGGTCGCCCGCTTCATCAGGAAAGAAATCATCTGCCGTTATGGAATCCCAAGCCGGATAATAACTGACAATGGCACCAATCTGAATAATAAGACTATGAAAGAGTTGTGTGACAATTTCAAGATCACTCACCACAATTCTTCTCCGTACCATCCTAAGATGAATGGGGCCGTTGAAGCTGCGAATAAGAATATCAAGAAGATCCTGCAAAAGATGGTTGTGACTTACAAAGATTGGCATGAGATGTTACCGTTTGCTTTGCATGGATACAGAACCTCGGTGAGAACTTCGACAGGGGCAACCCCTTTCTCACTGGTATATGGAATGGACGCCGTGCTCCCCATCGAAGTAGAGATACCTTCGCTAAGGGTATTAATGGAGGCTGAACTTGAGGAAGCTGAGTGGGTTCAGGACAGATTGGATCAGTTGAATCTCATTGACGAGAAGCGCTTGACAGCCATGTGCCATGGGCAATTATATCAGAAACGGATGAAGAGAGCGTTTGATAAGAAGATCCGTATCCGTGAGTTCCGTCAAGGAGAGCTCGTACTCAAAAAGATCTTGCCAGTACACAAAGATATGCGTGGAAAGTGGATGCCCAATTATGAAGGCCCGTTTGTTGTAAAGACCGTTTTCTCCGGAGGGTCTATGATACTTACGACAATGGATGGTGAAGAACTAGCACACCCCGTGAATTCTGATGCAGTCCGAAAATATTATGCCTAAAAACCCGCTAAGTCGAAAACCTGCAAAAGGCGACTTAGGAAAAAGTAAGGGTTGAAAAAAAATAATAATAATAAAAAGCTCGCTAAGTTGAAAACCCGAAAGGGCGGCTTAGGCAAAAAAGAGCGTCCCGGTGGATTGAAAACCCGAAAGGGCGGTCCAGGCAAAAGTTAGGGACAAAGGCATTTCGTTGCATCAGAAGACACTGATTATCTCGAACACACTTCCCGCATGAGAGCCATGTTTCAGTTCTTTCATCCTTGCCCAAAGCAGGATTCTGGATTAGTCTTAGTTATTAGTGTCAGTAGGTGTCATTGGATTCGATGTAACTTTTCCCATGTTGCCAATTTTAAAACATAATCATCTGTGGAGCTATGCCTTCAGCAAGCAGCCACCCTTTAATAAAAGATACCATCTCGTTACTTACATTCCTTGGTGCATTGCTCTTTATTTTCTATTGTTATGCAAAATGCGTTTAGTCTTAAAATTTGAAAATGAAAGGTGCATTGTAGATTTTTCAAAACTGTTTTTCAAAAAACAAAACAAATTTGAAATGTAATAAATTACTTTGACTAGTGGAAATTCCGACAGGATCTCTTCATTCCCCGGAAATATCATTATTGCAGAAACACTTTCAAACCATTGCCCAGTGATAGTCCCCAGAGAGACTATAAGCTGACAACTTTTTCTTGGGTAACTCAAAAGTGTCCCTCAGGTTTTCTTCTCCCCATGTGAAGATGTGATACTGTACACCCAAGCAGATTATCTTCTCCCCAGAGAATTCAGAACTTTAAAACCAGACTTGGTTCTACCATTGATCTTTCTTACCCATGATTGACGTATTGGTTGCAGAGAACGCAGGGTATCTCCGTCGAGATGTTTATTTCGTCTCTCGTCCTGTCTCTAGTCTGTTTCGTCAGCATACGCAGGGGCATAAGCATCACATGCCTATTTCATTTCATATTCATTACATACTCATTACATACTCATTTCATAACATCTTGCATACATAAACATTAACATATATTCACATTAACATATGCATCAACATATGCAGTAGCATTCACAGGTTCATTATGTTTCACCATCATTTGGTTGTTACCGCCGAGTAACTGGGTTCGTCCATTCTCTCCAAATAGATCGTCAGCCCTAAGCATAAAGTACTTACTTGTTTCCAGTTTCCCCACGGAGCTCGATCCTCGTGGATGACGGTTACTTCAGCTATCTTTCCTCGCCAGGATTAGATATTTACCCTTCGAGTTCATTCCCTCGATGAAGTCTTGATTACCAGTCTTCTTTCTAGCTCAATCCTAGATTGAATCTCAGTCTTGTCGGTCGTCAATCCCAACCGGACGTGCATTTATTTTGCACCATCTAAAGATTTTCACCATACCATGGCAGATACGCGACTGTTTTCGCCCGAGAAGTTTATCACTGTACCCGGACGTGCATTTATTTTGCACTATCTTCAACTACAATCATTTACAGATACACGCCAGTTCACGCCTGGAAAATATATCAGTACAACACTTTGCAATCCTACATGTTACAACCCTTTACACTTTACATTTTACAGCATCAACACACGACATTTCTCACCTAAGAAGTCGATCATATCCTCGTTATGACTCGCAGCAAATGGCCATCTCCATGGAGCAGTTGGGCTTCCATTTACCTGCCGTCTTGAGGTTTGAACCAAATCGTATTCAGGAGAGCACGATCTTGAGTTACGGGGAGGTTTGAGCAGTTTCATATTCAGGAGAGCACGATTCTGAAGTTATGAAGAAGTTCATTTATCCTTTAGTAAAAGAAGGAGCGGAATCATATTCAGGAGAGCACGATTCTGAGTTATGAGGAAGTTCAGTTGGCCGTTTTTCAGGAGAGCACGATTCTGAAGAATGAAGAAATTTCAGGAGCCGAATCATATTCAGGAGAGCACGATTCTGAGTTATGAGGAAGTTCGATTATCCACTTTCATTTTCAGGAGAGCACGATTCTGAAGTATGAGTAAATTCAGTCATCCAGTTTCATATTCAGGAGAGCACGATTCTGAAATATGAGTATATTCAGTCATCCAGTTTCATATTCAGGAGAGCACGATTCTGAAGTATGAGGAAGTTCAGTTTACCCTTTTCATGTTCAGGAGAACATAATCTTGAAGCATGAAGAAGTTTATTTATCCTTCAGTAAGAGAAGAATCAGAATCGTATTCCAGGCGCCGACCTTAAATACGAGAAGATTTATTTATCAGATAAGCAGCAGCCTCTTTATTTGAGTGCTTATCCATTTTTTGCACATAAGTCCCTTCCAACGATAAGTGACAGTTCTCCCTCGAGAAGCTTATCAGGGCATGTCTTATTAAAGCCCATTTATCTTGGCATACAGCTGGTCTTTACCCTGTATATTTTGCTACGGATTCCCGAAAAGTCCGTTTGATCGTGTCACGAGAGATAGTTTACAGAAGCTTGGATGTTATTCTTTGCTCAATGCTCCAGCATTCTATAAGCGATCTTGCAATCGTACGCGATTCAGTTTTTATCCTTTAGATTCCCCAGTGGAGGCCGTCTCACAGATGTCATTTCCATTTGCGAATCTCGTCCCTAAAGTGACAATTGGTCATTCGCACCAGTTGACTATCGTTTTAGATTTCCCCAGTGAGTTCTTCTCGTGGCATCTGCCCCGGTGTCGTCATGTTCGTCAGCATTTTCGCATTCATTATTCCAGCATACGCATCATATCATATTCATGGCATCATCTGCATTAAGTTGTTCCCGTTTTGTCCATAGCATTGCATATCGTCGCATATAAGGGCAAAATTTTCGGTTATCTATATTTAAATCTCTCCACCACGATTCCTCGAGTCTCTGTCACTCAAATTGTCCGGTGTAGCTATTTAAATAGGGGCAACTGTAATACCCCAAATTTTACCCTTATATTTAGCCAGTCATTTCGCATATCATCTCATATGTACATTGCTAACCGCTAACCAGTTATGGAGGTTTTTGTTTTGCAGATTTGGTTCCAGGGGTATTTCGGTCATTTTACACAACTTCTGCTAATTCCTTGAAGACGGGTTGTTATTAATTTCTGAGGCGTTTGATACACTATTTTAGAGGCGTTTACTTATCCCCAGTTCTGATTGTATCAAGGTGCCAATTTGATGTGGTCGGTATTAAAACTTGTCAAGCACAACTGGATTTAAGATACATTCCATCGCTCATGGTTTATTTCCAAAGCGCTTCCGTTCTGTTATTAAGGCACAGTCATAATTGGGTATTGTTGGTTTGTGGCTCTCGGCGTTTGGTCAGGGGAATTTAATTACGATTAGTTTTGTTGTTGAGGCTGAAATTGTCGTGATTACGGTGCACATACGTATTTGGTTACGAAATGGTGGGTTAACATTTAAAAGGGATTTTAATCAGATGATGAGATTATGATTACAAATGAGACGAGTCCACAAATAAGAATATCACTTGGGAGTGTTTATGTTTTATGCCTATGTTAATGAATTAGATACTTGTGGATTTATTCACAAATATTTATATTTTTAACTAAGAATAAAATATAAATGAGTTCAAATTTTGGGAATTTTATTTCATAAAAGAATCTCATCATACAAGAAATAAAGAATACTTCACATTTCAGAAATAATGTTACAAGGAATTACATTGATCCTTAAGGTATCTATCCTAAATCCTAAGAACATCTAAGTGTCTTCATGCTGTCTTTAAGCTTCGCCGCAAATCTCGACTAACCTGCACACTAAAGCAAAACAAACCATATAGAAAAATGTTAAAAGTTGTTTTTGACACTCTCAGAACAGTGTCATCATCGAGTGCCGGGAGTGGCACAACCGAAGCTGCGTCCTACCCCCGTTACCGATCCGCGCCGTGGGCGTCAGATCAGGTAACACCTGTTCTTATCATTACGGGACATCCGAGAGATAGAAGTAATAAAAGAAGCGGGACTGTTTCGTTTTGCCGCGATTGGATTTCCAAACTGATACGAGAATAAGGCAACATGGGCAAGTTTGGACTCAGACCCGGATGCCGGCAGGTCAGAGTCGCTTTGGTTCCGAAGTTTCCAACACCTGAAAAGCCACAAACGCATCAATGTCAGATTCAGAATTTGGAACTCAAAACCTAAATAGTTCAGGAGCAGCATCAGTTCTGAACCATGTACACTAACCAAAAGAAAACAATCCCAGTCTTCAAGCTTCAGAACAAGCTTACCAAAGAAAGGGAGCTAAGTAAGCAGACTCATAGTGTCTTCCTCAGGAAAGCACTAGGAGGTGTATACTCAGGAGTCATATCCTATGTGGCTCAACCACTGTGATCAGTTTATATTCCTCCTCAGGAGAAACTAAACTCACAAGCAGGCTCCAACATCACTGGATATTTAGGAAATCTTATCTGAACTAGTGGAACTAAATGAATAGACTCATAGGACCTTCCTCTGGAAAGTACTAGGAGGCTTCCACTTAGGAGTTGTATCCTATGTGGCTCAACAACTGTGATCAGTTTACATTCCTCCTCAGGAGAAATTAAACTCACAAGTTGGCTCCAACATCATTGGATACTTGAGAAATCCTAGATAAACTAAGGGAACTAAGTGAATAGACCCATAGGACCTTCCTCAGGAAAGTACTAGGAGGCTTCCACTTAGGAATTGTATCCTATGTGGCTCAACAACTGTGATCAGTTTACATTCCTCCTCAGGAGAAATTAAACTCACAAGTTGGCTCCAACATCATTGGATACTTGAGAAATCCTAGATAAACTAAGGGAACTAAGTGAATAGACCCATAGGACCTTCCTCAGGAAAGTACTAGGAGGCTTCCACTTAGGAATTGTATCCCATGTGGCTCAACAACATGTGATCAGTTTACATTCCTCCTCAGGAGAAATTAAACTCACAAGTTGGCTCCAACATCATTGGATACTTAAGAAAGAGGTGAGAAGAAAGAATGAAAGTCATTCATAGTGCCTTCCTCAGGAAAGTACCATGAACTTCCTTCAAACTTCAGGATCTCAAACCTCACAAACAGGGGACAAGCCAAGCTCTGGGTCTCTGAGTCTTGATCCTCAATCTTCTCTTCATCATGCTCTCCAACAAGGTCTTCAAGACAACACAAGCCCCACAACAAATTCCCCACAATGGACCCCAAAGATGAACAGATAACCACAGGGTAAGCAAAATCAATAGGCAACTTCAGAAAATACCTAAAAATGCTAAACTAAAGGGTAAAAATCTAACAATCATTCACAAGGGTCTACACTATCTACCCATAACATCCACATAGGCCTCTACCTAAAAATCAAGACAAAACTTATTCAAAGAAAGTGAATTCTTCACCTAAGCACAACCTAAACCCTAATTAGGATACCCTACATCTACCCTAATTAAACTAGCCAAAATTTAATTCTAAAATTCTAGAATAAATCCTATGGGGAACTATGATTCATCATCTAATTGCACAAAAAAGAATGGATTAAAAAGACTAAAGGAAAGTCCTAAAACAATTCTTGCAAAATCATGCATCAACTAAAAGAAAGAAAATACACTATATTAAAGAAAATACCACTAAAAATTCTACATTAAAAATAAAATTCCATTTTTATTTTTATATTTTTCTACACAAAATTATCTCAACATAGAAAAAATAATGGACAAAAAAGAGTTATTTATCAATTTTTAATGAATTTTTAAAGACAGGAAAATATTAGAACAATATAAAAGATAAAAACTAAAGAAAATGAGGGAGGGGTGCGAATAGCTACACGCGCTAGTTCAATTTCCAGATTGGGCTAAAAGGGGGGGCGCGAGTAGCAAGCTGGACCCAGGCCCAGGTCTTCAGCTTTAATGAAACGCTGCGTTGCAGCGAGGAGGTTTCCCTCCGTTTTCATTATGAATCTTGACCACACGATGAATGGAAAAGGTCAAGAATTGGGGACTCATCCAACGGCCAACAGCCATCGTCCCCAAACTGACCTAGGGTTTTCAGAAACCCTCCCTCCATGCACTAATCTTCTAGCTACCCATTCTCTCTGCTCAGGCCATGAAATGCCACGATTCCAAAACAAAAAATCTTCTACTACTCAAGAGGAACACAGCCATACGCGCACTTTCCCCTAACTCTCCCTAGATAATCCTAACAGAAGACATTAAGATCATGGTTCCACCATGATTACCTGAGATCAACCATGGTGAAGCTTCAAACTAAGTACCTGAACTTGCTCTACATGCTACCCTAGTTAATCTAACCTAATCCATGCTATTTAAAACTCACTACAAAGCTAGTTCTTTGAGGTTAAAGAATCTAACACCTGCCATGGATCTACCTACAGAGCTCTCAAACTCTCAGAATTTGATCCTCTATCCTAGCATATTAATTCTACACCTAAAGAATGAACTGAAACTAGATAAATTAAGAGGTATAGGGAGGAGAAAGAACCTGTCAAGTGATGATGGAGAAGGTATGAGGAGAAGGTTTCAGGCCTTGTAATTGCTTCAGGATGATCCTCCAATGGTGGAAATGATTCTGTTTGCACTGGTTTTGGAGAAGAAGCCTTGTAGTGAAAGATTTCTTGGATTGCTTGAACTTGAAGGAAGAACTTCAATGGCTATTTCTCTCTCTCTCTCCCTCCTGAAATCTCTCTCTATCACCAACCTTGAACTCTCTTCATGGCCCTCTTCTTATAATGATCATTAGATACTTCTAGATTCATCTAGAATATGGTGGAAAGTTCTTGAAAATCTCATGTGGGGACAAGTTGGAAATCTCATATCTCATGCCTTATGCCTTACCATTTTGTCTTAAAATATCTTTTCCTGAGATATTGAGAAGGAGTGCACAACTACAAGCCTTGGTTTTGCCTTGTGTAAGGTTTTTTCAAGTTGCCTTCTTTTTCAAGTAACAAGTTTTCAAAGCATCACCCATTTTAAAGCTTCAAATCAAAATTCTAGCTAAACCAATGTTCTCAAAATGATGTTTCCAATCAAAATGATATATTGGATGACCTATTTTGGATTTGTGGATCTTCCAAACCAATTTCCAATTTCAACTTTTCAAATTTATAAGCCATTTTTAGTTCATTTTTGACCAATCATGTAACTTCATGCTATGAGCTTTTCCAACAATTTGTGGCCTTCTTTCTAGACTTAAAATCACATTTTGAACAACTTTCATGTTTTGAGTTTTTTCATTTGAGGCTTGGAAATAGGAGTTTTAGGCATTGGCTAAAATGACCTATAACTGACAAATGACCAAAATACCCCTGTCTTGTTCAAACCATAAGTTGAGTTCCACAAATCCTATCAAGGACTTCTACCACTCAAATTAAAGCTAAGAAGATGCTCTTCAACATTCATGTTGACCAAGAAGTCATAGGAATCACCCTACTAGGGCAGAAGTTGTCTGCAAGTTGGGTGACTTTCAAGGACCCAGATTCACACACCTCTGCTGACCTGTAATTTGTCAAAACCATAACTTGAGCTATGTAACTCCTATCAAGGACTTCCACCACTCAAATTAAAGCTTAGAACAAGCTCTACAACATTCATGTTATGGGGAAGGTGAGATATCAATCACATCTTGGGCTAAAACTGCCTGGAAGATAGGGATCAAATTAGGGTTTTTTTCACTGACAATCCTTGGGGATCCTGACTTGAAACTTCTCAAACTCCTCACTCATGATGAGTTGGCCTAGGAATCATCTTTATATCATCTCTATGCATCATTCCATGATCTCATGGCCCTTGGATTGGGTCTCAACCTTCTCCAAATCTTCAGTTATCCTAGGGTTGACCCAGTCAAAACCCTAATTCTATCATTCATGGTTGAATCCTCTGAACTCTTGCATAATGACTTCTCTGGGCTCCATGAAGGCTATCAAGACATCTCATAAGCTTTCCCAAAACATGAAGCTCATTCTCAAAGTCTCAGAATTATCTGAGGAGCACCCACAACTCTCAAGCTATGAAGCACACAACCCTGGTTTCAAACCACTTCTCCTGAGGATCTCTTGAACTTTCTGATGAAGGTATCCACTCTCAAACACTCAATGAATAAATAATTGTTGGTCAAATTTTGGGGTGCAACACATACGACACAAGTCTGTCTTGTTTGTTTTTATTCCTTCTGAAAAAGGGGTTTTCCTGATTAGCAGTCCAAGCGGACAAAAATGACGTTTTGATGAGTTCACATTCTTTTATGGAAGAAGTGTCTTTTATTGTGTTTGAAATATTTATTGTGTTTTTCTGTTTGTTTTGAGAAAGAAGAGACAGAACTCTAACCTATGGTTGAAAAGGGAATCAAACTAACCTAGTGTTATCATGCATGGGTTAAGACCTAATGTCTATCATGCTCCTCTCTTGCGCAGAGAGAAACAGAGATCCTAAGGGATAAACGGAAACAGAAACAATAGCATATACAATAAAGCAGTAAAATGCATGGATGCAGCAATACAAGCGAGGCAAGGGAGTCCCACTCAACCTCGAACCTAGAAAACAACAGGCAAAAGTGAACAGAATTCACTTTCAACCTAACAGGTTAATGGCAAACAATACAGTCAGGGAAATTCAAACAATACATCCAAAATTATCAACAGCAAAAAGAAACAGCCAACAGCAGCTCTGCACCAACATCTGTCTTCAAGTCATCTTCAACCATCTACCAGCTTCAAGCAAGCCTCAGTCTTTATCTTCATAGCCTTCAAGCAAGGTCTTTGTCTTCAATCTTCAAGCCTTCATCCAAGGTCTCTATCATCAGTCTTCAGGGCTTTTCTTCAAGTCTCAATCTCCAAGATGAGTATCAGTCAACAAGATGAACTGGGGTGTTAAGCAGTTAGTTGACCACCAAAGGTGGCAAACAGACTGCTAACAACACATAGAATATTTCTCTCAAGAGTTCTATCTCTTAGACATTATCACCAAGCCTTCCAAAGGAAGGGGGTGAATGTCTTAGAGAGACTCTGCATCATAGAGAGGGATGGAGGCAAACAAGACCTTCCATGTTTGTGAATCAAGTTTTCTACTCTAGAGCTCTGCCTAACTCCTAGGTCCTATAACCTTCAACAGCTGCTAGCAAGAGATACTCCTCCTCAACTCTGGAAATTGGTCTTCATTCCTTTAGTCTTCAAATGGGCTTCATCAGCACAGTCTTCAGCTCAAACCCCAAGCCCCAAACAAGCCCAATACCTCACACAGTCAAATAATAACCCTAGAGAGGGCACACCACACAATCAAGCAAATACAGAAAATATACTAATAGTAATAGTAGAATAGGGGAAGCCTAATATTTTCTAAGGGATCTATTATCTACCCATAACCCCTATAGTCCCATACCCCCAAGATTCAAACTACAACTCCTAAAAGAAATGATTTATTACACCTATGTTATCTCTAAACCCTAATTTTGATTCTCCTAATCACACCTAAACAAACCATCTAAAATTAAGTCCTAAAATCATGAATTAAATCTTATATACAAGCTAAAGTTCTAAGTGAAATACCCTAAAAAGAATAGGTCCAAAATATAAAAGTATCTAACTAAACTAAAATCAACAATATCATGTATAAACCTAAAATCAATTAAAACCTATTTAAAAGAAAAATGTACTAAAAATACAAAAATAAAATGAAATGCTAATTTTATTATATGACAATTTTCTTAACAAAAATATGAAAAAGATGCAAAAACAACCATTTAAAAATATGCAATTTCCAATTTGTTATGATTTTTTTAAAGAATTAACAAAAATAAAAGAAATTAAAATGAATTATATGAGGTTAGGGGTGCAATCAGTATTTATTTCAGTTAAAAAAAGATGATGGGCCCAGACTGGGGGGCGCGCATAGCAAGGCGCGTCTGGGCCCAGCTAATCAGAAAACACAAAAATAAAATAAAAAAAGGAAAACGGTGCAAAAAGCAGAAATATTAGTTCATTTGATATTGGGCCTTAAAAGGGGTGGTGCGAAAAGCAAGGGCAACTTAAGCCCATCAGAGTGATTTAAATGAAACGGTGCGCTTTGGCACCCGGCTTCCCTCGCGTTTCAGTTTAAATCCTGGCCATTAGATCGTCTGCTCAGTCAAAGTCTTGGGAAGGATCCAACGATCCTCATGTGTCTTCTCCAAAGCTATGGTTTCCACCATTAATGAGACCTGGTGCAAGCTCGCACGAACCAGAATTCCACATACTCATACACCTTCATTTCTCCATGAAACTCACATCTGTAAAAAGAAAAAATGCTCTATTTCTTCTCCTCTACACAACCATGGCCTTGGTTTTCTCTAAAACTCACCCCAGCACCAAACCCGATAGGTAGAAGACTTAGGTTCCACCATTTTACATTGATATCAACCATGCTAATTCTTGCTAACTCTTACACTAATACAATCTACATGCTATGCTGATCATTTTTATCTATCTAACCAAGATTATCGTGCCCTAACCTAGGTGTTCTAAGGCTCAACAGTTTTGGTGCTCCAATGGTAACCTCCATGAAATGTCTTCAAATTCACCAGAAACAATCATCTAACCATTCCTAACCATTCTAACCTAATGATTCTCTATTATCCTAACTAATTCTAGCCAATTCGATGAAAACACTAACCTGGTTTAAAGTTGAAAACAGATGGAGTAAATCACCACTTCAAGCTCAGCAATGCTCCAATGGCAATCAATTAACCAAGATCTTGATTCTGTATGCAGTAGTTCTTGCTCAAACCTCTTGGATTCTTGTAACCACTTCCTTTTGCAATTTGGATGATACACTTGGATAGCATGAATTCCACTTCAATTAAGCCAGATCTTGATGGAAACTTGATCTATGATGGATGTAGATGATGATAGGATCAAGAATTGTGGAGAATGATGAAGATTTGATAGAGTTCTTATGTGATTTGCAAAGTGGAAGAATGAAATGTAACTATGTGTTTTGATCAAAATGAATCACCAACCCCTGAATGAAGCCACTCTACTCAATATATAGACACTCATAGAACACTCTAGAACTTGGTAGAACCTTCTTGTGCACAATTTCCTTGAATTTTGGCATGTGTAACTTCATACATAAGTAACCAATGGTATCTCTCAAACTTTGCCCTAAACTCAAAAATCTACTTTTTCCAATGTTCTTAAAACATTTTTTCCAATCAAAATGACCTATAATTTCATCCCATTTGGCCATGTTATGAAAAATCTCATTTTTAGGTCACTTTTATTCATTAAATTCACTTTTAATTGACCAAATTTGGAACCTTGAGCTATGAGCATTTCCAAACTTTCATGATCACTTTTATAGACTCAAAATGTCATTTGGAGTAAGTTTTATGTTGTGAAGTTTTTCATTTGAAGCTTCCTTGTATGAGTTTTGGGCATAGGCTTGAAATGACCTGTAATTCTCAAATGACCAAAATACCCTTTGCTTGCCAAGGTTATAAGTAGAGTTCCACAAATCAGATGAAGGCATACCATACCTTTATAGAAATATAAGACAATGAGGAACAACTCTTATGTTGACCAGAAATTCATTTGAAATCTCCTTGAGGGGTAAAAGTTGCTTGGAAGACAAGTAACTTTCATAGACAAAATTTCAGATACCTCAGATGACCTGTAACTTGCAAGGACCATAACTTGAGTTCTATAAATCTCCTTGATGTCTTCCACCACTCAAATTAAAGGTATTGAGATCCTATACAAGTTTCATGTTGGCCAAGGATCCATTTGAAGCTTGCATTTTGAATTATCTTGCTGGGAAGTTTGCCCTAAACCAGGGGATTTTACACAGAAACCCTAATTTAGAAACTGCTCTTCTTCTTGATTTCTCTTGATTTATCCTTGGCAAAACACCACATCCATATCTACATGTCAAATGATGAACCCCACATCTCTCAAATAGACCTTGATGCCTTTCAATCAAACATTTGACCTAGGGTTGACCCAGGGTTGACCCAGATGAAACCCTAGT
This sequence comes from Lathyrus sativus, assembly GCA_963859935.3. NCBI lineage: Eukaryota > Viridiplantae > Streptophyta > Magnoliopsida > Fabales > Fabaceae > Lathyrus > Lathyrus sativus. The sequence continues at coordinate 633,341,476 of OZ012738.1, forward strand.
TGACTGTCTTCAACTGCAGCTCTTGTGATCACATCAATGACTTGTCTCACTTTCAAAATGGCTCTCTAGGTCCTCCATGATGTCTATGTACCCTCCATGCTCAGTTCACAGCTCACAACTTCTTTGATGATCTTCAAATACACTCAAGATATGAGAGAGATCCACTGCTTGATCCACTGACTTCTCAGATTTCAATTTCTTTCTGATGACTTGACTAAGATTGAATTTGAACAGTAACCTCTTGATAGGCTCATAGAGATAAGAATAGTGCTTGGTCCCTTTTTGGATGACTTGTTATGCTATGCTATGCAGATGACTGGACTATGTACATGACTCTATATGCAAATGCTAATGCAATTGAAACATAAACCAAGTGAAGTAGGTTGAGCAAATTTTAGGGTGCAACAGTTGCCCCTATTCAAGCGACTTGGACCCGATTGGGTGAAGAGCGAACGACCTTCAAACATTCGAGGTACGAGACGGTTGAATACTAAGAACCTGGAAATTTGCCAACCGCAGAAATAAACTGCACCACTGCTTGGGGGAACGACATCCACCAATTGAATCTGGTTGTTACGGAAACCAACTGATCCATTAGCGACCGTGCTGGGGATTATTTTCATCAGCCTGAAAAAGATTCTATCATCGCGGGGATAGAACTTTGTCCACGTTAGGACGCCTGTTTCGTCACCACGAAGAAATCTCAACTAAACTTGTCCACATTAGGACTCCACCTGCCGTCAACACGGAAGAATCTCGGCGACTTCGCTGGGGATGACTCGTCTGCATTTCATCAGCACGAGGGGATCCTATCAACATAGGGATGAATTGTCCACGCCAGGAATAAATCGTCCACGTTAGGAATAAACTCTTCCACGTTAGGAATACACTTGTCCACGTTAGGAATAACATCATCCACGTTAGGAATAACCTTTCCACGTTAGGAATAACCTTTTCCACGTTAGGAATAATCTGTCCACGTTAGGAATAACCTTTCCACGTTAGGAATAACCTTTTCCACGTTAGGAATAACCTGTCCACGTTAGGAATAACCTTTTCACCACGTAAGGAATACATCTTTCCACGTAAGGAATACATCTTTCCACGTAAGGAATACATCTTTCCACGTAAGGAATACCTCTTTCCACGTAAGGAATCACACCTCGTCTTGATTTGTCCACGTCAGGACTCACATCTTCGACCCGCTGAGGAAATAAAACTTGTCCACGTCAGGACTCACGCTTCGTCTTGATTTGTCCACGTTAGGACTACATCGTCCATGTTAGGAAATAAAACTTGTCCACGTCAGGACTCACGCTTCGTCTCGATTTGTCCACGTTAGGACTCACATCTCGTCTGCACAAGAAAATCCTATCGGCATGGGGGTACCATCGTCCACGTCAGGACACCGTTCGTTGACCCAAAGAAATATAAATCCGTCCACGTCAGGACTCGCGCATCTTGACAACACGAAGAACTATAAACTTGTCCACGTCAGGACCCACATTTTTCCATTACCGAGAAATCAAATCTGTCCACTTTAGGACTAACACCTCTCGTCAACCCGGGGAACTAAATTTGTCCACGTTAGGACACCCATTTCTTTAGCACGAAGAAGTCCCGTCAACACACGAATAAATTGTCCACGTCAGGACTCATATTTCGTCAACGCGAGGAACTCCTATCAATATAGGCAATAAAATTTTGACGACTCCGGGGAAATACTCCTGTCAAACAGTAAGAAAATACATCCGTCTGTTCCTACGGGAAGATACTCTGAATACAGTTTCTCTGCTTATCTCCACAGTAACTAACTCCATTGGTCCCAACCCACAAACCTTTAGCACTGACGTGACAACGACTTTGAGGCGAACTCTACTGAGGATATTTGGAAACCAAACTACCGGACGCCTGTTCTGATAACCGGCGGCAGCCTCTGAAATTCTGACTCACGAAACCCTTTGATGCTGACGTAACAACAAATTTGAAGACAATAATCCGCTGGCCGGACTAGAGAACCTTCAACAAGCAACTCTGGCGGAGAAAACAAGAGAAATTTACACAAATAACTCTGCTCGGGGCCAAAGAGAAACTTAACCTAATAACTCTGTGGGGAATAATGCCAAAACTGACATTATCGTTGAATGTCTCACGCCGAGATCTTGAATGTTTTGTAATTCATTTGAGCAAGAGCTCTCTCCACCTGCAAGAGAAACAACATTTGAAAATAAACGGGTTAACCAACCTGGCTCATGTTTCAGAATGCATATGTTTGACAATGGCGCAATGCTCCATTCGACATGGAAATGCTACGCGTTTTTATTTGGTGGATGCAAGTATGACACTATATGCCGATGCAAATGCAGACTCGAACTGCTGGGATACAGAAACCGCTTCAGCAAAATAAATGCTGAAGACAACGCCAACTCCGCTGGGGGGTAGCCAGATGCCACAGAACTGTTCCAGCAAAATAAATGCTGGAAGAGTGAAGCCAACTTCGCTGAGGAATAACTGAATGCGTCAATCCGGATTGGACTTCTGCTGGGGAGTGAACAGATATCACACTGTATTCCGATAAAATAAATGCCAGGGCACACAGCCAACTCTGCCGGGGAGAGTCTTCTTTAATCTTTGAGTTCCACTGGGAAGAAAGAAAACACTTGCTGGAAAGAGAACTCCGCTGGGGACGACACTGGAAAATCAACTGACTCCGCTGGGGGAGAGTAAATGACCCTACTGGGAAGGGTAGACTGCCTGAGTGCAGCTAACAAGTTGGAAATGTTAATCTTCTGAAGCTGAACCACTCTGCTTGAGATAGGGGATCCTTTTGGGGGACACCACACTGTCTGAATACAACCTACAATCTTGTAATCGCCAAACTTTGCTGAGGATGAACGACTTGGCTGGAGAATGGCCTTTGGATAAGCTACGACTAGCTGGAGAATTTGATCCTTCTTTAATAAGGGACATTGTTATCTTGGAAGCGCGACCTGCGCGGGGATCGAGTCTTTCCGTTGCGAGCTTCTGGTCCATACCGCACTCTTTTGATCGTCCTCTTCATACGGCTATGAACCCTGCAACACCACAAACAAGACAAGATAAGTCTGCGCAACCAAATCTATTCAGGTTAGCGTTAGTGACATTATTTTCAGTTAATTCAACGTTTTAGCAATCATTAGCAAGGGCCATCGACGTTATACACTTGCTAATTTCACTAAACCTAGGCGTTTATCATGTACAAAACAGTAAAGAACCAGCATCAAGTACTGAATAACATGTTTTATTGATTGGGCCCCTAAATGGGCAGAGTTTCGTACACGGGATGTAACTCCTGAAAAGAGGAAGCTACGCACAACAAATATACAAGTATGCACAAGAAGCATAAATATAATGACAAATCAAATTTGTACACATGTCGGCAACGGGATGCAGACGAACATCATGAACTGATCCTCCTATGACTCGCCCGACTCTAATGCTTTCCCGGTATCCACACTTCCGAAGAGATTGTGTCTGATAATCGACCCCTCAGGTATATTCTCCTGCACCAATGCTCAAAGTAGTATCAAATTCGGAACGCAGTCGTTTGCTTTTCAAATACCTAACTTTTGCGTGAACCGCCCTTTACGGGTTTTCAGTTCACCGGGATACCCTTTTTTGCCGAAGCCGCCCAGTGTAGGTTTTCAACTTCGCGGGTGTACATTTTTTTCAATTTTATCCCTAACTTTTTCCCGAACCTTTCATTCTGTTTTTGGTTCGCCAGGATGCCCCATTTTTGCCTGGACCCTCTTTTTTCTGTCCAACGGGTCAATTTCAAGCAAAGTATTTTTTAACTGCGTCCGAATTCACAGGCGACGTAAAGTCTTCACCGTCCATGGTGGACAATAATAAAGCTCCTCCTGAAAAGACTTTTCTGACAACGTATGGCCCTTCGTAGTTGGGGGTCCACTTGCCCCTGTGATCTGCCTGTGGCGGGAGAATCCTTTTCAGCACAAGGTCGCCCGTCTGAAAGCTCCGAGGATGTATCTTCTTATCATATGCTTTCTTCATTCGGCTCTGGTACAAACGACCGTATGCTAGAGAAGCTAGCCTCTTCTCATCCATTAAACTTAGCTGGTTCAACCTGTCTTTCACCCATTCTGCCTCGTCTAGTTGGACGTCTCGTAGTACTCTCAGGGACGGAATCTCAACTTCCAGTGGTAGCACTGCTTCCATTCCATATACCAACGAGAACGGGGTTGCCCCGGTTGATGTGCGTACCGTCGTACGATAACCGTGCAAAGCGAAAGGTAGCATCTCATGCCAATCCTTATAGGTCACCACCATCTTCTGAACGATCTTCTTTACATTCTTATTGGCCGCTTCAACAGCGCCATTCATCTTGGGTCGGTAAGGGGAGGAGTTGTGATGCTCGATCTTGAAATTCTGACACAGCTCCTTCATCATTTTGTTATTCAGGTTTGAACCGTTGTCGGTGATTATCCGCTCGGGGATTCCATATCTGCAAATGATATCTCTCTTGATGAACCTGGCTACCACCTGCTTAGTCACGTTCGCGTAAGATGCCGCCTCCACCCATTTGGTGAAATAATCGATTGCTACTAGAATGAAACGGTGCTCGTTAGAAGCCGTCGGCTCGATCTTTCCAATCATATCAATTCCCCACATCGAGAATGGCCATGGCGATGACATCACATTCAGAGGACTCGGAGGCACATGGATCTTATCTGCATAGATTTGGCACTTGTGACACTTCCTCGCAAACTTGAAACAATCAGTTTCCATAGTTAGCCAAAAATAACCTGCCCGCAGCAGCTTCCTCGTCATAGCATGCCCACCAGCATGCGTACCAAATGTACCCTCATGTATTTCCTCCATGAGCAACTTTGCCTCCTTTTCGTCTACACAACGCAGCAGCACCAAGTCGTGATTTCTTCTGTATAAGACACCGTCCGGATTCAGATAGAAATTACCCGCCAACCTCCTGAGAGTCTTCTGATCGTGACTGGATGCCCCAGCCGGATACTCTTTGTTCTTCAGGAAATTAAGGATATCAAAATACCATGGTTTATCATCGGATGCTTCGTCAATGGCAAATATGAAGGCAGGCCTGTCAAGTCGAGAGATAACAATTCTGGGAGCCTCATTCCAGAAGTTGACTTTGTACATGGAAGACAAAGTGGCCAGGGCGTCAGCCATCTGATTCTCCGCTCGCGGTACATGATGCAATTCAACCTTGTCAAAGAAAGGCAACAATCTCCTTGCGTAATTCATATATGGTATCAGATTGGGCTGACGTGTCTCCCATTCCCCTTTTATTTGATTCACCACCAGAGTCGAGTCTCCGTATACGTCCAGATTTTTGATTCGCAAATCAATGGCTTCTTCAAGCCCCATTATACAAGCTTCGTATTCGGCTTCATTATTGGTAACTGGAAAGGTCAACCGAGCAGTAAACGGGATGTGCGACCCGTGTGGAGTAGTGATGATTGCCCCTATTCCGCTACCGTAGGCATTTACAGCTCCGTCAAAGATCAACTTCCATTTGGAACCCAATTCTGGCCCTTCGTCTGGCAACGGCTCTTCACAATCTTTCATCTTTAGGTACATGATATCCTCGCCAGGAAAATCAAACCTCATCGATTGGTAATCCTCAATAGGCTGCTCTGCCAAGTACTCAGACAGTACACTCCCCTTTATAGCCTTCTGCGAGACATACTGGATGTCATATTCGGTCAAAACCATCTGCCAACGGGCAATTCTCCCCGATAATGCCTGCTTTTCAAATACACATTTGATAGGATCCATCTTCGAGATGAGCATGGTTGTATGACTCAGCATGTATTGCCTCAAACGCTTGGCAGCCCAGGCCAGCGCGCAACAAGTTTTTTCGAGCATTGAATATCGAGATTCACATTCAGTAAACTTCTTACTCAAGTAGTAGATCGCATGCTCTTTTCTTCCTGTCTCGTCGTGTTGACCGAGAACACAACCCATACTTCCCTCAAGAACTGTCAAATACATAATCAAGGGTCTCCCTGCCACTGGGGGTATCAAAATAGGAGGCTCCTGCAAATACTGCTTTATTTTATTGAACGCCTTTTGACAATTTTCGTTCCACGTTACAGCTTGGTCTTTTTTCAACAGCTTGAACAATGGCTCACACGTAGCTGTTAGGTGAGATATGAACCGAGCGATGTAGTTCAACCTCCCTAAAAACCCGCGCACCTCTTTCTCTGTTTTAGGCGTCGGCATCTCTTGTATTGCTTTTATTTTTGCAGGATCGACCTCTATTCCTTTTTCGCTCACGATAAACCCCAGCAGTTTACCCGATCTCACCCCGAAGGTGCACTTGTTAGGGTTCAGTCTCAGCCTGAACTTCCTAAGCCTTTTGAATAACTTCAGCAGATTCACCAAATGCTCTTCCTCCGTCTGGGATTTGGCAATCATATCATCAACATAAACTTCGATCTCTTTATGCATCATATCATGGAAAAGAGTCGTCATTGCACGCTGATACGTTGCCCCAGCATTCTTCAATCCGAAGGGCATCACTTTGTAACAAAATGTTCCCCAAGGCGTAATGAAAGTAGTCTTCTCCATGTCCTCTGGTGGCATTTTAATCTGATTATAGCCCGAGAAGCCATCCATGAAGGAGAATACGGAGAATTGAGCAGTGTAGTCAACTAGCACATCGATGTGAGGAAGCGGAAAATCATCTTTCGGGCTCGCTTTGTTCAAATCACGGTAATCTACGCACATTCTCACTTTACCGTCTTTCTTTGGCACTGGTACAATGTTAGCGACCCATGAGGGATATTTTATCACAGCTAGGAAACCAGCATCCCACTGTTTTTGAACCTCCTCCTTAATTTTCACGGCCATATCAGGTCTAGTTCTGCGAAGCTTCTGCTTGACCGGCGGGCATTCTTCTTTTAACGGCAGGCGGTGCACAACCATATCCGTATCCAACCCCGGCATGTCCTCGTACGACCAAGCGAACACATCACTATACTCTCTGAGCAATTCAACCAGTCTTCGCTCGACGTCGCTCTGCAGCGCGGCTCCTATACGGATGTTCTTTTCAACCCCTTCCGACCCCAGGTTAATAATTTCAATGACCTCCTCATGAGGCAGAATGACTCGTTCTTCTTGCTTCACCAACCAAGACAATTCTTCGGGAACGTCACCATCTTCAACAATCTCTTCTTCGGCCTGAAATACCGGGTGCTCAAAGTCGAGACGAGTCATAGGTGGTTCAATGATGTCATCTGAAAATGTTATCCTGCAAAAGGAATGGTTAAATGCTTCAAAATGCGTATAAAGCGAATAACCACGTTGCCATTTTATTGAAAAACACAAAACAAAAAAAACAGAGATCGCAATATTTGTACATGAAAAAACGCCTTTTATTTAATGATTAAACACGCAATGTTCATAACAGCACGACCCTAAGCAAAATCATGATGCCCCGGGCAAGACACCAGATTGTTCAACAATTAAAAAAACAAAGCATTACTGTTTGAGAGTCACAGGAACAATCTCCTGAATAGACCAATTGCACAATCCTTGTCCTGACACGCTCGGCTGAATCCAGGCGTCCATGTCGCAATCACTGTCTCCTTCCTCGGGATCTGAAACAGCGTTGATGGCCTCGTGACACACTCCACTAGCGGTGATAGTTATCGGTCCTCTGAAACGGGGTGCCCCCACAGCAGGTGTTGATGACGACGGTTGGTATCCCAGCCCAAATCGGTCCATCTTCACGGGAATATCCAGCACTTTGCCCCAGCCCTTGGTCTCACCAGTCTCCACTAGAGCTTGAGCCTCCTTATATGACGAGACGGCTACCTCTGGCGCTTTACTCGGCCCGGGACCTTTGTCTTTGATGCGCAACCCTTCAAATGCCTGACAGGGTGTTTCATGAATCTCGTCGTCGACCTCCACATACTTGAATGATGACAGATGGCTAACCAATATATCTTCTTCTCCACATACAGTGACCACACTGTCCCCTACCATGTATTTCAGCTTTTGATGCAAGGTAGACGTGACTGCCCCAGCACCATGGATCCAGGGTCGTCCGAGAAGGCAGCTGTATGCTAGCTGGATGTCCATAATATAAAATTCAGTTGCGAAAACCTCCGGCCCCACCTGTAGAGGTAACGTTATGGATCCAAAGACTGTTCTTCGTGTACCATCAAATGCCCTGACCACCAGGTCACTAGGCGTACACAGGATTCCTCTGACATCTAGTTTCATCATCGCTTTCTTAGGCAGCACATTCAAGGAGGATCCAGTGTCTACCAGTACATGAGACATGACTGAGCCCCTACACTCAACATAGACGTGCAACGCCATGTTATGCTCTCTCCCCTTCGGGGTCAAATCGAAGTCTGTAAATCCCAAGCTATGGCCTGCGTTCACATGCACCAACACTCCCTCCAGCTGATTCACGGAAACTTCTTGGGGTACGAAGGAAGTATCCAGAACTTTCAACAATGCATTTCTGTGAGCTTCAGAGCACAATAGCAACGACAGTATAGATATCTTTGACGGCGTCTGTTGCAGATGCTCAATAATCTTATAATCACTTTTACGAATCAAGCGCATGAACTCTTCCACATCTTTCGATGCCGTTTCTTTTTCGTTCCTCTGCACAGGGACAGTTTCATTCATCTTTCCTTTTCCTTTCGCCAGTCGTTCGGCCTCTACCTCAGGCGATATGAAGATCCTCCCACTTCTTGTCATACCTCCGGTACCGACGACGTTGTCTACAACCTCAGCTGGCTGCTTACTAACATCAATTTTCACCCCGTCACAGTACACTTCCAGCCCATAGGTCCAGGGGACTGCCTTAGTGCTCTCATACGGGATTGGTCCTGCCTTGGTGATAGTGATCGGCGGTTGCTTGGCCGGCGCCGTTATAGTTATCGTTTTTCGGGGAATCGTCACAGTAGCTACATCACTCTGCTTGTCTGCTAATACCCCTGCAGGTTCTTCAATTGCTGCTCGGTCAAATTGCAATGTGCCTCCATCTATTAAAGCCTGAATACCCTTCTTTAAGTCAGCGCACCCCCCAGCTTGGGTCCAACACTCTAAGCAATACTCGTCACATCCAGGATACACACCACCTTGCAATAACCTTCTCTTTATCTTGCACAACGGTGTCTTTAGATCGTCAACATTCATAATCAAGTTCAAACCCTCCTCAGTTAAAATGGCATTTGCCCCATGGTTAGGCATGGGCTTCTGTACTATGTTCGGACCCGCCTGTCCAAAATTGATAGCCTTACTATCCAATAGATCCTGCACCACATGCTTGAACGCGTGGCAACCCTCTACATCGTGGCCAGGAGCCCCGGAGTGGAATTCACAGTGCCTGCTTGCATCGTAACCGTATGGAGGAGTGCCTGTTATTGGCGCCAGAGTTCTCTTTTCCACCAAGTTCAAACCCAGTAGTGTCTGTAGCAATTCTGCATACGTTGAAGGAGGCTTTTCAAACACCCTCCTTGGTTTGCCCCCCTGGAATATGCGCTGGGCAGTATGTGCCCCCTGTTATGGTTGCTGTTGTTGTTGTTGTTGTATTGGTTGTTGCTGAAATGGAATAGTAACGCTTGCCACCTGCTGCGGCTGATTGTACTGATTCCGACTTCTGCCCCGGCCTCGGCCTCGGCCCCCAAACACTGCGCTTGCATCACCTTGACGGTGCCCACCGAAAGCCCTTCTGTTACTGCCAGCTGAGGTGGATTCCTCAGCTTGGAATCTTCCCTGTTTAATGTTACTTTCAATCTTCTCTCCCATCAGGATTAAGTCTGAGAAACTGCCCAAAGAAGTGTGAAACAACTTGTCATAAAACATGCCAGTGAATGTTCCTATGAACATATCATTCATTTCCTTGTCCTCCAGAGGGGGATGAACTCTAGCAGCCATGTCGCGCCATCTCTGCGCATACTCTTTGAAGCTCTCGCCCTTCTTATGGGACAACCCCTGCAATTGGACCCGGTTGGGTGCCAAGTCACTGTTGTACTTATAGTGAGCCACAAATGCTTCAGCCAGCTGCTTCCATGTCTTTATCTGAGTTGGTTCCAATCCCATATACCATTCGAGGGAAGGACCAGACAAGCTATCTTGAAAGAAATGCATTAGCATCCTCTCATCGTTTGAATACGCCGACATCCTTCTGTAGTATGACCGCACGTGCACTTTTGGACAGGTATCCCCCTTATATTTGTCGAATGTGGGAGCTTTGAATTTGATTGGCACCCTCAGGCCAGGCACCAGACCCATTGTTGTCATATCTAAGCCAACAACACTTTGATTCACGACCCCCTTCATCTGCTCCTCGAGCATCCGGATTCTCTGAGAGTCATCCATAGGACCTTCGAAACCTCCACCGGAGAAAGCATCCTCTTGCTGATCTTCTTGCCACATACCATTCCCAGCTCCGTATCCATCGTATCCATTGTTACGGCCAACTCTGGTCTGATTGATTACAGGGCCTCGCCCCCGGTTGCCATACCCCGGAGCGACTCCTGCAGGTCCAAAAGCCATCAACCCAGCGCCATATCCATTTCCGAATCCGCCATAACCCTGATTAGTCATACCATATCCGTCCTATCCGAAGCCTTGAGCGTTGAAGCCGTACTTCCCAGCATGATCAAACCCCTGGTCATTGAAGCCAAATCCATTGAAGCCATTGCCTCCCATATTATCACCCAGGTTGACATCTCCGAGCCCAACGTTGTTGACGACAGTCTCGTTCCCAATCCCAACGTTACCGTTCCCGGCAGCAGCGCCGTTGTTCACATTGACAGCAGGTATGTTTACCACAGGTGGAGCCATCGGTGTGGGGGTACCATCCCCGTGAATAGTGTCGACTCGCACAGACTGATGATCCTCATTTCCGTGCCCAGCATTTCTTACCAACAGAGGCTGCACCAAAGCTTGCAAATTCTCCTGCCCTTTCGCAATGGTCTCCATTGTCTGCATGAAGAGCGCCAGCTTCTCACGCATGTCTTGCATTTCGTTCTGCATTTGATCCATAATTCTTCGGCAGTTGGTACGAGTGGAGTATCGGTGCGGGCGCTGATCTTCAATCCTGAAAAGACCTGGTACAGTGCAAGGAATGAGATACAGTTCAATAACCACCTGTAATGCAATATGAATGGGAATGCAATGCAATATGTGTCTGTGCATTAGGGAATATCATTCCCCGATTCTAGTGCGAATGTGCCAGTGCGGTGGCAGTGACAACAATATGGTGATCGGGGCCGAATCATAGAAAACCTCATATATTGCAGAGAAATCCATTAAGCCAAGAATACAATATCAATGAGTGTACAAATAGAAGGCATGACCTCAACCAACAATCCTGGTGATGGTCAGCGCTATGCAAATAAAGCATACACGTTAATACATGAAACAGTCAAGTACACTCATAAGCCTGGTACTCTTCTAGTAACTTCTTAGTCTCTGGATGACTTGGTCGGGTAAGCAGACCCTCAACAAGTTGATTTCTTTGCTTGAGAACGCGTCGCACGTCACCAGCGGTTTCCTCCCATGCCCCTTCTCCGAAGCGATCCTCTAGCTTCCGCTTCTGAGACATAGCTTCTTTCTTGCCTTCGATGGCCTTGTTCAACGCATTCTGGAGACTATATCTGGTCATCACCTCTTCTTCATACTTCTTAATGCTAGCCTTCAACTGCTCTTCGAGTTCAGAAATTTGCTGCTTCAATTTGTCTTCCCTCTTTTTGTTGTTGGTTAGCGTAGCATTCCACGTATTATTACAAGAAGAGATTTCCCGGTGGGCGGCATCGAGTGCTTTCTTTTTGGACTCCAACATGTCATGAGAGCTTCTGAACTCTTTCCCCAGGCGTTCACGCTTCTTTTTCTCTTCAGTCAATTCAGCACCTAGCCTGTTTACTAACTCGATCTGCTGTTGGAAAGAATGCACAACCTTGTTCTTCTCACTACGCATCTGAGCCAGTTCTTTTTCTTACTCTTCATTAATCCTCATCAAGGCTTCTTTTTCTTTTACAACTCGCTCGTAGGCCTCCATGGTAACCGTAGTTGGTTCTTCCACCGGAATATGAACAGGGACTGGTGCAGCTGGGAATGGCATCAGTAACTGTCTTGCTCTCTCTTGGATCCAAGCTTTGTAGGGTGCATAAGCCTGACAATCGTTCTTCCCTAACAGTGGCTTCCCTCTTCTGTTGATACGCATCCATGCGTGTTGAAGCTTAGCTAGTAACTCTCCATTCAAATCACCAGTGAAGTACAGAGATTCCTGTACTTCCTCCTCCTGAGGTGGGTTCTTCAACGCGTATCCAAACTGGCGAACGAACAGAGATGGGTTGTAATTGATACACCCTTTTCTTCCTATCAACGGAACATTAGGGTACCCAGAACAACTGAAAATAAGCTCAGACCCCAGCAAGTCTCGGTCAAACCATTCAATGTCTTCAGAAGATAGCCTCATCAGGCGCTCTGGCCAGTCAGCTGTAGTTGCACTATCCACAAAAGGTCCCTTCAGGGGAAGATGGCTCTTAAACCACATGTACAGCAAAGGCACGCAACAAGAGACGTTCTTGCCTCTCCTGTTCTCATTTCTGTAGTGCATCGAATGGTAGAAGTCCCCGATCAAAGTGGGTACAGGGTTACCAGCAGCAAACAAATGAAATGCATCCATGTCCACGAAGTTCGGGAAATTGGGAAACAGCACTATCCCATAAATGCATAGAGCCAAAACAGCGTTAAAGACCACCCAACATCCATTCTTGGCGTATTCTTGAGCCTTACCAATCAGAAACTGGAGAGAGAAACCTGGAACCCCGCGCCAAGAAGTCATCAATAACTCAGAAGCATTCATGTGCAAGGCCTTAGCCAAGTCCTCCAACTTGGGCTCAGCGGCAGAGTGAATAAAGGGAACCTTATTCTGTACTGGCAGCTCAGTAAACTCTACATACTCTTCAATGGTGGGCCCCAAGATAAAGTCAGCGAATGTGAAACATCTCAAAGCAGGGTCATAGAATTGCATCAGCGTGTACAACCCATTCAATTCATCATCAGTTGGTTTGCGAACCAATCTCAACAACCGTCCGTAACTCTGCCTGAAGCTTCTACGGACATCCTCATCAGCAAGAGAAATCAGACCCAGGAGGGGAGTAATATCAGGGATAGGTAACTTGTAGGCAACTGTCATCCTCAAACCAGCCATGATCAATACTCAGAAGTCCGGACACTAGAACCAGGGAATATGCAAATGCACCTGCAGCACAGACACACGTTAATGGAATGCAATGATAATGGTTATGCAAACAATGCAATGCAAGTAACATGCAACAGGGACCAAATGCCATAGCTGAGAAGCCTGAACCATATCAAAAGTCTCAGATAGACCCTCCAGAATTCCTCAAACCCTGGTCTCAGATAGACCCAATACAAAGCTCCAACACTAGTCTCTGATAGACCCCATAACATAACTCTTACTGGTCTCTGATAGGCCTCATATCATAACTCCAACTGGTCTCTGACAGACCTCAAAATTATCCATAAATACCCAGGATCTCAGATCAAGAAATAACCGGTATCTGAAGGTCTAGTTACCTGCATAACCCCAAAACCCTCTCACAGGTAGGTGTCCTGGTAACTGACAAAAGTATGGCATCCTATGCGGTCGTCGGCGTCACAGACTTTCAGGGTTGATGATACGATTCCCAGAAGGAGTGGCATCATCAAATCCTGAAGAGGCCTCACTTAGCCAACTTCCAAATGATCGGTTCCCAGAGTCGACAATCCAACTAACCAGCAACCCGAGCCACCCAAAGGGCAGGACAGGAGGCCAACCAGAAGAACCTCGTCTGAGTATGGATTTCGTGGGACACTAGGACATGCAAAGCACGTGCGCGCCCACTAATTTCCACTCTAATTCTAGGTGCACTCAAGCCCAGGTCCGGCTTATCTCTCAATCACAGAACACCCGTCACACCCCAATACAGCAATAATAACAATAATATAATGCTGAAAGTAAATGACAGAAATATAAATTCATACAAAATCCTCGACGGGAAAACAAGCGCTAGGATTGACTCTCTTAAGGGACGTTGGATCCCAAATGCATAAGGAACTATCGCAGTCCTTAGCAGCCAGGGGACGTTGGATCCCCAGCAGAGTCGCCAGCTGTCGCTACTGCGAAAATCGGCGCCGGCTGAACAGAAGAGTCGCCACCGTGCGTTATTTATCCCAACAGAGGGAAAGGAAACGCTCGAAGTAAACCTACCGCAAAGACGGGAAAAGGTATGGTCATCGCAACCAAAACCTGGATTCGGGAGTCGGTTACGCAAGGGGAAGGTATTAGCACCCCTCACGTCCGTCGTACTCGACAGGATCCACGCTTGTTTTCTGGTATGGATTTTTATTCTATCTACGCTAAAGGTCTGGGGTTAAAAGAAAAGAAGATGACTCGGCAAAGTATCGCACTTTATGCCTACGTATTCCCGTCTGGAACGAGAAATCAGAGTCAACGTAGTTCGCCTACCTACAGGAAAGGAGGGGAAGGTTGCTCGCTAGGATATCGCATCCTATGCCTACGTACTTTCATACGGCATGAAAGATCAGAGCAAACGTAGTTCGGGCCACATACGACACAAGTCTGTCTTGTTTGTTTTTATTCCTTCTGAAAAAGGGGTTTTCCTGATTAGCAGTCCAAGCGGACAAAAATGACGTTTTGATGAGTTCACATTCTTTTATGGAAGAAGTGTCTTTTATTGTGTTTGAAATATTTATTATGTTTTTCTGTTTGTTTTGAGAAAGAAGAGACAGAACTCTAACCTATGGTTGAAAAGGGAATCAAACTAACCTAGTGTTATCATGCATGGGTTAAGACCTAATGTCTATCATGCTCCTCTCTTGCGCAGAGAGAAACAGAGATCCTAAGGGATAAACGGAAACAGAAACAATAGCATATACAATAAAGCAGTAAAATGCATGGATGCAGCAATACAAGCGAGGCAAGGGAGTCCCACTCAACCTCGAACCTAGAAAACAACAGGCAAAAGTGAACAGAATTCACTTTCAACCTAACAGGTTAATGGCAAACAATACTGTCAGGGAAATTCAAACAATACATCCAAAATTATCAACAGCAAAAAGAAACAGCCAACAGCAGCTCTGCACCAACATCTGTCTTCAAGTCATCTTCAACCATCTACCAGCTTCAAGCAAGCCTCAGTCTTTATCTTCATAGCCTTCAAGCAAGGTCTTTGTCTTCAATCTTCAAGCCTTCAGCCAAGGTCTCTATCATCAGTCTTCAGGGCTTTTCTTCAAGTCTCAATCTCCAAGATGAGTATCAGTCAACAAGATGAACTGGGGTGTTAAGCAGTTAGTTGACCACCAAAGGTGGCAAACAGACTGCTAACAACACATAGAATATTTCTCTCAAGAGTTCTATCTCTTAGACATTATCACCAAGCCTTCCAAAGGAAGGGGGTGAATGTCTTAGAGAGACTCTGCATCATAGAGAGGGATGGAGGCAAACAAGACCTTCCATGTTTGTGAATCAAGTTTTCTACTCTAGAGCTCTGCCTAACTCCTAGGTCCTATAACCTTCAACAGCTGCCAGCAAGAGATACTCGTCCTCAACTCTGGAAATTGGTCTTCATTCCTTTAGTCTTCAAATGGGCTTCATCAGCACAGTCTTCAGCTCAAACCCCAAGCCCCAAACAAGCCCAATACCCCACACAGTCAAATAATAACCCTAGAGAGGGCACACCACACAATCAAGCAAATACAGGAAATATACTAATAGTAATAGTAGAATAGGGGAAGCCTAATATTTTCTAAGGGATCTATTATCTACCCATAACCCCTATAGTCCCATACCCCCAAGATTCAAACTACAACTCCTAAAAGAAATGATTTATTACACCTATGTTATCTCTAAACCCTAGTTTTGATTCTCCTAATCACACCTAAACAAACCATCTAAAATAAGTCCTAAAATCATGAATTAAATCTTATATACAAGCTAAAGTTCTAAGTGAAATACCCTAAAAAGAATAGGTCCAAAATATAAAAGTATCTAACTAAACTAAAATCAACAATATCATGTATAAACCTAAAATCAATTAAAACCTATTTAAAAGAAAAATGTACTAAAAATACAAAAATAAAATGAAATGCTAATTTTATTATATGACAATTTTCTTAACAAAAATATGAAAAAGATGCAAAAACAACCATTTAAAAATATGCAATTTCCAATTTGTTATGATTTTTTTAAAGAATTAACAAAAATAAAAGAAATTAAAATGAATTATATGAGGTTAGGGGTGCAATCAGTATTTATCTCAGTTAAAAAAAAGATGATGGGCCCAGACTGGGGGGCGCACATAGCAAGGCGCGTCTGGGCCCAGCTAATCAGAAAACACAAAAATAAAATAAAAAAGGAAAACGGTGCAAAAAGCAGAAATATTAGTTCATTTGATATTGGGCCTTAAAAGGGGTGGTGCGAAAAGCAAAGGCAACTTAAGCCCATCAGAGTGATTTAAATGAAACGGTGCGCTTTGGCACCCAGCTTCCCTCGCGTTTCAGTTTAAATCCTGGCCATTAGATTGTCTGCTCAGTCAAAGTCTTGGGAAGGATCCAACGATCCTCATGTGTCTTCTCCAAAGCTAGGGTTTCCACCATTAATGAGACCTGGTGCAAGCTCGCACGAACCAGAATTCCACATACTCATACACCTTCATTTCTCCATGAAACTCACATCTGTAAAAAGAAAAAATGCTCCATTTCTTCTCCTCTACACAACCATGGCCTTGGTTTTCTCTAAAACTCACCCCAGCACCAAACCCGATAGGTAGAAGACTTAGGTTCCACCATTTTACAATGATATCAACCATGCTAATTCTTGCTAACTCTTACACTAATACAATCTACATGCTATGCTGATCATTTTTATCTATCTAACCAAGATTATCGTGCCCTAACCTAGGTGTTCTAAGGCTCAACAGTTTTGGTGCTCCAATGGTAACCTCCATGAAATGTCTTCAAATTCACCAGAAACAATCATCTAACCATTCCTAACCATTCTAACCTAATGATTCTCTATTATCCTAACTAATTCTAGCCAATTCGATGAAAACACTAACCTGGTTTAAAGTTGAAAACAGATGGAGTAAATCACCACTTCAAGCTCAGCAATGCTCCAATGGCAATCAATTAACCAAGATCTTGATTCTGTATGCAGTAGTTCTTGCTCAAACCTCTTGGATTCTTGTAACCACTTCCTTTTGAAATTTGGATGATACACTTGGATAGCACGAATTCCACTTCAATTAAGCCAGATCTTGATGGAAACTTGATCTATGATGGATGTAGATGATGATAGGATCAAGAATTGTGGAGAATGATGAAGATTTGATAGAGTTCTTATGTGATTTGCAAAGTGGAAGAATGAAATGTAACTATGTGTTTTGATCAAAATGAATCACCAACCCCTGAATTAAGCCACTCTACTCAATATATAGACACTCATAGAACACTCTAGAACTTGGTAGAACCTTCTTGTGCACAATTTCCTTGAATTTTGGCATGTGTAACTTCATACATAAGTAACCAATGGTATCTCTCAAACTTTGCCCTAAACTCAAAAATCTACTTTTGCCAATGTTCTTAAAACATTTTTTCCAATCAAAATGACCTATAATTTCATCCCATTTGGCCATGTTATGAAAAATCCCATTTTTAGGTCACTTTTATTCATTAAATTCACTTTTAATTGACCAAATTTGGAACCTTGAGCTATGAGCATTTACAAACTTTCATGATCACTTTTCTAGACTCAAAATGTCATTTGGAGCAAGTTTGATGTTGTGAAGTTTTTCATTTGAAGCTTCCTTGTATGAGTTTTGGGCATAGGCTTGAAATGACCTGTAATTCTCAAATGACCAAAATACCCTTTGCTTGCCAAGGTCATAAGTAGAGTTCCACAAATCCGATGAAGGCATACCATACCTTTCTAGAAATCTAAGACAATGAGTAACAACTCTTATGTTGACCAGAAATTCATTTTAAATCTCCTTGAGGGGTAAAAGTTGCTTGGAAGACAAGTAACTTTCACAGACAAAATTTCAGATACCTCAGATGACCTGTAACTTGCAAGGACCATAACTTGAGTTCTATAAATCTCCTTGATGTCTTCCACCACTCAAACTAAAGGTATTGAGATCATATACAAGTTTCATGTTGGCCAAGGATCCATTTGAAGCTTTCATTTTGAATTATCTTGCTGGGAAGTTTGCCCTAAACCAAGGGATTTTACACAGAAACCCTAATTTAGAAACTCCTCTTCTTCTTGATTTCTCTTGATTTCTCCTTGGCACAACACCACATCCATATCTACATGTCAAATGATGAACCCCACATCTCTCAAATAGACCTTGATGCCTTTCAATCAAACATTTGACCTAGGGTTGACCCAGGGTTGACCCAGATGAAACCCTAATTGACTGTCTTCAACTGCAGCTCTTGTGATCACATCAATGACTTGTCTCACTTTCAAAATGGCTCTATAGGTCCTCCATGATGTCTATGTACCATCCATGCTCAGTTCACAGCTCACAACTTCTTTGATGATCTTCAAATACACTCAAGATATGAGAGAGATCCACTGCTTGATCCACTGACTTCTCAGATTTCAATTTCTTTCTGATGACTTGACTAAGATTGAATTTGAACAGTAACCTCTTGATAGGCTCAGAGATAAGAATAGTGCTTGGTCCCTTATTGGATGACTTGCTATGCTATGCTATGCAGATGACTGGACTATGTACATGACTCTATATGCAAATGCTAATGCAATTGAAACATAAACCAAGTGAAGTAGGTTGAGCAAATTTTAGGGTGCAACACTGGGCCCTTAATTCTCTTATATTTTTGCTGCTGTACCCATGTACTGTAGTTAACCCCCCTCCCGTTTCTGCATATTTTTTGCTGGGCTGGGCCCAGTCTCTATTGCCTTTCTGCTGGATGTACCCCTCCTGGCTGAGCAGCAAACCCCCCTTCTATTTTTTCTATATTTCTTTACTTTCTTTTATTTTCTTTTGTTTAGAGATTTTAAAAAAGAGAAAAAAAGAATACTTGAGAAGAATATAAAAGAAGAAAATATGTAATATAGAAAAAGAATATAAAAGATAGAAAATATGGTTATATTAAATAATAGATTTTTAATATTTCCTTTTAGGATATTTTCTTTTTTTAGGATATAATTTCTTTTGGAGTTTATTTTGCACTTTTCTTTTAGAAATAGTTTTAAAAGTCCATTTGGTAGGGGGCTTCTTTTCTTTTAGAAGTAGAATTAAATGTCCACTTGTTAAGGGACTATTTTTCATTAGATTTTCCATATCAGTCAGATAGGATTTTTAGGAGTTTATTTTCCTGTACTCAATCGTTGTAATTTTTTTCGAATATTAATAAAACGAGATTGATGATGTGGTCTCCGTTCTACCCGTAGTTAGGCTGAACTACAGTTGCTCTGATTTCTTGTACCAGACAAGAATATGTAGGCATAGAATGCGACATCCTAGCGAGCACACTAACAACTAACGTTTTGTTCTCCTCGCTGCTGTGCGATCGAGACTTTCCCGCTGACGACTGATGTTATCCTTTTCTCTTGCCCGAGTGCATTCGAGACCAGACCGTAGTTCTAGTTCCCGTAGGTTCCCATACCTTTCAACCCGACATACTACGTCTGTTCTACCGCAAACAAGTACGCCTAAGTCTCCAATGGTCGAGCAGCGTCCACCTAACTGCTAGAATGCGTACGCTAGTATCGTCAAACTTAATCTCTCACCCCCGTGTGACCGAGAACACCCTTGTCTAGCCGTAGTTAGCCTGAACTACGTCATGCTCTGATTTCTCTGATGAGAATACGTAGGCCCAAGACGCGACGTCTTGCCGAGCACCTAACCCGTAGTTTCCCGAACTACGCAGACTCTGATTTCTCGTTCTCTATTGAGAATACGTAGGCATAGAGTGCGACGCTCTATCGAGTCAATTTCTTCCCGTTTAGATTTAGCAACCGTAGATAGATTGTTTTTCACCCGTCCAAGTAAACACACAAGCGAGGATCCCGTCGAGTACGACGGACGTGAGGGGTGCTAATACCTTCCCCTTGCGTAACCGACTCCCGAATCCAGACAATGGTTACGATGACCTTGTCTTACCCTTTTTCGTCAGGTTTCTACGATCGTTTCCTTTCCCGCTCTGAGGGATAAATAACGAAAGGTGGCGACTCTTCGGTTGTGCCGGTACCTTATTTTCGCGCAAGCGACACCTTGTAACACCCAACCACAAACATTTAACACCCCTTAACAAATACTTAATACCCAACCATAAATATTTAACACCTCACAACAAATATTTAACACCCAACAACAAACATTTAACACCCAACAACTTTTCAACCCAACACAACAACCTTATACCCCAAGCCAACACTACCATCAACCTTACCTATCATTTAACACAACCCCCTTCATCCAACAACAAAACCCAACCTCTTCATACATCTAATATAACCAATACTCATCTCAACCTACCTCACAAGAACACAGCTACCAAACACCCCAACCACAAGTCCCTTTTTACTCCTTACAAACCTTCACCCTTAATTCATCTCAAGACCAACATCCATACACCCCCTACATGACTAACATAATGCCACCTTCGAACCTACCAAATTGGAGTAATGAGGGAACAAGATTAAGTTATGGCAATGCGACGACGATACCAACTATGGACGATTTGAGTGATGATATGGTTGTTGAATTCATGAACCCTAGTAATGATGCAGGATCTCTACTCAGCCCCCAAACATTAATGTTGATCGTAGAAGGTCCACCAGAAATGTACAGGCTCCTTCCTGTGGAGTCCACCAACGCTTACGTCGACCGGGTCAAAATTAAGGGTAGATAGAGATTTAATGTACTTTTTTAATTTCATGAATAAATAAATATTTATTTCAATTCATTTTTTATTACTATTTTATTTTTTTATTATATATAATATTATTAATTATTACTATTATCCATTTCATAATTATTATTTATAATTTAATAATTATTATTATTTTTCATAATTATTATTTATAATTCATAATTATTATTCATAATTTTATATTCATTATTTATTATTATTATTATTATTATTCATAATTTAATTTAGTTTTAATTAAAACATTACTTTTATAAATAAAAATAATTAATTAAAACTTAATGGAACAAATAAATATAATTAAAAAAACAATAAAAATTACGTGCCACTGCCTCCCATTGAAAGGGCGACACCTTTTTTAATTTCACTCTTTCGCCCATTAAAAGAGCGGCTACGTTGCACCAAAAATTAAATTTTTTTGAAAGTATGGCAATCTGGTATTTTTTTGAGACTTATGGTATTATAGAAATTTCTTTCCAATATTATGGCAGGATTGATGATATATGCGTGTACAGGGGTGGCCTGAAATTGTATGGTATTATTGTTTTATATTTATCTGACAGATGTTTGCGTCAATTTGGATACATTCAATACATACCACTTCTGCCTCTTGATGTTAACACACTTGATATGGATATTGAGTGGGTTACATATCATGCAAGTGTGATGGAAGTGATCCGTCTATCCAAGTTTGTAGATACTCCATATGATGTGGTGCGCGATTACATGGGTTGGTATTACAGGGTATCACATCCTTGTTTGGTACCACCACCTCAGGGGGAGGTCAGACAGGTCCTAGTTGGTGAGGTCAGATAGGCTCTGGTTCCTCTCTATGATGAAGGACCATCAGGATCCTAGGTTATTACATATTTCACATGAGCTTTGTCGCTATCTACAGCGTCACGAGGTGGAAGAGGATGATGATGATTGTGTTGAGGTCTTTCGAGCACTTCGTATAGCTCAGGGTTGACCGGTACATTATGTTAGTGATGATGATTGATGTATTGATTACTATTCAGACTTATGTAGTGTTTCTAAAATGTATGTTGTATTCTTCAGAGTTACATAATATTATTCAAAATATAATACTCCTTATGTAGTATACTTTTCTAACACACCACGTATTAAATATAACACGAATCAAATGTCAAAACAAACCAAAATATAAAAATCACATTCTAACTATAATCTAACATATTTTGACACCACAGACGTAAGTTGCTGTAATGTTGTAACCGTCCATGAAATTCTGTCATCTAAGAAGTTGCGTCTGATGTGCGATACTTCTTCCAATACAATGTAACTGGTGGCAAAGGAAATCCTTCGTTCATGTTTACCTATTAAGAAAAATTAGTAAGACATAAACAAAAGATAATTAATTAACATAACAAACATGAATATTTACCTGGACCCAATGATTTTGGTTTACAAAACCAATGCAGTAAATGGGCACATTAGGTGAATGTGAAGTCATCATAGGAAATAAACTCAAACTAGGATAACCCAAAGAGACTAGAATGACATTATACTGTTTTGCTATCATATAACCCATATCTGGTAATGTCATCCATTTATCTAATGGTTGAGTACCTAAAGACGATATCATCAAGGAGTCTCTCACTTTCGATAAGCGACTTCCAAGTAAATTCTCATATAGACTGATTCTAGAACCTCTAATTTAATTATCCAAATCACGACGAACCATTGACCAACCATCCTCACCATATCCATGCAATGATACAATCGCTCTATACCCACAGTTTTCATCACTCTTAACATCAACAATGTCATCAATAAATGGTCTGATATGCTCTAGAAATTGTACAATGTACCTATTAGATGGTTTCTTCTTTAACGTTTGGGATAACTGTGAACACGGTTTATTTGAAGATTTTTGAGAACTACTGTATGCTTGATCAACATACTCATGATATGAAGGATCATGATAAACATCATATCCCACGGGTTTCTTCCCTTTTCTCTTCACTCCTCCTTTGGTCTTTATTTTTTCAGGCGGTGGTACCATATTTTTTGTAGTGGGCTAAGCAATTTCACACACTCTACTTTTTAGTGCTCTTTTTCCTACCATATATAATGATCGTAACCTTTTCCACAATGCATCAATTGCATTGGTCATGTTCACCTTGCTTCATCCTCTGTATCTACTTCTTGTTTACCTTCCATGCTGAGCTTCGTCCAGTGTATATAAATAACATCAATTGGTATTGGTTCACCACTCAATGTGTATCTCCCTAACTCACAAGTACAAGGTAACCCGTATACTTTTCTATGACTACACCCACACATTTGGGTGTTTGTATCAACCATGTCACCCTTGTGCCACTTGATAACATGAAAACGTATCGTGTTTTTAGGCTCATAACGCATGTTATTTCTTGTTATTTTACTTTTTTTTATTGCTTTTACATTGTGTCTTATTTGTTTTACATGTCTTAAATAAGTGTCAGAGCAATTTCACGAAGAATTCGAAAAGGGAGTAGAAGAGCAGCAAAAGAGCAAACAAATGCCCTTTCTGGTGCTGGTGTCCACCGTGTTCCATGTCCATGTCATTTATTGAAGCACACAATGGCATTCACCATTGTTCTAAGGAATTCGCCATTCTTATGCAGAAACAGAAAACCGTGAAGTCAATTTAGACTCCCTCTGCCCACTTCCCTTTTTCTTCTCAACTTCCCTGCATGTTTGAGGGAGTTACCAAACCATTTGGGCATCTATATATAGCAGTTTCCTTCACATTTCAGGGCATCCAAGTCATGCGGAAGCGCTGTCAACTTGCTTTCTAGTCTTAGGCAGAAAAATACTTGTAAAAGTGCCAATCACTCACGTCAAGGGATTGTCACACAAACTTGTTATTTTTATTTCTTTGTACTCTTAGATCAAGCAACAAGCCTGCTGATATTTTAATCAAGTTTTACGTTCGTTAATTCAAAAGTTTCGCTTTGTTTCTACTTTATAGGTTTTTAATCGCTTTAATTTACTTATTGTCGTATTGCTTTATTCTTATTTATGACATGTTGTTCCTAAATCTAAATACTTCTTTTATGTTGTTTTCATATGAAATAATGTCTTGCTAAACTTGTCTGAGTCCGGCGTATGAGGACCGTCGTTACCGGCGGGACTCGGTAGAAAATAATAGCCGCGAAACATTAAATAAATTCTATTTTGGTTTTAGTTTCCAAGTGTATGTCTTAATGTTTTGTCACGAGAATGAAAAGCAAACTAAGGTTTGAGCCGATAGTGCGAGAGTGTGAGGATCGAATCGAATAGTTGGAAACTAGGCATCAATTCTAAAAATAATGAGAGTGCTTTAGGTATCGATTAGGATCTAATTGATTTTCAAAATATGCTTTCTAATTAAAATGGGCGAGCGGGAGCAAAATCTCATGGTTAGTGAGTGTGGCTTTAGTCAATAGCGCGAACGTGTGAGATGGAGTCTTTAAACCGATATTTTCTATGGAATGTAGTTTAATTATAATTAGTGCCTAAAAATCTACAGGGTCCCTTTGGAACACAGAATCCATATTCCGACCTCTTTTTATGATAATTTCCAAACCTTTAGTAAATTATGTTTTTAGTCCCGTCTAAATCTTTTTAACCTTTAGCCTTAGATTTACATAGCATCAATCGATAACGGTAGATTGATTATTAGTCCTTGTGCGTTCGATATCTTTTAAAACTACTCAATAGACTATATACTTGCAGTTAGATCATCCGATAGACTCGTAAGGTCGCGATCAAGTTTTTGGTGTCGTTGTCAAGGACTAATTTAATCAATATTGTGATTCTGTTGTTATGTAGAATAGACTAAGGCAATAATTTTCCTTTTTACTTCGTCGATTGTATGCCAAACACTCGCTCTTAAGGAGAACAGTTAGAGTAGCCGATTGATGATATCGAGTATTTTATTAATTTAAGACGCTAATTCAATGAATTTCGGATTAAATACAATCTTCCTGAACCTAAATTCCTTTTCCAGAACTAAGAATTCCCATGGCTGAAAATCCACCAAACCGTCATCTCAAGGACTATGTTGTTTCATCGCAAGATGAATCTCATAATAGCATTACTTCCCCTACCATCAATCGGAACGATTTCGAGCTAAAACCTTTATTGTTACAAGTCGTTCAATAGAACCAGTTTTCTGGGAGTCCTATAGACGACCCGAACCTTCATTTATTGATGTTTGTGCAATACGCTAACACCCTAAAAGCGAATGGTGTTAGTAACAAATCCATAAGACTACGTCTTTTTCCTTTCTCTTTAAGATATAGAGCTAGAGTTTGGCTCCAGTCTCTACCATCCAACTTCATCACCATGTGGGACAAGTTGAAGAAAGTCTTAACTCGATATTTTCCACCTAGTAAAACTGCTATGTTAAGAGCCCAAATCAACAGATTTAGGCAAAAAGAGAATGAAACTTTTTTCGATGTTTGGAAAAGATACAAGGACATGCTAAGGCTCTGTCCACATCATGGACTTGAATAATGGTTAATAATCCATACCTTCTACAATGATCTTCTATACAACACCAAGCTGAAATGAACGCTGCAGCTGGTGTTGCACCCTAAAATTTGACCAACCGATTCTCCTATCTGACTCGTGGTTTAAATTCATATTCGCAAATCAGACGCATGATATTTGTGCACAGACAGAGGATATCAGGGTTACAGCTTGATTTTCGTCTATCAGATATGGCAGATCCAGTCCAGATCACCAGGGTTTATTTTCGGGAAATTGTGCGCTCCTCGGTGATTTTTAGCTTGCATAGTGATTTTGGGATATTCTGATGCCCGGGGTTCTCTGTTCGATTCGATCTGGTCTCGTGCGCTCTTTTATGGTGGTCATTTGCATTTGTCTGCATTTTTAGGGTTTTAATAGACTTTTGTGGATTTTTAATAGGCTTTATAGATTTTTCTGGAATTTAAATAGGTTTTTGTATTTTTTGATAGCTTAAATCTCTTTTTAGAATTTTATATAGATTTTTAAATAGGTTTAATAGTTTTTAATCTTTTTTTTAGAATATAAAAGAATTTAAATAGTTTTAATTGTTTTAGATAATATAGAAAATATTATAGATTTTTTTTTAGGTTAATGGAGGTTTAATAGTTTTAAATAGAAATAGATGGAATTTGTTTAATATAGTTTTCCTTTTCAAATAGATATTAAATAATAAATAGAAATTAAACAGAATTTTGTAGAGTTTTATTAGTGCTAGTTAATATAGGTTTAATTAGTTTTTTTAATCTTTTTAGAGTTGATTAGGGTAATTAGCTAATTAGGTGTTAATTGATTTTAATTAGATATAATTAGGTTTAATTGTTTTTAATTCAATTTTTGTACAGGTTTTGTCCAGTTTTTTCGTGGGCCCAGGAGGGGATTTTCGGAGGCCCACATCCTTCATTATCAGTCCAATGCATTTTTTTGTGCAGTTTTTGGCCAGGAGTGTGACACTTGTCACTATAAGAAGGCCCCACGCGTAACACAGAAAGGACCCCACCTCACACCATTCAGAAACGCTCACACTCTCACACGCGTCCCACTCAGACTATCTCTCTCTCTCTCCCTAAGCCACGTGCCACGCATGCAGTAACCCTCTGCGCCACTTGTCGTCACCACAGATTTCACCGGAGCCTCGCCAGAAAGTACACCGGCGGCCATGCATCCGCCCTGATCCTCCCACCGCCGGTCACCCCAACGTCTTCCGGCCACCGCAACAGCTCGCCGGAGTTCGTTTTCCACCCAGAATTCCCAGAAACACTCCTTCTTCATCTCCTTCCTCCTTCCACCTTCGTCTTCACCTCGCCGGAAAACTCATACTCACCGGAAACTTCATACACTTTTTCCAGAACACGTTCATCCATCTTCATCATTCTTCGAGAAGTTTTCCAGAACCTTCAAACAACTTTTCCAGAAATCACTCAAACCTTCATACAACTTTTCCAGAAACCCCTCCAAGCTTCATCGTAACGTCTTCGTTCATCATCATCATCAAGAACCTCGTGGATCCGTCAACAACCTTCAACAACGATCACCTAATATTTCCCCAGATCTGTACAAGATTCGTCAGTTCCAAGACTTGTAAAGATCTCATCGCTGTTCATCACTACGGGTTGTTCTTCGCGTCATCAAATCTTCAGCAAATATCCAGAAATCTTCAAGGATCGCTGTAAGCTCGTTTGAGGTTCTTCGAAGATCCATCGTTCTCCTCGCGTAAACCCAGGTTTGTCCCTCTTCGTCATATCTCCATTGCCATTGATGAAAGTAGCCTCGATTAGGATAAACTGATTGGTTAGGGATTAATAGTATAGGGTGATTTTGTTTGTTCTTGTGTGATGATGGCCGTGAGGGTGAATGGATTGAGAGTTCTTGAGAAGGAGATGAGAGTTTCAGATAGGGTGAGGAAGATGAGAGAAGACGACGGCTAGGTTAACGTGAACAGTGATCTGTGTTGAGAGGAGAAATTAGGTTTTGTTGATTAGGGTTTCTGGTTAGGGTTTGGGCTGGGTTCAAAGCCCAAACGTGTGTTACTGATGCACTCCCTGCGTCACTCATTCCCCTCCCCCTGTGTGAGAAGCCAGAATGAATTGATTTGGGCCTTAGGCCCTTATTTCTATTCGCACCCCCTCATCTAAGCCCAGCGAAGAATAACACTGGAAAACCTACCAATTGCCCCCCCCCCCCTGCGTTTTTTTCTTTTATTTTTCATTAAGGGATTTCTGACTCATATGGGCCTACGCCCTTATTTCTATGTGCACCCCCCATCTCTGGCCCAAATCCTGAATGAACTGAGTAAACTTGCTTTTTGAACCCCCCCTTCCATTTTATTCAATTTTGTTTTGTTAATTTCTTTTTAATATTTTCTTGCACATTACAAAATTCATAAGAAAATGAAAACAATTGTTTTTTTAACTCTTCTTTTTTCTACCACTTCATGAAAATGTCTAGAAAATTAAATAAAAATAAAAATGTCATTTTATTTTTGTTTACTATTTTGGTATATTTTCCATTTAATTGACTTTTTTTATATTCTTTAGTGCATGCATATTGTTAGAAAATTCATAAAAAATAGTAGGTTTAATCAAATAATTCCGTTCTTTTTTCTGTAGACTCGTAATTCAATGTAGAATTTTATGGTACAAAAACATTAGCTTAATCATGCATTTTCTGTTTAATTGCATTTTTTGTATTGTTTTGATATTGAATAATTGGTTTGTGGATATGTCTGCTTTGTTGAGTTTAGTTCTTTCATCTGGTAATGACTTTTGTTCTGATTTTTTAGTATGTTGTCATAGAGCCATGTAGGTTTCCCATAGATTTTTGTTAGATTTTTGTAGGATGTTCTGATATGCTTTAGTCTGAGCTTGAGGATAGGAGAAGTCTTGATGGCTTCTGACTTTGAAGTTCAACTGTGGTTGAACTTCAGAGGTAGTTTCCTGTAGTTTAAGGATCTGTGGTTTCTTTTTGAAGATGGGAGCTGGTTGCAGTCTTGTTGGAGCTTGCAAGGATGCATTGGATTGAGGCTTAGTCTAGGAGCTTGTTCCCTGTCTGTGAGGTTTGAGATCCTGAAGTTTGAAGGGAGTTTATGGTACTTTCCTGAGGAAGGCACTACGAATGACTTTCATTCTTCCTTCTCACCTCTTTCGTAAGTATCCAATGATGTTGGAGCCAACTTGTGAGTTTAATTTCTCCTGAGGAGGAATGTAAACTGATCACAGTTGTTGAGCCACATGGGATACGATTCCTAAATGGAAGCCTCCTAGTACTTTCCTGAGGAAGGTCCTAGGGGTCTATTCACTTAGTTCCATTAGTTTATCTAGGATTTCTCAAGTATCCAGTGATGTTGGAGCCAACTTGTGAGTTTAATTTCTCCTGAGGAGGAATGTAAACTGATCACAGTTGTTGAGCCACATAGGATACGATTCCTAAGTGTCAGCCTCTTAGTACTTTCCTGAGGAAGGTCCTGTGGGTCTGTTCACTTAGTTCCCTTAGTGCATATAGGCTTTCTTAAATATCCAGTGATGCCGGAGCCTTCATGTGAGTTTAATTTCTCCTGAGGAGGAATGTAAACTGATCACAGTTGTCGAGCCGCATAGGATATGACTCCTGAGTAGTAACCTCCTGGTACTTTCCTGAGGAAGGCACTATGAGTTTGTCTGCTTAGCTCCCTCTCTTTGGTAAGCTTGTTCTGAAGCTTGGAGACTGGGATTGATTCCTTTTGCTTAGGGTTTTGATTAGAGGTTCTGCTTAGATCTTTGCTTAAGGTGTTGCATAGAGTTTTGTTTAGAGATAGATTAGGGGTTTGTTTCAGGTTTTGTTTAGGAGCCCTGCTCAGGGTTAGTCTCTTCGTATTGTTTGACTTGTGTGATGTTATGTTGCATTAGACTTAGGTGTTCATCTAGATAGTTCTGAAGCAGGTGAATTTTAGAAGTAGACTTTGTGTGCATGAGAAGTTGAGGTGGTCCTCCTTCTGCTTGTTTGTTATTGAGTGGCTTTGCTTGTTGGTATTTGGTAGAGCTGAGCTCCCTTACCTTTGTGGTTTGCGGCCTTTGTGCCTTGTTTGTCTAGTTGTTGCATCCATGCATATTTTCAGTATTCCTTTACTTTGTAGTATTTTCTGTTTGTTGTATAGTCCTGTTGCCATGATCCCTTAGGAGCTCTGACTTCTCTGCTGCGGAGTTGTTATGATAGACATTAGGATGGTCAACCAGGCGTGATAGCAGTAGGTAGATTCCCCTTTTCCAGCTATAGTCTAGGGTGTCTTTTCCCTTTCCTTTCAGTAGGAGTTTTTGAGTAGCTTGATCCGTAGTTAGCCGAACTACAGCTGCTCTGATTCCTTGTGCCAGACAAGGATATGTAGGCATAGGATGCGATATCCTAGCGAGCACACTAATGACTAACCTTTGTTCTCTCGCGGCTGTGCGATCGAGACTTTCCCGCTGACGACTAATTGTTTCCCCTTTCTCTCGCCCGAGCGCATTTGAGACCAGATCGTAGTTGTAGGTTCCCGAACCTTGGAGATCAGTTTGTTTTCTCACTGCTGTGTGAGAGCCCCCTGTTTACCCGTAGTTAGTCGAACTATGTTTGCTCTGATCTTCCATGTTGTGTGGAAGTACGTAGGCATAGGACGCGATGTCCTGGCGAGCAACCTTTTCCCCGTTTAGGCATAGGTGGTCGAACTACGTTGACTCTGACTTTCCCATTGCACGAGGGAGTACGTAGGCCCAGAACACCGTATGTTCTGTCGAGTCCTGTCCTTTTATTTTCTTTTCAGACCAACCATTAGCGTAGATAGATATACACCCTTTTCCTTATAAACACCAAGCGTGGATCCCATCGAGTACGATGGACGTGAGGGGTGCTAATACCTTCCCCTTGCGTAACCGACTCCCGAATCCAGGTTTTGGTTGCGATGACCATACCTTTTCCCGTCTTTGCGAGGTTTACTTCGAGCGTTTCCTTTCCCGCTCTGAGGGATAAATAACGCACGGTGGCGACTCTCCTGTCAAGCCGGCGCCGATTTTCGCAGTAGCGACAGCTGGCGACTCTGCTGGGGATTTATAGCATCTAGGGACTTTTCCCATCCCTTATGCTGGGACCGTTTCCCATCCCCTACGCGAGTCAATCCTAGCGCTTGGGTGTTTATTTGTTGGGTGTTGTGCATATTGTGTTTTACTTTTCTGCACTTTACTTTTCTGTACCTTTACCTTTCCGCATTTATTTTCCAGCATTATATTATTGTGATTATTGCTGTGGGCAAGGGAGGTTACTGTGAGTGAGAAGCCGGACCTGGGCTTGAGTATGCACCTAGATATAGTTGTGGAGAGTAGTAGACGAACCTGTCTGCTGAGCAGGCACAGTTCCCTACGAAATCTACGCTCAGACGAGGTTCTCGTAGAGGTGCTCCTTTCCGGTCCTGAGGATCTGAGGGGAGTCCAGACGTGAGGATTGTCGACTCTGGGGACCGATCATTTGGAAGTCAGCTAAGTGAGGCCTCTTCATGACTCGATGATGCCACTCCTTCTGGGAATCGTATCGTCATTCATGAAAGTCTGTGATGCTGATGACCGCATAGGATGTCGTACCTTTGTCCGTGGATTAGGTCTATCATACCTGTGAGAGGGATTGGGTTATTGCAGGAAAACTGGCCTTCAGAAACCATGATTCAGTACCTTTATCAGATGGTGTTCTTGGTTCATCTCCAGGTGTGTTGTTTGGATCAGATGGGTTTCTTATCTGAGGGTGATTCTATTATCAGATGGTTTTCTCGCCAGATACAGAGGTTCAGATGGTTTTCTTACCAGGGGATTGATATTTTGAGTATCAGATGATAGTCAGTGTCATGAGGTTCTGGTGCCCGTGTTGGTTTTCTATTCTTGATCACAGAGATGTTCCTCGTCAGGCTACAGCATAGCCCCTGTGTTCGCAGATTGCATTATTTATCATATTGCATCATTGCATTACCATCTGCATTCAACTAACGTGTGTGTATTGCAGGTACATATTTTCCCTTCCAGTTCTGGTGTTTGCTCCTAGCAAGACATGGAAACCCTGAAGAGAGTATTGCCCTACAATTTTCCGTCTCCGGATATCAGTTTGTTGTTAGAATTGATTACTATTGCTAAGAAGAGGGTAATGGGTGACTTCAGAAAGAGATATGGGAGGATTCTGACCTACGTTTATCAGCCATCGGCCTACGAGATCAGTGGCATCTATACCCTGTTACAGTTCTATGATGCGGAGCTCAGGTGCTTCGTATTTCCCGACTTTGTTTTGGCTCCTACCCTGGAGGAGTACTCTGCACTTCTGGATATACCGATCCGCGAGCAGATGCATTTCTATCGTACGGACGCTGAGCCTAATCTGGCTGAGCTTTCTGCCATCCTATGCTTGAGAGAGTCTGAGCTGGCTGGGAAGATGATCAGAAGAGGAGATGTATGGGGATTTCCATTGGATGTCTTGGTGGAGAAGGCTCGGGAGTATGCCCAGAAGGGTGGCTGGGCTGTTTTTGACGTCATTCTTGCTGTATGTGTTTATGGCATCGTGTTGTTCCCGAACATTCCTGATTTTGTTGACTCAGATGCCTTCTATATTTTGGCTGCGAAGAACCCGGTTCCTACTTTGCTGGGAGATATCCACCATTCAACTCACTACCAGAATGAAAAGCGGCGAGGAAGGAATGTGTCTTGTTGTGTACCTCTCCTATGCAGGTGGTTCACCAATCATATGCCTAAGTCAGGCCCTTTTGTCACCTCTATTGATTCTATAGGATGGCCGGAGCGCTTGATGGGGTTGACTTCTAAGGATGTGGTATGGGTTAACGAAGAGGTATTCGGAGTTGAAGTCATACTCAAATGCGAAGGATTCCCGAATGTGCCGTTAATAGGAAGGAAAGGGTGTGTCAACTACAACCCTTCCTTATTGATCAGGCAATTTGGGTACGTACCTCAGGGAGCGCCAAAACCCGAGGAGATACAGAAATCTCTGTATCTCACCGGGGCAATAGGGAAAGAGATGCTGACCAAGCTTGAGAAAGCCTGGAAGAACTTGCACAAGAGAGGGAAGCCTCCAGGTAGCAGAGGGGATGTTCGAGTTCCTGGCCCGTATGTGGAATGGATTCGTGAGCGAGCTGTGAAATTCCTTATGCCGTATCCAGCGGTCCAGCCATTGCATCCTTCTCCGGTGGAGGAGCCTACCACTGTGGACATGCAGGTGTACAAGCAGCTGATGGCGGAGAAAGAAGAGCTAGCAAAGGCTAAAGAGGCTTTAGAGCAGGAGAATGCCCAGCTCCGGCATGAAAAGATTGAAACAGGATACTTTTCTAAGCAACAGGCTGAAACTCTGAAACATCTGAAGACTACGCTATTGGAATTGACTGAAACCAAGAAGCGTCTGGAGTTAGATGTAGACTCAGTTAGTAGTGTGTTGGCCACTAAGAAGCAAGAGCTGGAAAGGGCCTACACGAAGCTAGCCAAGTTCAGAGAACACTGGGATCTCACTATGACCAAGCGCAAAGAGCGAGAAGAAGAGCTGAAGACACAGGTAGCTCAGTTAGAAGAACAGATCAAAGTGAAGACTGAAGAGCTTGAAGAAGAAGCCTGTCGCCGATACGAGGCCGAGCGCAAGTTGGCAGATGCCATGAAGAATTTGGAAGATTTTCAGCATAGAGCAGACGCCAAGAGACCCAAACCTGGGGGTGGTGCCAATGATAAGGCTTGGGAAGACTTTGTCAGAGACATCCAGGGGACGGTCAGGAAGAGAGATCAGTTGATAGAAGGCTTGATTTATCGACCGGATCACGCAGAGACGAAGAAGATGGTCGAGAACTTCCGCAACCGTACCCGTGCTTGATTTCTCTCTTGTATTCTGTATGTTGAGATCACCACCAGGCATGTTGGTTGGGATCCTCCTTATCATATCAGCTGTATGAAGCATAGTTATGTAACCTCTTGACAAGACAGTTATTCTAATAAATACATGAGGGTTTTTCTAAATATTGTCTTTATGGTTTATCTCGTCTTGCTACCACTGACACTGGAATTGGAGGGGAAATATCTCCAATGCACACATGCACGTTAGCATTTTTTGTATTTCTGTTTGCATAAATCATATTGCATAGCATTTAGCAGGTCAGAGCACTTATCCAGCCTTTGTTTTCACCAGAGGGTGATTCTCGGGGATTGTTTGAGGCAAGAGTGAAGTGTCGAAGACGACCAAGGGGCTGAAGCAGTTTTGAGCAGAATCAAGCAGTGTAGTCAGTTACAGGTAGTCGATAGCTATGGCTGAAGGCAATCTCCAGGCTCCTAACACCTTGACAAGGTTTACTATGGCGTCCAACCATCAGTATGATTCTATGGAAGGCTTCCCGCAGACGAACAACGTGGCGGCAGACCAAGTT
This sequence comes from Lathyrus sativus, assembly GCA_963859935.3. Lineage (NCBI taxonomy): Eukaryota > Viridiplantae > Streptophyta > Magnoliopsida > Fabales > Fabaceae > Lathyrus > Lathyrus sativus. Next base: position 633,375,386 of record OZ012738.1, read on the forward strand.
GTACAGCCTACTGTTGAGAACCGAGATCGGCATGAGCAGTTCGTTGCCCGAAATGAGCGTCATCCTCCTGTTAACAATCAAAGTGTCGCTTTCCCTGTGATGAATTACCGAAGGGATATTCCGATGGCCGGGATAGTAGATCCAAGAGCTCTTGAAGATGGTAGAAGACTCCGAGCATTGGAAGAAGGTATAAAAGCCTTAGAAGCGAAAGATGCCGTCAACCTGGATGCTGTAGGCATGTGTTTGGTCCCTGACCTGGTGTTGCCTTACAAGTTCAAAGTACCGGAATTCGAAAAGTACACGGGAGATAGCTGTCCAAAGCTGCATTTGATGATGTTCTGTCGAAGGATGACTTCGTTTGTGCGAAATGACCAACTAATGATCCATTGCTTTCAATATAGCCTGACTGGGGCATCCCTGAGGTGGTATGTGCAATTAGAGAGTAATCAGATCCGATCATGGGTGGATTTAGCCAGAGCTTTCATGAAGCAGTACGATTACAACCTGGATTTGACTCCTAGTCTCGTAGATCTGCAAGAATTGTCTCAGGCGGAGAATGAATCATTCAGAGGGTATTTGCGAAGATGGAAAGAATTGGCTGCTAGTGTTCAACCACCGCTTCCGGAAAGAGAACTGGTTGACATCTTCTTGGGTACTCTGAAAGGCCATTATTTTGACAAATTGTTCAGCTACACAAGCTTTGTGGGCCTGATGAGACTGGGAGAGCTTGTTGAGAGAGGACTCAGGAGTGGAAAGTTTCGAGATGTTCCTTACGTCCCAGTTGATAAGATTAAGCCAGTTGTCAGTTCTCAAGAAGAGTGGGAAGGAGATGACGCCACCTCAGAATCTCTAGCATCTCAGGATCAGTTTTCAGACACTTCAAGTCAACGATCATCCTATCGTCGATCGCGTCAGCACGCCCCACGAAGACCAAGGAAACCTGAAAGGCAGTTTACTCAGCTACCGGTGTCGTACAGTCAGTTGTTGCCAGAACTGGTCAGAAGCGGATTGATAGTGCCGAAAGAGACTAAGCCGGTGATTCCACCATATCCTCCAGGTTTTGATGACAGCGCCTGCTGTGAGTACCATGCTGGGGCACAGGGGCATTCAACCAATGATTGTAAAGTGCTTAGAAGTCAGGTTTAAGATCTGTTAGACTCTAGCCGTATTTGCATCACTCCTCAGGGTTTTGTTCAGATTAATGATTTTCCATCCTCCAGTTGTGCGGGTTCGTCAGTTAATGTCATGGAAGACTCCTCAGGAAGTGTGTGCTCTGAAGATTGTCAATTAGAGAGTTCAGTTGAATATGGGAAAAGTTTATAGAAGTTTCTATGCCAGGGCGTCGCATCTGTTTCTCTGCCTAACCCATTTAGCTTTTGTGCAACAGTATTTGCCGACCACCACCAGGATTGTTGGCTGGGGTCATTGTATTCGTACTTCATTTGTGCTAACGTGATGCTTTTGTTGGTTGAACATGTGTGGGAGATGTTCGTCTGTATGCTGATAGCTTGAGTTTTTCTTTGTCTCGTTATGAATATGTGTTTGCTTTCTGCACTGCGTTATCATTTAACAGGTACATCAGAACCGTGGGTCTTATTTCCTCATCGTCCAGTTTGTTGCAGGAATTCCTACGGAGATATAGAACAGAATCAGTTTGAATTGATTGAAGTCCGAAGCCAGCTGGGGCAGATGATGAGAGACATGCAAGAGATGCGTCTGGAGCAGAAGATTCTCAAAGAGGAGAACAGTCAGCTGAAGACCCAAATGAGCTTGATCATGGAGGTTGTCAAGAACGTGCTTAGGAAAAAGGACGATCAGCTATTTAAAGCCGCAATGAAGAAGCTCGCACCACCTGTGCCTGTGGAACCTGAGCGAGTACAACCAAAGATGCATCCGGCTCCACGGAGGATCCAGGAAGGGAAGCCAAAGAGAATATTTGAGGCACCGCCTATGACATATGCTGAGCTCTTGCAGACCTTATTGAAGTTTAATCTGGTTGAGAAGAGAACGTTGGAACCACCAACGAGAGTGCTTCCTCATGGGTACGATGCCAGTAAGAAATGTGAGTTTCATTCCGGGGCACTCGGACACGACATCGAGGGTTGTCATGCTTTTAAGCACAATGTTCAAGACCTGATTGACTCGCACGATATTGAATTCACGCCGAGCGGCGTAGCTGTGCATATTGCTCCTGTCTCAGTCGATGCTAAGATGACAGATGTTTCTAAAGCTGCAGTGGGTCAGAACCGTATCCTGGACTCCATGGTATCAGAATCTCCAGGCCCACAACTGTTGCCTATTCCTGGGGCAGACCTGAGAAAGAAAATGGCTAAGCATAAGGAGGGCGTTAATCAATACATTGAAGGTCAAGAAACCGATGTTGCATTTGATACGAAGGGTGTTCAAGAGTCAACCCGATACCAGCAGCAGCAGCCTCAGCAGCAGAATAATCAGGGGTATAAAAGATATCAGAATCGGGCTCCTCTGGCAAGCCGTCATCTTGAAACTCCACCTATGCCATATGCACAACTTCTGCAAACGTTGCTTCAGCTCCAATTGGTTCACAAAAGGACGATGGCTCCCTTAACAGGGGCACCACCACCGGGGTATGATGCCAATGCTACTTGTGAATTCCACACTGGGGCACCAGGCCATACGATTGAGAATTGTAAAGCTTTTAAGCACAAAGTGCAGGATCTACTTGATAGTGCAACAATCAGCTTCGGGCAGGAAGGTCCCAAAATCATCTGAATGAAGGAGAAGGGGCTCTATAATTTGGTTGAGTCGTTGCAAGCAGATCAGGACATCATCAGGATGCCTCTAATAATTGACTGTGAAGATAGCTGGTTCAGCAGCAGGACAGATGTGAAAGCCCGGTTCTCGGAAGCTAGCATATTTTCTTTGTTTTAGCTTGTCATTTATTTACATTTGTAGTTTCTTGCCTGTTTGAATTTGCAATCTTGTTTGTAAAATTGGTTGTTTTCATTCAATTGATGATAATGAAATAAATATGCATGTTTTGATTAAATCCATTCGTGTTCACTAACTGTTTTTGCAAATGTCCAACGCTTGGTTAAGAAGAATTTGGGGAGGATGACGAAAATGACCGACATGCAACTGCCGATATTGTATGCTTTTGAAATAAAACCTGTTGATGATGTACAGGCATTGTTTCAAATCCCTAAACACCGGAGATATAAGGAAGATAATCCCTTGTTAACCCCTTTGAGCCTTGTAGTAGGAGTTTCTTTCTGTGAACGAAAAACCCTCGATCTTAACCTGGGGCAGGGTAGGTGTTAGCTAATTTGACCGAGCGTCCAAATTGCAAAAGGAGTGTCCGTTCGAGGATCAATCACACCTCTAGAGGTCGTGCCTAAAAGACCATAATGGTTAAATCAAGAGTGAGACAGTCACATCATTCCCCAAAGAGTCAGACAACCAGTGTCACACGACTCGTTCGAAAGAAAAAAGAGAGAAAAAGAATCAAAAGCCCGCTAAGTCAAGAAAACTTCAAAACAAATGACTTAGGCAAAAATGAGGGCATCCCGCTGGACTTAAAAGAATCAAAAGAAACTCAAAAGGAGTCAGTCCAGGCAAAAGTTAGGGATATGAAAAGAAAAAGAAGAAAAGGATCAGAAGAAAAATCCTCAAAGGAAATACGAGTTGTGTGACCTCAAGTGTCAAAAACAAGAAGTGAGTGGTTGTCACTCCGAAAACTCATAGTTTCTCGAACTATCATTCCTATCTTTCAACCTCTGAGAGGTGAGCGCTAAGGTTGAATTAGCTGAACATAGGATTGGAGAACATCAAGGAGAATGGGTGGGTTAAAATAAACTTTGAGCCTTTATCCTTTCTTTCAAAACCGTGAACTTGACCACGTTACAACCTCCAAAAGTCCTAATTGAAGCAGGTTGTTTCGAAAGCATACTCCGGTAAAGGTCGCGTCGATTCTGACTCCTAAAAGGGTTCCTATTACCATGTTGGTATTGATGTTGATATTCTTGATAAATGTTTGTGCATTATATGCCATAAACTGTTTTTTCCTTTTCCCAGTGAACAGATTGGATGTCAAAGCTGTCATATGTGTTGCATTAATACATATTTTATGCAGAACAACTTGTTTTACTTGCGAGTAAGCACTTGACAGCAGAAAAGTTTCCTACAGTGGAATGTATGTTCAAGATGGAATACAGAGCGCCCGAACGTTCCGAGAGCAGGGGCAAGCTACTATCGTAATCCCCAGTCAGGTCAGCCTTTCGAAGTCAATTATCTTGGGGCAATCAGGTTGAGATTCAGGTAAATGTGTTGTAGTCAGGGGCACTACTCTGAATCAAATAATCAGGGGCAAGGTCAGTGCAGCCAGGGGCAGGCCATCGTAAAAGCGCAGAGGTTGTCCTTTATTCGAGAAGCATTTGAACGCCAGGGCATGTCATATCAGACCATCAGGGGTCGAATTGTCAGATTTCCTTTCGAGGACTATCCCCACAAGAGATCCCGCAGGCTGGGGCATATCATAAGCGAAAGGTTTGTTCTCCTCCGTATCCGCGGGGTTATTCAGAGTTGTTCGAGCAGATTCAGCCAATTTTCGAGAGCGAGATGAATGCGGGAAGTCGTGTTACTATCCCTTGACTCTTCACCCGGAGACTATGTATTCAGGCAAAATGTTTTCCAGCGTCAGTTGTACCTGACCCATCACAGGTAGCCTAAGAGTTCAAATCCATGTTGGCGATCACTGTGAGGCCCATCCGTGTTGGCGCATCAGTTTCCAGATCCGAGCTTCATCAGTATGCAGGAAGACTCCCTCCATTTTCTCCAGCAAAGTCCAAATTGTCATTGGTATGGGTAAGCTATCCCCAGAGGAGTCCAATCATATTCAGCACATCTGCTATTCCCCAGCGGAGTTATATTCCCCAGCAGGGTACTACTTCGTCGATGGTGTTCGGTCAAGTTCCTAATGTCCCCCAGCGGAGTTGATTTCACTCTCCCAGCATTTACTTTGCTTGGTTAATTCAGTGATATCCGGTTTATCCCCAGCGGAGTTGGCTTCGTCTTCAGCATTTATGTTGCTGAAGTGGTTTTCTGTGCCCAGCTCTCTCCGGCAGCTCGAGCCTGCACTAGCATATTGCATGCATCATCATATTTGCATCATACTTGCATGTCATTGTCAAAATGCGTAGCATTTCCATCCTGAATGGAGCATTACGCCGTAGAAAGATTAACGCATACGCATATGCATACGAAGCATAAGTCAGGTTTTCTACCAGCCTCCCATGGTGCGTGGATTACTCTGTGATCAGTTCAGGGGCATTTATCCAGCAGCAGTGTTCAGACGATTCAGCAGATTATTTGTATCTGATCACGCAACAGTTATGCTTTGATCAGTCGGTCATCTGATATCGACAGACTTTTCTTCCCGTCAATTCATATTGACGATGTGTTCCTCCAATAAGTGGATTTCTCCGTCTATCATTAGACGTCTTGAGTTTGAACGTAGTTTTCTTTCCGTCTATCAGTAGACGATGTGAAGTTTCAGGTGATTTTTCAGCGGGTTTTCTTATTGCCAGATCATACGTATGGTGAGTTTCCCCAGCGAGTCTTCTCCGGCTATCTTTGCTTGTTGAAGGGTTTCAAAACGATATTTCGGATAGTGGTTTTCTTTCTGTTTATTGGATAAGATGACGTTTCAAGAGGGACTTTTCCGACTGTCAATCCTTATTGATGTCGAGGCTCTTCGAAGAATGTTCAGTTTTCGTGATTGTCGATTCTTATTGACGACATGGTTCTTTAAAGGTGGTTTTCTTCCCGTCGGTCCATACTGATGATGTGGCCCCTTCAAGGATATTGATCTCTCCATCAATTCCCGTAGACAGAAGGATTCTGAAATTCGAGGGATGGTGTTGAATGGCGTAATGGTGTCTTTCCGTCTACCATTAGACGATGTGAGTATGGAGATTATTTCTTCCCGTCTATCCTTAGACGATGTGAATTGATTTGTTTCATCAATCAGGATGATCCCGTCTACCCTTAGACGATGTGCGAATGGAGATTAATGGTGTCTTTCCGTCTACCATTAGACGATGTGCGAATGGAGATTAATGATGATCCCGTCTATCATTAGATGATGTGCGAATGGAGATTAATGATGATCCCGTCTATCATTAGACGATGTGAGTATGGAGATGATTTCTTCCCGTCTATCCTTAGACGATGTGAATATTGATTTGTTTCATCAATCAGGATGATCCCGTCTACCCTTAGACGATGTGCGAATGGAGATTATGGTGTCTTGCCGTCTATACTTAGACGATGTGAGTATGGAGATTATTTCTTCCCGTCTATCCTTAGACGATGTGAATGTTGATTTGTTCATCAATCAGGATGATCCCGTCTATCCTTAGATAATGTGAATTGATTTGTTTCATCGATCAGGATGATCCCGTCTACCCGTAGACGATGTGAATATGGAGATTATTTCTTCCCGTCTATCCTTAGACGATGTGAATTGATTTGTTTCATCAATCAGGATGATCCCGTCTACCCTTAGACGATGTGAATTGATTTGTTCATCAATCAGGATGATCCCGTCTATCCTTAGACGATGTGAATTGATTTGTTTCATCGATCAGGATGATCCCGTCTACCCGTAGACGATGTGAATATGGAGATTATTTCTTCCCGTCTATCCTTAGACGATGTGAATTGATTTGTTTCATCAATCAGGATGATCCCGTCTACCCTTAGACGATGTGAATTGATTTGTTTCATCAATCAGGATGATCCCGTCTATCCTTAGACGATGTGAATTGATTTGTTTCATCAATCAGGATGATCCCGTCTATCCTTAGACGATGTGAATTAATTTGTTTCATCGATCAGGATGATCCCGTCTACCCGTAGACGATGTGAATATGGAGATTATTTCTTCCCGTCTATCCTTAGACGATGTGAATTGATTTGTTTCATCAATCAGGATGATCCCGTCTACCCTTAGACGATGTGAATTGATTTGTTCATCAATCAGGATGATCCCGTCTATCCTTAGACGATGTGAATTGATTTGTTTCATCGATCAGGATGATCCCGTCTACCCGTAGACGATGTGAATATGGAGATTATTTCTTCCCGTCTATCCTTAGACGATGTGAATTGATTTGTTTCATCAATCAGGATGATCCCGTCTACCCTTAGACGATGTGAATTGATTTGTTTCATCAATCGGGATGATCCCGTCTATCCTTAGACGATGCGAATATGGAGATTAATGGTGTCTTGCCGTCTATCATTAGACGAGGTGAGTATTCAATCAGGGTGTCTTCCCGTCCATCTTTGGACGATGTGAGTATATTTCTCTTCCTGCCTATCAGTAGGCAATGTGAAAGGATCAGGTGTTTTGTTGCAACCCTCGGGTTTGTTATGTGGGGTATCACAGGTAATTAGCATTCAAATCAGGAGTTCTTTTACCAGATGATTGATCAGTTTGGTGCCGTAATGACTGGACTCGGTTTTCTGGAGTTTATTCCCCAAGCAGTTTACAGTATATTCCCGCGGTTGGCAAATTTTCGGGTTTTATTTGTATTCAACCGTCTCGTACCTCCGAATGTTTGAAGGCTGAACGCTCTTCAAACCCTTCAGGTCCAAGTCGCTTGAATAGGGGCAGCTGTTGCACCCTAAAATTTGACCAACCGATTCTCCTATCTGACTCGTGGTTTAAATTCATATTCGCAAATCAGACGCATGATATTTGTGCACAGACAGAGGATATCAGGGTTACAGCTTGATTTTCGTCTATCAGATATGGCAGATCCAGTCCAGATCACCAGGGTTTATTTTCGGGAAATTGTGCGCTCCTCGGTGATTTTTAGCTTGCATAGTGATTTTGGGATATTCTGATGCCCGGGGTTCTCTGTTCGATTCGATCTGGTCTCGTGCGCTCTTTTATGGTGGTCATTTGCATTTGTCTGCATTTTTAGGGTTTTAATAGACTTTTGTGGATTTTTAATAGGCTTTATAGATTTTTCTGGAATTTAAATAGGTTTTTGTATTTTTTGATAGCTTAAATCTCTTTTTAGAATTTTATATAGATTTTTAAATAGGTTTAATAGTTTTTAATCTTTTTTTTAGAATATAAAAGAATTTAAATAGTTTTAATTGTTTTAGATAATATAGAAAATATTATAGATTTTTTTTTTAGGTTAATGGAGGTTTAATAGTTTTAAATAGAAATAGATGGAATTTGTTTAATATAGTTTTCCTTTTCAAATAGATATTAAATAATAAATAGAAATTAAACAGAATTTTGTAGAGTTTTATTAGTGCTAGTTAATATATGTTTAATTAGTTTTTTTAATCTTTTTAGAGTTGATTAGGGTAATTAGCTAATTAGGTGTTAATTGATTTTAATTAGGTATAATTAGGTTTAATTGTTTTTAATTCAATTTTTGTACAGGTTTTGTCCAGTTTTTTCGTGGGCCCAGGAGGGGATTTTCGGAGGCCCACATCCTTCATTATCAGTCCAATGCATTTTTTTGTGCAGTTTTTGGCCAGGAGTGTGACACTTGTCACTATAAGAAGGCCCCACGCGTAACACAGAAAGGACCCCACCTCACACCATTCAGAAACGCTCACACTCTCACACGCGTCCCACTCAGACTATCTCTCTCTCTCCCTAAGCCACGTGCCACGCATGCAGTAACCCTCTGCGCCACTTGTCGTCACCACAGATTTCACCGGAGCCTCGCCAGAAAGTACACCGGCGGCCATGCATCCGCCCTGATCCTCCCACCGCCGGTCACCCCAACGTCTTTCGGCCACCGCAACAGCTCGCCGGAGTTCGTTTTCCACCCAGAATTCCCAGAAACACTCCTTCTTCATCTCCTTCCTCCTTCCACCTTCGTCTTCACCTCGCCGGAAAACTCATACTCACCGGAAACTTCATACACTTTTTCCAGAACACGTTCATCCATCTTCATCATTCTTCGAGAAGTTTTCCAGAACCTTCAAACAACTTTTCCAGAAATCACTCAAACCTTCATACAACTTTTCCAGAAACCCCTCCAAGCTTCATCGTAACGTCTTCGTTCATCATCATCATCAAGAACCTCGTGGATCCGTCAACAACCTTCAACAACGATCACCTAATATTTCCCCAGATCTGTACAAGATTCGTCAGTTCCAAGACTTGTAAAGATCTCATCGCTGTTCATCACTACGGGTTGTTCTTCGCGTCATCAAATCTTCAGCAAATATCCAGAAATCTTCAAGGATCGCTGTAAGCTCGTTTGAGGTTCTTCGAAGATCCATCGTTCTCCTCGCGTAAACCCAGGTTTGTCCCTCTTCGTCATATCTCCATTACCATTGATGAAAGTAGCCTCGATTAGGATAAACTGATTGGTTAGGGATTAATAGTATAGGGTGATTTTGTTTGTTCTTGTGTGATGATGGCCGTGAGGGTGAATGGATTGAGAGTTCTTGAGAAGGAGATGAGAGTTTCAGATAGGGTGAGGAAGATGAGAGAAGACGACGGCTAGGTTAACGTGAACAGTGATCTGTGTTGAGAGGAGAAATTAGGTTTTGTTGATTAGGGTTTCTGGTTAGGGTTTGGGCTGGGTTCAAAGCCCAAACGTGTGTTACTGATGCACTCCCTGCGTCACTCATTCCCCTCCCCCTGTGTGAGAAGCCAGAATGAATTGATTTGGGCCTTAGGCCCTTATTTCTATTCGCACCCCCTCATCTAAGCCCAGCGAAGAATAACACTGGAAAACCTACCAATTGCCCCCCCCCCCTGCGTTTTTTTCTTTTATTTTTCATTAAGGGATTTCTGACTCATATGGGCCTACGCCCTTATTTCTATGTGCACCCCCCATCTCTGGCCCAAATCCTGAATGAACTGAGTAAACTTGCTTTTTGAACCCCCCCTTCCATTTTATTCAATTTTGTTTTGTTAATTTCTTTTTAATATTTTCTTGCACATTACAAAATTCATAAGAAAATGAAAACAATTGTTTTTTTAACTCTTCTTTTTTCTACCACTTCATGAAAATGTCTAGAAAATTAAATAAAAATAAAAATGTCATTTTATTTTTGTTTACTATTTTGGTATATTTTCCATTTAATTGACTTTTTTTATATTCTTTAGTGCATGCATATTGTTAGAAAATTCATAAAAAATAGTAGGTTTAATCAAATAATTCCGTTCTTTTTTCTGTAGACTCGTAATTCAATGTAGAATTTTATGGTACAAAAACATTAGCTTAATCATGCATTTTCTGTTTAATTGCATTTTTTGTATTGTTTTGATATTGAATAATTGGTTTGTGGATATGTCTGCTTTGTTGAGTTTAGTTCTTTCATCTGGTAATGACTTTTGTTCTGATTTTTTAGTATGTTGTCATAGAGCCATATAGGTTTCCCATAGATTTTTGTTAGATTTTTGTAGGATGTTCTGATATGCTTTAGTCTGAGCTTGAGGATAGGAGAAGTCTTGATGGCTTCTGACTTTGAAGTTCAACTGTGGTTGAACTTCAGAGGTAGTTTCCTGTAGTTTAAGGATCTGTGGTTTCTTTTTGAAGATGGGAGCTGGTTGCAGTCTTGTTGGAGCTTGCAAGGATGCATTGGATTGAGGCTTAGTCTAGGAGCTTGTTCCCTGTCTGTGAGGTTTGAGATCCTGAAGTTTGAAGGGAGTTTATGGTACTTTCCTGAGGAAGGCACTACGAAGGACTTTCATTCTTCCTTCTCACCTCTTTCGTAAGTATCAAATGATGTTGGAGCCAACTTGTGAGTTTAATTTCTCCTGAGGAGGAATGTAAACTGATCAAAGTTGTTGAGCCACATGGGATACGATTCCTAAGTGGAAGCCTCCTAGTACTTTCCTGAGGAAGGTCCTAGGGGTCTATTCACTTAGTTCCATTAGTTTATCTAGGATTTCTCAAGTATCCAGTGATGTTGGAGCCAACTTGTGAGTTTAATTTCTCCTGAGGAGGAATGTAAACTGATCACAGTTGTTGAGCCACATAGGATACGATTCCTAAGTGTCAGCCTCTTAGTACTTTCCTGAGGAAGGTCCTGTGGGTCTGTTCACTTAGTTCCCTTAGTGCATATAGGCTTTCTTAAATATCCAGTGATGCCGGAGCCTTCATGTGAGTTTAATTTCTCCTGAGGAGGAATGTAAACTGATCACAGTTGTCGAGCCGCATAGGATATGACTCCTGAGTAGTAACCTCCTGGTACTTTCCTGAGGAAGGCACTATGAGTTTGTCTGCTTAGCTCCCTCTCTTTGGTAAGCTTGTTCTGAAGCTTGGAGACTGGGATTGATTCCTTTTGCTTAGGGTTTTGATTAGAGGTTCTGCTTAGATCTTTGCTTAAGGTGTTGCATAGAGTTTTGTTTAGAGATAGATTAGGGGTTTGTTTCAGGTTTTGTTTAGGAGCCCTGCTCAGGGTTAGTCTCTTCGTATTGTTTGACTTGTGTGATGTTATGTTGCATTAGACTTAGGTGTTCATCTAGATAGTTCTGAAGCAGGTGCATTTTAGAAGTAGACTTTGTGTGCATGAGAAGTTGAGGTGGTCCTCCTTCTGCTTGTTTGTTATTGAGTGGCTTTGCTTGTTGGTATTTGGTAGAGCTGAGCTCCCTTACCTTTGTGGTTTGCGGCCTTTGTGCCTTGTTTGTCTAGTTGTTGCATCCATGCATATTTTCAGTATTCCTTTACTTTGTAGTATTTTCTGTTTGTTGTATAGTCCTGTTGCCATGATCCCTCAGGAGCTCTGACTTCTCCGCTGCGGAGTTGTTATGATAGACATTAGGATGGTCAACCAGGCGTGATAGCAGTAGGTAGATTCCCCTTTTCCAGCTATAGTCTAGGGTGTCTTTTCCCTTTCCTTTCAGTAGGAGTTTTTGAGTAGCTTGATCCGTAGTTAGCCGAACTACAGCTGCTCTGATTCCTTGTGCCAGACAAGGATATGTAGGCATAGGATGCGATATCCTAGCGAGCACACTAACGACTAACCTTTGTTCTCTTGCGGCTGTGCGATCGAGACTTTCCCGCTGACGACTAATTGTTTCCCCTTTCTCTCGCCCGAGCGCATTTGAGACCAGATCGTAGTTGTAGGTTCCCGAACCTTGGAGATCAGTTTGTTTTCTCACTGCTGTGTGAGAGCCCCCTGTTTACCCGTAGTTAGTCGAACTACGTTTGCTCTGATCTTCCATGCTGTGTGGAAGTACGTAGGCATAGGACGCGATGTCCTGGCGAGCAACCTTTTCCCCGTTTAGGCGTAGGTGGTCGAACTACGTTGACTCTGACTTTCCCATTGCACGAGGGAGTACGTAGGCCCAGAACACCGTATGTTCTGTCGAGTCCTGTCCTTTTATTTTCTTTTCAGACCAACCATTAGCGTAGATAGATATACACCCTTTTCCTTATAAACACCAAGCGTGGATCCCATCGAGTACGATGGACGTGAGGGGTGCTAATACCTTCCCCTTGCGTAACCGACTCCCGAATCCAGGTTTTGGTTGCGATGACCATACCTTTTCCCGTCTTTGCGAGGTTTACTTCGAGCGTTTCCTTTCCTGCTCTGAGGGATAAATAACGCACGGTGGCGACTCTCCTGTCAAGCTGGCGCCGATTTTCGCAGTAGCGACAGCTGGCAGCGCTCTAATGGACAAACCTTATGAAGACGCATATCAACTCATTGAAAACATGGCTCGGAACCACTTCCAATGGGGAGGTGAGAGAACTCCTACAGAGAAACCTGCTACGAAAAGTGGAATGTACAAAGTTAATAGCTTAGACCGTGTCGGTGCTAACGTGGATGCGCTTACTCAAAAGATTGAGAGTTTAGTTGTAACTCCAGCAGCCATCGTGGCCATTGTGACACCCAACTATGAATTATGTGGAACCCCTGGGCACAATAATGTTTAATGTCATTTATTGGCCGGTATTCCTACTGACCAAGTAAACTATGCCCAAGGAAACTATGCCCAAGGAAACCCGTACTCAAACACTTACAACCCTGGCTGGAGGAACCATCCTAATTTTTCCTACAAGAGCAACAATGCTTTGTTTTCTCCAAACCCAACACCAGTTGTTTGTCCAAGTTATCATAAAGGATCCCCTGTTGTTCCTCAATCAGTTAAGAAGTCAAACGTTGAGCTCTTATTAGAGGATTTCATTGCAACCCAAACTCAATAAAATAAATAGTTCGCCAACCAAAACGTACACACGAGTGAACTATTGAAGCAAATGACAACTAAGCTTGATGCAATGGCTACCCATACCAAAATGTTAGAAACCCAAATTTCTCAAGTATCCCAATAACAAGCATCAACAGTAGCCCCAACTGAAGTATTTCTAGGCCAAACACAATCTAATTTTAAAGGTCATGTGAATGCTATCACATTGCAAAGTGGGACGGGACTAGATGGACTCGTAGATCCTAGGATCCAAAACCCATCCATGTATCAGAAATCTAGAAAATAAACTAAGAAGTTAACAAAGGATGACCAATCAGATAAAGCAAATGATGTTAAGGAAGATGACAAAGACAAAGAGACCGTAGAAAAAGAAAAACCATATGTGCCTCCACCACCATACAAACCACTGATCCCTTATCCTCAAAGACTTGCTAAGTCTAAAAATGAAGGGCGATTCAAGAAATTCGTAGAGCTTCTTAAACAAATTAATATCATTATACCTTTTACAGAAGCTATTACGCAAATTACCTCATATTCTAAATTCCTTAAAGAGATCCTATATAATAAGAAAAATCTCGAGGGTAGTGAGACCGTTACGCTCACTACAGAGTGTAGCACTATAATTCAAAACAATATGCCTCCAAAATTAAAAGATCCAGGTAGTTTTTTCATACCTTGTGTGATTAGAAGATGTGTCATAGACAAAGCACTATGCAACTTAGGAGCTAATGTTAGTCTAATTCCCCTTTATATATATGAATAACTCAAATTACGAGAAGTAAGACCAACGAGGATGTCTCTACAACTAGCTGACCATTCTGACAAATTTCCTGTAGGTATGCTAGAGAACGTTCCCATTTGAATAGAACAATTATATATCCCTACTGACTTCATAATAATGGACATAAAGGAGGATTCCAACATTCCCATCATATTAGGAAGACCCTTTTTGGCCACTGATGGCATCATCGTAGACATGAAGAAAGGAAAGCTAACCTTCGAGGTTGGTAAAGAGAAAGTCGAATTTATTCTTTTGTAATTCCTAAAGGCACCGGCTATTGACGATTCGTGTTGTTCCTTAGATATCATCGACGAATGTGTAAGAGAAATGAAGATGAAACAATCTAAGTATACTTAAATACTAAATATTTCAGCACCTCCTATAATATAAGATGATGATTGGTATGACCATACGTAGATGATAGCCTGAGGGAATGCTTAGCACTAACTCCAAATCCTATGCCTTACCCAAAGAAATGTTTTATAGAACTTAAAACACTACCAAAAAATCTAAGGTATGAATTCCTAGATACAGAGCTTGAACGCCCTGTAATAGTCAACGCAGATTTAGGACAGATAAAAATTGAGAAACTATTACATGTCTTAAGAAAATACCCTAAAGATCTAGGCTATAACATCTCAGATCTAAAAGGGATAAGTCCATCTGTATGCATGCATCGCATTATGCTAGAGGAAAACTGCAAGACCTCTAGAGATCACTAGAGAAGAATTAACCCCATCTTGAGTAATGTAGTTAAGAAAGAGATACAAAAGTTGTTAGAAGTAGGAAATATATACCTGATATCTGATAGTAACTGGGTCAGCCCAGTACATGTCGTACCGAAGAAAGGAGGTGTTATAATTGTTGATAACGAAAAAGGCGAAGCTGTAGCAAAACATGTTGTAGCTAGATGGAAGATGTGCATTCACTATAGAAAGATGAATAAAGCCACTCGTAAAGATCATTTCCCCTTACCTTTTATATATCAGATGCTTGAACAATTGGCTAAACACTTTCATTTCTGCTATTTAGACGGTTATTTAGGATTTTCCAAATCCCTATTGTCGCTACTGCGAAAATCGGCGCCGGCTAAACAGAAGAGTCGCCACCATGCGTTATTTATCCCAAAGGAGGGAAAGGAAACGCTCGAAGTAAACCTACCGCAAAGACGGGAAAGGAATGGTCATCGCAACCAAATCCTGGATTCGGGAGTCGGTTACGCAAGGGGAAGGTATTAGCACCCCTCACGTCCGTCGTACTCGACGGGATCCACGCTTGTTTTCTATCTAAGGGTGTGTTATTCTATCTACTCTACATGTCTGGGGTTAAAAGAAAAGAAAATGACTCGGCAAAGTATCGCACTTTATGCCTAGTATTCCCTTCTGGAACGAGAAATCAGAGTCAACGTAGTTTTCCTACCTACGGGAAAGGAGGGGAAGGTTGCTCGCTAGGATACGACATCTTATGCTTACGTACTTTCATACAGCATGAAAGATCAGAGCAAACGTAGTTCGGGCCACGGAAGACACAGATTTGTCTGACTGTTTTTTATCTTTCTGAAAAGGTTTTCCTTCTAATTAAGAGTCCAAGCAGACAAAAATGACACTTTGATGTTTGTTTTCAGTCTTTTACGCAAGAACTATGTTTTATGATGTTTGTAATCTCTGACGCACTAGAGACTATGATTTGAGGGTGACTACGTCGTATGTCACCCTAAGGGTGACACACTAAGCAGTCAGATTACTGAAGAGTGACCCTTCAGCAACCCTCTCTCAGATAGCTTAAGGCCAGTAGCGTACGCCATCGATTATCCTTATTAATGTGTTTTGAATTGTTTTGAGATGAGAAGAGAAAGAAGCTCTAAAAACCTAGGGTTTGAAATGGGAATCAAAACTACCCTAATGTTGTCATGCCTAGGTTAAAACCTAATGTATGTCATATTTCTCTCTTGCATAGAGAGGAACAGAGATCCTAGGGGATAAACGGAAAAGAAACAGATATATACAGTAAACAGTAAACATGCATGAGATGCAGCAGTACAAGCGAGACAAGGGAGTCCCACTCAACCTCGAACCTGGGAAAATAATAGGCAAAGTGAAACAGCTTCACTTCAAACCTAAGGGGCAAGCTGAACAAGCCAACAACAAATACAGAAAAAGAAATAAAACCCAACACCAGCTCTGACAGCAACACCAGCTCCTACAGTAAGCAATGACAGCAACGGCTCTGACAGCTACAGTTCATCAATAGCAAAAAGGTTGACAGCAACACCTTCAAGCAAGATCCCACCTTCACTCTCCAATGATCCCCAAGCTTTAGATAAGCTCTTATCTTCAAAAAATCCCCAAGCTCTGGCAATTATGAACCTCATCCAGTAGACAGCTTCAATCAGCAGCAAAACCCCAGTCTTCAACAGATACCCAGCTTTGACAGGCACAAGCTTCATCTTCACCAATCTTCAATGAACTTTATTCTTCATAGGTTCCCCTCTTCAATGCCACCACCCCAGAAGAGAATCAATTAATGATAGATGGAGTTGACATGTTAAGAGGCTTAGTGACAACCCAAGGAAATCATTAAGATCTTAATCATAGCAAGTGAAAGGTATCCTCAAGGTTCTACCCCACCAAAGCATGCTCTACATCCCTCCTAAGGAGAGATGTAACTTCTTTGGGGGACCTTGTGTCATGGGATAGAATAGAGGCACAAGAAGCTCTCTATGTTTGAAAGAAGAAATCAGTCTACTCTAAAGCTCTCCCTGTATCTCCTATCTCCTAAGTCTTCAAAAGCAACCTTCAAGGATAAGAATCTCATGCATCAAGCTCCATCCTTTGTCTTCAATCATCCTCCAAGTCTTAATTAGCTCCAACAAACCAAGCCCAAGCCCAACACCCAATTGAAATGACCCAAACCAAGCAAACAAGCCAACTGCCCAAGGGGGAATCACACAAACAACATACAATTTGCAAAAATCAAATAAAATATCAATACTCATCATAAAATCCTAGATTAATTTCTAAGGGAACCTAACTATATACCTTATACCCCACATAAACCCCAAGGCCTAAATCAAACCCTAAGTCTCCAAACTGTACCCTAAACTACACCTAAGTGTTATAAAACCCTAATCCTAGCACCCTAAAGTTCATTATTCAAAACTAACCTAAATTTTATCCACAAAAATGTGATAAAATCTATAAGGATACATGCTTCCCTAACCTAATCAACCTCACAAGAATCAATCAAAAATCATGCATCAATCTCTCATACTAAATTCAAAAAAATAAGGTATCAAACAAATGCAAAATAAAATCAATAAAATTGTAAAATATACCAAAAAATGAAAAATGCATGAATTAATGTTTTTATTGTTTTATTAAATTCTAGAGATCTTAATGAAAATAGGGAAAAAATTCCCATCAAAAAATGTTATTTTTTCAATTTATTATGAATTTTTTTTAACTATGCTAAAACCATGAAAATAAAAGAAATTAAAGAAAATTAATAGCAACATGTGACAAATAGCAATGATATCCAATACAAATTCCAGGTTGGGCCCAGGGTGGGGTGTGAATAAGAAGCGCGCGCTAGGCCCAATTCACTTCATAAAATAAAATGAAAAATCAAATGAAAAAGAAAAAGGTTCGTGTGAAATAGCAACTCTTTCATGTGTAAATTCCATTGGGCCTGGGACAAGGGGTGTACATAGCAACATTTCGTTAAGCCCATCCAAGTACATTTAGTTAAACGGTGCGTTTTGGTTTAGACTCAGACTCCTCACAAATTGAAGCTAGCTCGTGGCCCTTGGATGCTCATTTCAGTCAAAGTCCACCAAGATCTAAGGGTCATCCTATCGTCTTCTTCATTTGAAAGCTTGGAGGGAAAAAACACCATGGATGAACAGAGCTCCACCATCATCTTCTCCAAACCTCAGCTCCACTAATCCTCACCAAACTTCAACCCTAATAACATCATCTGGCTCATTTTTCCACAAGGAACTCAACCACATCATCCAATTGTATTGAAACCTCCTTATTCTCAAAACACGAACAGATGTTCAAAAAATGCTCAAACATCAATTCTCACCAAACTCAAAATTGAAAAGCCTATGATCAACTACACTTCACACTGAGTGATTCTAACCGTTCAACTAAGCTTAAACCTCCAAAAACTACAAGATACGACCCTCACAAGAAATCTGGTCCAACCTAATTTTGTCTCTAACTCGTGCCAATTGTTACCAGAATCTACCTAGCCATGTTCTACAATGCTTACCACCATCTAAAACCTAAGGAATCTACATGAATCAAGCCATAGAAGGAAGTTTACATACCTGCAAATCTTGGATGAACAGAGCAAGCAAATCTTCAAATCACGCGCCAAGATCTTCCAAACACGTTCTATGATCAATTACCAAGCTTCTGTATGCATCAATTGGAGTTGAATCTTCTTGAATTGCCAAATCCGATTCTGACTTGCAAGAGATGAATTCCAAGTGCTATCTCGCAATTCTTCCATAATCTTGATCAGCAATCTATCTGGAATCGATCTCCAACTCAAAGTAGAGCTTCTGAGTGCAAAAGAATGGATTGAAACCTCTCCAATTGGTGTAACCGATTTGAACTTGCAAGATGAAAACTCAAAACTCAATCTCTCCAATCTCTCTCAATCTGCACCAACCAATGCCTTGAACCTCTTCTAATACTTATATAGAGCATGAATGAAAGCTCTAGAAACTTCTAGATTGATCCAATGAGAAGTTCAATATCTCATGCCATGGAAATCTCATCTCATGCTATTCTCATGACAGTCCCCATAACAGCTTGTGTTTTCACTTGATTTTGATCCAAATTCTCACCACATGACATATTGAATGTGTTAGGATTGATTAGAGCCTTGTAGCTGATCCAAGGAATGAGTTTGCATATGTTACTTAAGTGTGAAGCTATCAAATGCAACCCTTTGAATTTGACCTCAAATGGAAAAAGTAATATTGCCATTGTCTTTAAAACCTCATTTCTGATCAAAATGATATATCACATGCCCTATCTTGGCCTTAGAACAAAAAATCACAAAATTGACTTTTTAATGAACTTTAATTCTTCCTTTTCTTAGGCCATTTTTGCAATTTTGTGATACAAGCCTTTCCAAGATCTCATGACTTCTTACCTAGCCTAAAAACACCATTCTAAACACATCTCATGTTGAACATTTTTCCATTTGAGGAGTGGAAGATAGAGATTTTTCCCTATGTTGAAAAATGACCTATAATCATCAATACCCAAAATACCCCTGGATTGCCAAGATCATAACTTGAGTTCTACAAATCCTCTTGAGGACTTCTACTACTATATGGAAATATAAGATCATGATCTAAAACTCTTATGTTGGCCAAGAATCCCTTTGAAAACTCCTTCATGGGCAAAAGTTGCTTGGAAGTCAAGTGACTTTCACAGATAAATTTCAGTGTCCTCTGATGACCCCTAACTTGCAAGAACCATAACTTAAGTTCTACAAATCTTCTTGAAGACTTCTAGTACTCAAATTAAATCTATTGAGAAGCTCTAAAAGTTTCATGTTTTCCAAGAATCCATTTGAAACTTTCATTTTGACTTATATGGCTTGGAAGTTAGGCCTAAATTAGGGGATTTTACACTGAAACCCTAATTTGGCAACTCCTCCTACTCTTGATCCTTTTTGATTTATCCTTGGCACAACACCACACATGTATCAAAATATCAATTCATTAATCCCACAACCTCCAATTAAGCCTTGATGCTCTTCAATCACTCAGTTGACCTAGGGTTGACCTAGATGAAACCCTAGTTGACTGCACTTCAACTGTGGTTCTTGTACTTGAATCAATGACTTGTATCATCTTTAATATGACCCTCTAGGCATTTCATAAGCTTTGTACACATTCCATACCCTCAATTCATAGCTCATACCCCCATTGAAGACCCTCAATACACCTCAAATTAGTAGAGAAATCCACCTGTTGACACTCAAACTTCTTAAAGCTTCAAACATTTCTTGATGACTTGGATGGTCTTAAGCTTGAATAAAAACCCTTGATGTGCTTCTTTAGATAAGAATGGCACTTGATCCCTTGTTGGATGCCTTGCTATGCTATGTTATGCAAATGATTAGATTATGTACATGATGTATCTATGCAAATGATAATGCAATCAAAACATAAACCAGGTGAAATAGGTTGAGCAAATTTTAGGGTGCAACACCTATTCATCCTGATGACCAAGAAAAGGCCACTTTCACATGTAATTATGGTACCTTCTCCTATTGACGAATGTCATTTGGACTATATAATGCTCCCGCAACATTTCAAAGATGCATGATGGCGATTTTTGCAGATTTTCTAGACGACGTCATGGAAGTATTTACGAATGACTTTTCTGTTTGTGGGTAGGGTTTTGAAGAATGTTTAACAAACCTAGAAATGGTACTAGAGAGATGCGTAAAAGTTAATCTCGTTCTAAATTGGAAGAAATGTCATTTCATGGTCTGACAAGGAATACTACTTGTATACATAGTATCCGATAAGGGGATTAAGGTCGATAAAGCTAAGATAGAAGTCATAGAAAACCTTCGACCTCCAAAAAATGTTAGAGAAGTACGTAGTTTCTTAGGATACGCCGGTTTTTACTGACGATTCATAAAATATTTCTCTAAAATAACTAAACCGCTTATTGGCCTGTTAATGAAAGATGTTGAATTCATCTTCGATGAAAAGTGCTTAGAGGCGTTCCAACTGTTGAAAAATGCTCTAATTACTGCACTCATCATGCAACCACCTGATTGGTGTAAACCTTTTGAAATAATGTGTGATGCTAGTGACTATGTCGTAGGCGCAGTCTTAGGACAAAAAGCTTCATGCAATTTATTACACAAGTAGAACTTTAGATGAAGCACAAATGAACTACGTCACCACAGAAAAGGAACTCTTAGCCTTCGTTCACGTTAGATAAGTTTCGTTCCTACCTAGTGGGATCTAAGGTAATTGTTTACACTGATCATGCCGCAATTAGGTATTTATTGAGAAAAAAAAGGGCGTCAATCCAAGACTTTTGTGATGGATCCTACTACTTCAATAATTCGATCTAGAAATTAAAGATAAGAAAGGAACTGAGAATGTAGTAGTTGATCACCTCACTAGACTTGATAATATGAAAGTCGAACAAGTACCCATCAATGATGATTTCCCTTATGTCAGAATAATAGCCCAGTTAGAAAAGAACACAATTGAATGCTCTCTAATTTATAATGACGCAGAAAAAAATGAAGTTGTAGAAGCGGTTTACAAAAAAACTATTATGCCATGGTATGCTGACTTTGTCAACTACCTAGCGACCGAAGTACTTCCACAAGACTTAACTTATCAATAAAAGAAGAAATTCTTTCATGACTTAAAACATTACTACTGGGATGAGCCCTTCCTTTTCAAGAGAGGCACCGATGGAATTTTCTGCCGATGTGTCCCCAAAGAAGAGGTAGATGACATCATATCCCATTGCCATGTTGCACCCTATGGAGGGCATGCAAGCACATCTAAGACTTGCGCAAAGATCTTACAATCAGGCCTATTATGTCTTAATTTATGGAAAGATGTCCATACCGCGATTATAAATTGCTACCGGTGCCAATGCACTGAAAACATCTCTAGGCGCGACGAGATGCCATTAAAAGGTATCTTAGAAGTGGAAGTCTTTAATGTGTGGGGTATTGACTTTATGGGCCCCTTCTCATCTTCTTTTGGTAACAAATACATACTCGTAGATGTTAATTACGTTTTGAAATGGATAGAGGCTATAGCCTCTCCTACAAATGACACACGAGTAGTTATTAGGCTTTTTAAGAACATCATCTTTCCCAGATTTGGTGTGCTGAGGCTCGTCATTAATGATGGTGGCTCGTCATTAGTGATAGTGGCTCCCATTTCATTTCAAATATCTTTGGGAAATTGTTGCTTAAATATGAAGTCCAACGCCGAGTATCAACACCTTACCACCCTCAAACGAGTGGATGAGTTGAGATTTCTAATAGGGAAATTAAGCAAATACTAGAGAAAATCGTTGCAACTTCTAGGAAAGATTGGTTTGCGAAACTTCACGAAACTCTGTGGGCTTATAGAATAGCTTATAAAACTCCAATAGGAATCACTCCATTTAAACTAGTTTATGGTAAATCATGTCACCTACCGGTCGAATTAGAACACAAAGCTTATTGGGTCTTAGACATCCACAAACTAGAAGAAATTAGATTAGATGCCTATGAAAATGCCATAATTTACAAAGGAAATACTAAACAGTAGCATGATAAGTGAATAGCAAGGAGAGAATTTAAGGAGGGTGACATAGTCCTTCTTTTAAATTCTCGACTAAAATTATTTTTAGGCAAACTTCGTTCTAGATGGTCTGGCCCTTTTGAGGTTATAAAAGTTTTCCAAAGCAGAGTCGTAAAAATACGAGGAAAATACTTTTGTCAAATATCGGAATGCAACTCACATACTCTGTCTATCACGGGAGAATCATCTATCTGGATACCGGAAAGGTTCATCCGCCTGCTTCATACGGGAAAACACATCTACCTGATTCTTATAGGAAAGTTCATCCGCCTGTTTCATACGGGAAAACATAACACATCTGCCTGGTTCATACAGGAAAGTTCATCCGCCTGTTTCATACGGGAAAACATAACACATCTGCCTGGTTCATACAGGAAAGTTCATCCGCCTGTTTCATACGGGAAAACATAACACATCTTCCTGGTTCATACAGGAAAGTTCATCTGCCTGTTTCTTACGGGAAAACATAACACATCTGCCTGGTTCATACAGGAAAGTTCATCCGCCTGTTTCTTACGGGAAAACATAACACATCTGCCTGGTTCATACAGGAAAACACATCTGCCTGATTCATACAGGAAATTTCATCCGCCCGATTCTTACGAGAAAACACAACACATCTGCCTGGTTCATACAGGAAAACACATCTGCCTGATTCATACAGGAAAGTTCATCCGCCTGATTCTTACGGGAAAACACAGCACATCTGCCTGGTTCATACAGGAAAGTTCATCCGCCTGATTCTTACGGGAAAACATAACACATCTGCCTGATACTTACAGGAAAGTTCGTCCGCCTGTTTCTTACGGGAAAATATTCATCCGCCTGCTTCATACGGGAAAACACATCTACCTGATTCTTATAGGAAAGTTCATCCGCCTGCTTCATAAGGGAAAACATAACACATCTGCCTGGTTCATACAGGAAAGTTCATCCGCCTGATTCTTACGGGAAAATATAACACATCTGCCTGGTTCATACAGGAAAGTTCATCCGCCTGATTCTTGCGGGAAATTATAACACATCTGCCTGTTTCATACAGGAAAGTCCATCCGCCTGATTCTTACGGGAAAACATAACACATCTGCCTGGTTCATACAGGAAATTCCATCCGCCTGCTTCATACGGGAAAACATAACATTGGATATAGCTTCCTAGCCTGTACGCGGTAGTAGTTAACTCCACTGGGGATATTCTGAAAATAACTACCCGACACCTATTTCGACAACAAGTGACCACTTCTGAAATCTTGATTCATGAAACCCTGAAATGCTGCCGCAACAGCAAACCTGAAGAACAACATTCCGCTGGTCGGATAAGAGAAACTTCAGCCAGTAACTCGGTGGGGAATAATAACGGGGACTGCATCATCGTATGTCTCACGGCGAGACCTCGGTCGTCTGGTAATAAATCTGAGCTGTAACTTCATACTCCTGCTGAGAAACACACCTGAAAGCAAAAGGTTAACCATCCTGATTTTCAAAATGCGTATGTTTGGCAATGGCGCAATGCTCCATACGGCATGGAAATGCTACGCGCGTTTTTGGGTAGATGCAAACATGATAATGTATGCAAATGCAAATGTAGGTTCAGGCTGCTGGGAAAACTCGGACAAGCTTGCTTCAACATGGCTGTTGAGAGCAAATACCACCCTGTTAGGGGATGAACGGGTATCGCAAAGTACTCTGGCAAAATAAATGTCGGAAATACAACCAACTCTGCCGAGGAGAGATTACACATCGATTTCCACTGGGAGGAAAGAATAACACCTGCTGGGAAGACTAACTCAACTGGGGGAGAAGCAACCCTTTTGGGGGACAACTGTCTGGGTACAGTTTACAAACTTGGAACTACCACTTCGCTGGGGATGATCATCCTGACGAAGGCATGACAACCTGCGGGGAGAAAGAAAACCATCCTCGGTGGGGATAATCCTTCTGAACTTACTACCTTGGTTATGCGCCATGGAAATTCTCCCAGCTGGGGATTGAACGCGCACATACTCGACTCTCTGGGGAGTATAACCTCTGCATGGGACACTGATCTTGCCTTGTTGGGGATGTCCTGTAGACGACTTCCATGAGGATACTCTTTTGGGGAAACTAATCCTTCCTTCGGTAAGGGATAATCATCATCTCAACCTCTGGGGATGAAGCGCGACCTGCATGGGGATGGGCGTCAAACAAAGTCAAGTCTTTCACCACGAGCCTCTGGCTGGGGCCTCCATTTTCTGATTGTCCGCTTCAAGGGCGAGAACCCTGCAAAACACAAACGAGACAAAACAAATCTATACAACCAAATCTATTCGGGTTAGCGTCCATGACATTGCTTCAGTCAATTCGAAGTTTTAGCAATTATTGGCAAGGGCCAGCAAAGTTATGCACATGCGAGTTCATCGGAACATTGGCGTTTTCCACATACAAAACAGTAAAGCACAAACATCAAATACTGAATAACATGTTTTATTGATTGAGCCTGTAAATAGGCAAAACTTTGTACACCGGATGCAACTCCTGAAAAGAGGAAGTTACGCATACACACATACATATACGCACAAAAAGCATAAAATACAAAACAATATTTGTATACATGTCGGCAACGTGGTGCAGACAACCATCGTGAGCTGATCCTCCTATGACTCGCCTGACTCTGTCGCTTTCCCGGTATTCAATTTTCGGCAGAGATTGTGTTGGATAAACGAACCCTCAGGTACTCCCAAACCACTAAGCAATGTAGTATCGGATTCGGACCGCAGTCATTTGCTTTTTCACTCCCTAACTTTTGCGTGAACCGCCCTTTGCGGGTTTTCAATTCACCGGGATACCCTTTTTTTGCCGAAGTCGCCCTTTGCAGGTTTTCGACTTTGCGGGTGTACATCTTTTCAATTTTATCCCTAACTTTTGCCCGAACCTTTTACTCATTTTTTACGGTTCGCCAGGATGCCCCATTTTTGCATGGACTCTTTTTTTACTGTCTAGCGGGTCACTTTCAAGCAAAGTATTTTTTAACTGCGTCCGAATTCACAGGAAACGTAAAATCTTCACCATCCATGGTAGATAGTAGCAAGGCTCCTCCAGAGAAGACTTTTCTGACAACGTATGGACCTTCGTAATTAGGGGCCCATTTGCCCCTGTGATCTGTTTGTGGTGGGAGAATCCTCTTCAGCACAAGGTCGCCCGTCTAAAAGCTTCACGGACATATCTTCTTATCATAAGCTTTCTTCATCCGGCTCTGATACAGTCGACCGTATGCGAGAGAAGCTAGCCTCTTCTCATCCATTAAGTTGAGCTGATTCAGTCTATCTTTAACCCATTTTGCCTCGTCAAGTTGGACATCTCGTAAAACCCTCAAGGAAGGAATCTCAACCTCCAGCGGTAACACTGCCTCCATTCCGTATACCAATGAAAAAGGGGTTGCCCTGGTTGATGTGCGTACCGTCGTACGATAATCGTGCAAAGCGAAAGGTAGCATCTCGTGCCAGTCCTTATATGTCACAACCATCTTCTGGATAATCTTCTTTATGTTCTTATTGGCCGCTTCAACAGCGCCATTCATCTTGGGTCGGTGCGGAGAAGAGTTGTGGTGTTCAATCTTAAAATTCTGGCACAGCTCTTTCATCATCTTGTTATTCAAATTCGAACCGTTGTCAGTGATAATCCGCTCAGGGATTCCATATCTGCAGATAATATCTCGTTTGATAAATCTGGCGACCACTTGTTTGGTGACATTGGCATATGACGCTGCTTCTACCCACTTGGTAAAGTAATCAATTGCCACCAAGATGAACCGGTGTCCGTTGGATGCCATAGGCTCAATCTTCCCAATCATATCAATTCCCCACATCGAGAACGGCCACGGAGATGACATCACATTCAGAGGACTTGGGGGTACATGGACCTTGTCCGCATAAATTTGGCATTTATGACACCTCTTTGCAAACTTGAAACAGTCTGCTTCCATAGTTAGCCAGTAATAACCTTCCCGCAGCAGTTTTCTCGTCATAGCATGCCCACCAGCATGTGTACCAAATGTACCCTCATGTATCTCTTCCATGAGCAACTTCGCCTCTTTCTTGTCTACACAACGTAGCAACACCAAGTCGTGGTTTCTTTTGTATAGGACACCGTCAGGGTTCAAATAGAAATTGCCAGCCAATCTCCTGAGAGTCTTCTGATCTCGACTGGATGCCCCAGCCGGATACTCCTTGTTCTTCAGGAAATTCTGGATGTCAAAGTACCAGGGTTGACCATCGGGAGCCTCGTCAATGGCAAATATGAAGGCAGGCCTATCAAGCCGAGAGATAACAATCCGGGGAGCCTCGTTCCAGAAGTTAACTTTATACATCAAAGACAATGTCGGCAGGGCGTCAGCCATTTGATTTTCTGCTCGTGGCACATGATGCAATTCCACCTTGTCAAAGAAAGGCAACAATCTCCTTGCATAATTCATATATGGTATCAAATTGGGCTGACGTGTCTCCCACTCTCCTTTAATCTGATTCACCACTAGAGCTGAGTCTCCGTACACATCCAGATGCTTGATTCACAAATCAATAGCTTCTTCCAGACCCATGATGCAAGCCTCATATTCAGCCTCATTATTGGTAACGGGAAAGGTCAATCGGGCAGTAAAGGGGATGTGCGACCTCTGAGGAGTAGTAATAATTGCACCTATTCCGCTACCATAGGAATTTACAGCTCCATCAAATATCAACTGCCATTTGGAACCCAACTCTGGTCCTTCGTCCGGCAACAGTTCTTCACAATCTTTCATCTTCAGGTACATGATATCCTCGTCAGGAAAATCAAACCTCATCGATTGGTAGTCCTCAACTGGCTGCTCCGCAAGGTACTCTGACAAAACGCTACCTTTAATAGCCTTTTGCGAGACATATTGTATGTCGTATTCGGTTAACACCATCTGCCATCGAGCAATTCTTCCGGAGAGTGCTTGCTTCTCAAACACGTATTTGATTGGATCCATCTTTGAAATTAGCAGGGTTGTATGATTTAGCATGTATTGCCTCAAACGTTTGGCGGCCCAGGCTAACGCGCAACACGTCTTCTCGAGCATTGAGTATCTGGACTCACAGTCAGTAAACTTCTTACTCAAATAGTAGATCGCATGCTCTTTACGCCCAGTCTCGTCGTGTTGACCGAGAACACAACCCATACTTTCCTCAAGAACCGTCAAATACATAATCAACAGTCTCCCAGCTACTGGGGGTATCAAAACAGGAGGTTCCTGCAAGTATTCTTTTATCTTGTCGAATGCCTTTTGACAATTTTCATTCCAGGTCACAACCTGGTCCTTTTTCAACAACTTGAATAACGGCTCGCATGTCGCAGTTAAGTGAGATATGAACCGGGCGATATAGTTCAACCTCCCTAAAAATCCACGCACTTCTTTTTCTGTTTTAGGCGTCGGCATTTCTTGTATTGCTTTTATTTTCGCAGGATCAACCTCTATTCCTTTTTCGCTCACAATAAACCCCAGCAGTTTACCCGATCTCACCCCGAAGGTGCACTTGTTAGGGTTCAGTCTCAATCTGAACTTCCTAAGTCTCTTGAACAGTTTCAGCAGATTAACCAAATGCTCCTCCTCCGTCTGGGATTTGGCAATCATATCATCAACATAAACCTTGGTCTCTTTATGCATCATGTCATGAAAGAGAGTCGTTATAGCCCGTTGATATGTTGCCCCAGCGTTCTTCAATCCGAAGGGCATCACTTTGTAACAAAATGTTCCCTAAGGAGTAATGAAGGTAGTCTTCTCCATGTCTTCTGGAGCCATTTTAATCTGATTGTAACCTAAGAAGCCATCCATGAAGGAGAATACAGAGAACTGAGCAGTGTTATCAACCAGCACATCGATGTGAGGAAGTGGAAAGTTATCTTTCGGGCTCGCCCTATTCAAATCACGGTAGTCTACACACATTCACACTTTACCGTCTTTCTTCGGCACTGGCACAATATTAGCGACCCATGAGGGATATTTTGTAATAGCTAGGAAACCAGCATCCCACTGTTTTTGAATTTCCTCCTTAATCTTCACAGCCATGTTCGGTCTAGTTCTTCGGAGTTTCTGCTTAATAGGCGGACATTCCTCTCGCAGCGGCAGACGGTGAACAACCATATCCGTATCCAACCACGGCATGTCCTCATATGACCAAGCGAATATATCACTATACTCTTTGAGCATCTCAACCAACCTTTGCTTAATGTCACTCTGCAGCGCAGCCCCTATACGGATGTTTCTCACAACCTCTTCCAACCCCAAATTGATAATCTCAATGACTTCCTCATGAGGCAGAATGATTCTTTCTTCTTGTTTCAATAACCAGGTCAGCTCTTCTGGCACGTCGCCATCTTCCACAATCTCTTCCTCGGCCTGAAATACCGGGCGCTCGAAGTCGAAGTGAGTCATAGGCGGTTCATAGATGTCATCTGAAATAGTAATCCTGCAAAGGAAATGGTTAAATGCTTCAAAACGCATACAAAGCAAATAACCACATTGCCATTTTATTGTAAAAGATAAAAACAGGAAAACAGGGATCACAACATTTGTATATGAAAAACGCCTTTATTTCATGATTAAACAATGTAATGTACATAACCAAATGGCCCTAAGCAAAATCACTATGCCCCGGGTAGGACACAGGATTATTCAACAATTAAGAAAACAAATCATTACTGTTTAGTTGTCACAGGAACAGTTTCCCGGATAGACCAATTGCAGAGACTTTGTCCTGGCACGCTTGGCTTGATCCACGCGTCCATATCACAGTCGCTATCCCCGTCCTCAGCATTGGAAACAGCATTGATAGTCTCGAAGCTCACCCCATTTGGCGTAATCATGACTGGTCCTCTGAACTTGGGCGTTCCTGAAGAGGATGCTGATGACGAAGGATGATATCCAAGCTCGAACCTGTCATTCTTCACGGGAATCTCCAATACCTGCCCCCAGCCCTTGGTTTTGCCTGCCTGCACTAGAGCTTGAGCCTCTTTGTAGGATGACACTGCCGCGTCCAATACTTTACTTGGCACTGGAGCTTTGTCTTTACTTCGCAACCCCTTGAAGGCTTGACAGGGTGTTTCATGTATTTCGTCGTCGACCTCGACGTATTTGAACGAAGACAAATGGCTAACCAGAATATCTTCTTCTCCACAAACAGTGACGACACTATCCCCAACCATATACTTCAGCTTTTGGTGTAACGTGGATGTGACTGCCCCGGCCGCATGGATCCATGGGCGCCCAAGAAGGCAACTATACGTTGGCTGGATGTCCATTATATAGAATTCAGTTTCAAATATTTCAGGCCCCACCTGCAAAGGTAATGTTATTGACCCGAAAACTGACCTCCTCGTTCCGTCGAACGCTCTCACCACTAAATCACTAGGCGTGCAGATAATCCCCCTGACATCTAATTTCATCATGGCTTTCTTCGGTAGCACATTCAGGGAAGATCCAGTGTCTACTAAAACATGGGACATGACCATGCCCCGGCATTCTACTGACACATGCAATGCCATATTGTGCTCTCGCCCTCTTGGAGTTAAATCAAAGTCTGTGAATCCCAAACTGTGCCCCGCATTGACATGCGCCATCACCCCTTCTAACTGATTAACAGAAACTTCTTGAGGAACGAACGACGTGTCTAGAACTTTCAGCAAAGCGTTCCGATGGGCCTCGGAACATAACAGCAATGATAAGATGGAAATTTTTGACGGCGTTTGCTGGAGGTGCTCAACGATTTTATAATCACTTTTACGAATGAGCCTCATAAACTCCTCCACATCCTTAAGTGACGTTTCCTTTTCATTCGACTGATACGAACCGCCCTCAGTTACCTTGGCTAATCTTTCCGCCTCTACCTCGGGTGATGTGAAGATTCTTCCGCTTCTGGTCATACCCCCTATTCTGACAACATTATCTACAACCCCAGCTGGTTGTCCATTGACTTCAATTTTCTCCCCATCGCAATATACCTCCAACCCGTAAGTCCACGGCACTGCTTTGGTACTCTCAAAAGGAACTGGTTCTGCCTTAGTAATTGTGATCGTCGGCCGCCGTTATCGTTATTGTTTTCCTCGGAATTGTCATCGTCGCAACATCGTTCAGCTCATCACGCAACGCCTCTACAGGCTTTTCAACCGCGGTTCTATCAAATTGCAAGGTACCCTTATCCATCATAGCCTGAATGCCTTGCCTCAGCTCATTACAACCCTCTGGCTGGGTCCAACAATCCAAGCAAAATTCATCACACCCCGGGAATACACCCCCTTTTAACAACCTGCTTTTAATCACACCCAACGGTGTCTTCAGCTCATTGACATCCGTCACTAGATTCAGATTCTCCTCTGTCAGGATGGCGTTCTCCCCGTGATTGGGCATAGGTTGTTGTACGATATTTGGACCCACCTGTCCAAAGTTAATAGCTTTGCTATCTAATAAATCCTGAACTTTGTGTTTAAACGCCTGACAAGTTTCTATATCATGCCCGGGTGCCCTGAAATGGAATTCGCAATGCTTGTTGGCATCATATCCGTAAGGAAGTACTGCCCCTGTAGGCGGTGCCAAAGTCCTCTTTTCAACCAAGTTCAACCCTAGCAGGGTCTGGAGGAGTTCTGCATACGTGGAAGGAGGTGCGTCGAACACTCTTTTTGGTCTCGCATTTTGTACCCTTCTCTGGCCAGGATTTTGTCCTTGCTGTTGCTGTGGTTGTGGTTGTGGTTATCGTAGCTGTTGCTATTGCTGCCCTTGCTAAGGAAAAGGGATAGTGACACTAGCTATCTGTGGTGGCTGAACATACTGATTTCTTCCTCTGCCCCTGCCCCTACCGCCAAACACGGCACTAGTATCACCCTGGCGTCTACCTGTTGCACCCTAAAATTTGCTCAACTTATTCCACCTGATCTTATGTTTCAATTGCATTGTCATTTGCATAAAAAGTCATGTACATAGTCTAATCATTTGCATAGCATAGCATGGGCAAGTCATCCAATAAGGGACCAAATGCAATTCTTATCTCTATGAGCATATCAAGAGGTTATTATTCAAATTCAAGCACATCCAAGTCATCAGAAAGAAATTGAAATCTGGAAAGTTAGTGGACCAAGCAGTGGATCTATCTCTTATCTTGAGGGTATTTGAAGATCATCAAAGAAGTTGTGAGCTATGAATTGAGGCCATGGAGGGTATATAGACATCATGGAAGACCTAGAGGGTCATTTTGAAAGTGAGGCAAGTCATTGATGTGATTACAAGAGCTGCAGTGGAAGACAGTCAACTAGGGTTTCATCTGGGTCAACCCTAGGTCAACCCTAGGTCAAATGCTTGATTGAAAGGCATCAAGGCCTGTTTGAAAGATGTGGGATGCCTCATTTGACATGTAGATATGGATGTGGTGTTGTGCCAAGGAGGAATCAAGAGAAGTCAAGAAGAAGAGAGGTTTCTAAATTAGGGTTTCTGTGTAAAATCCCCTGATTTAGGGCAAACTTCCCAGCATGATAATTCAAAATGCAAGTCTCAAATGGATCCTTGGCCAACATGAAACTTGTAGATTATATCAAGAAATTTAATTTGAGTGGTGGAAGACATCAAGGATATTTATAGAACTCAAGTTATGGTCCTTGCAAGTTACAGGTCGTCAGAGGCATCTGAAATTTGTCTGTGAAAGTTACTTGACTTCCAAGCAACTTTTACCCCTCAAGGAGCTTTCAAATGGATTTCTGGTCAACATGAAAGTTGTTCCTCATGATCTTAGCTTTCTAGAAAGGTATAGTATGCCTTCATCTGATTTGTGGAACTCTACTTATGACTTTGGCAAGCGAAGGGTATTTTGGTCATTTGGACATTATAGGTCATTTCAAGCATATGGCCATATCTCCTACTTCCAAGCTTCAAATGGAAAAACCTTCAACATAAAAGTTGCTTAGAATGATGTTTTAAGGCTATTAGGGTGGTCATGAGATGTTGGAAAGGCTCGTAGCAAAAAGTGATAAAAATGGCCTAAAAATGAGACATAAGTTAATTCAAGTGAAATGGAAAATCCTAAAATCCAAGTTCCAAATCCAAACCATGGCATATGATAGGTCATTTTGACTCCCAAGGACATTTTAAGAACAATGGTTCAGCCACATTTTTTATTTGAGGCTTAAATTTTTTAGTTGCTTTGTAAAAGTCTTACTTGCATAATGGCATACCAAACCAAAACAAGGAAAAAGTCCATAAACAAGGTGTTTAAGCTTTGTATCTTGTCCAAAATACCACTTAAGGAGAAAATGAAGATAATTACTCAAGGTGTAAGGGTTTTGTCATGATATCTCACATGGTGGGAAGTGAAATGCAAAATATCAAGTCATGAAACTTCAAGTTCCATCTAGATGGATCTAGATTGTTCTAGACCCTTCTAAATCAGTCTATATATTGATTACAATCTCCATTGGTGAGAGGTTGGTGATTGTTGATGTTAATGGTGGTAGAGAAAAGAGTTTGAACCATAATTCTCCATTTTGCAAATTGTATTGAAACTCCATTTTTCTCTTCATTACCCTTCCATTTTCTTCCACAAATCATCTCCACAAACCTCCATGAACATGTTCATGCTAGAGTGAGCCCCCATTGTTGAAGAATTGAAGCTTTCCAAGTGAAGTTGCAAGAGAGCAAAAGGGATTGGATCTGAAGATACAAGCCATCTCCATCAAATCTTGTGCAAGAAGAGTATTGTTCATCACCTAGAGACCATCCTTGAAGATCTACAAGGCCTGATTTGAAGCTTTTCACCATCCACCATTGCAAGAGTCAAGGTAAGCAAAACCACTTCCACACTTTGATTTAGGCATGGCTAGGATTGATTCTTGTTGTGAAACCATTAGAGACCATTAGGTGATTCATTTGGATGAGTTTAAGATCAATTAGTGAGGTTTCATTAATGGAGGTTGATTCTTGATGGAGGTAGAACACACTATTTAATGGGTTATAATGCATGAGAATTGGTTGGTTGTGATCAGCATAGCATGAGGATTAATTATATACAAAGATTGTTGAGTTTTGTGATGGTCAAAAACTGAAGAAAATTTGGATTCATGGAGTTGTGTGGTTCGGTTTGCATGATGTAGTTAGTTTCAACGAAATCCAAAGGCATGGTTGTATTCTACGTTAAATTCTAGCCAATTTTGGTTCTTGGATCATGCAATTTGATGGAGAAATGAGAGAGAACAAGTGGTGGAAAGTTCATGCATGGAGCTTGCTTTTTCATGGAGTTTTGAAACCCTAATGGACTAAGGAAGAAGACATAATCTTGGTTGTTGGATGAGTGTGGAATATTTGACTTGGGGAAGCAATCGGAGGGCCACGATCAAAACACGAAATAATGGATAAGTGAGTCTTCATGGGCTCACACGAGTTACTTCCCACACCCCCTATTTCCAAGCCCAATTGCATTGCACTATTATTTCTTGCTTTTTGCACCGCCATTTTATCTTTTTCCTTTTAATTTTTAATGATTTTTCTGAATAATCATTGGGCTGGGGCGTGTTACTTCCATCACCCCCAGTATGGGCCCAGTTCCTGATAACAAATGGATTTTATTTCTTCTTGCACCCCATGCATCAATTCTCATATTAAACTTCCTCCAAATTTTATTAAACTTCAAAAATTCATAACAAATTGAAAAATGCATATTTTTTAATGAGACTTTTTTTCCCATTTTCTATTTTCTGTCAAGAAAAATGTGAAAACATAAAATTGTCATTTTACTTCATTTTCATATTTTTTGCATATTTTTACTTTTAATTCTTTTAGTTGGTATGCTAATTTGTGGAATTTTAGTAGGATAGTTCCCTTAGGATTTTGAGTTCAATCTTTTTAGGATGATTAGATGAATAGTTTAGGGTCCCCCTGAATTAATTTCATAATTTTGTGATAATTTTTAGGGTAGTTTTAATTAGGTAGTTCTAGGTAGTATAGAATTTGATTAAAACTTTAGTATAGGTCAATAACAATTTTAGATTTAGGTTTTTTAGGGCAATTTAGTCTATGGGGAATATATGGGACTTAAGGGTAGTTATGTAGGGTCCCCTAGCATTTATATTAGGAATTAATAGAATAATATACTATTTTTGGTTGATTTTTGAATTGATTGATTGTGTGGTGTGCCCTTTCTAGGGTTATTGTTTGATTGTGTGAGGTATTGGGCTTGTTTGGGGCTTGGGTTTGAGTTGAAGACTTTGTTGATGAAGCCCATTGAAGACAAAAGGAATGAAGACCCATTTCAAGAGTGGATGAAGAGTATATCTTGCTGGCAGCTGATGAGGTTATAGGATCTAGGAGCTAGGTAGAGCTCTAGAATAGGAACTTGATTCACAAACATGGAAGGTCTTGTTTGCCTCCATTCTTTCTCTATGATTCAAAGTCTCTTTTAAATACCCACCTCCTTCCTTTGGAAGGATTAGTGAATGTATTTAAAAGATAGAACTTTTGAGAGAAAACTGTCTGTATCATGTTAACAGTCAGTAGGCCACCCTTGGTAGGCAACTGACTGCTTAACATCCAATGCATCCTGTTAACTGTTCCTCATCTTGGAGAGTGAGACTTGAAGAAAAGCCCTGAAGGATTGAAATAGAGACCTTGCTTGAAGGCTTGAAGATGAAGACTGATGCTTGCTTGAAGCTTGTAGATGATTGAAGATGACTTGAAGACAGATGTTGATGAAGACTGCTGTTTGCTGTTTATTTTTGCTGTTTATAATTTTTGATGTATTGTTTGAATTTCCATGACTGTATTGTTTGCCCTTTAACCTATTAGGTTGAAAGAGAATTTTGTTCGCTTTTGCCTGTTGTTTTCTAGGTTCGAGGTTGAGTGGGACTCCCTTGCCTCGCTTGTATTGCTGCATCCATGCATTTTACTGCTTTATTGTATATATGCTATTATTTCTGTTTTCGTCTGTTCCCTTAGGATCTCTGTTTCTCTCTGTGCAAGAGAGGAACATGATAGACATTAGGTCTTAACCCATGCATGATAACATTAGGTTAGTTTGATTCCCCTTTTCAACCATAGGTTAGAGTTCTGTCTCTTCTTTCTCAAAACAAACAGAAAAACACAATAAATATTTCAAACACAATAAAAGACACTTCTTCCGTAAAAGAATGTGAACTCATCAAAACGTCATTTTTGTCCACTTGGACCAGTAATCAGAAAAACCCTTTTTTAGAAGGAGATAAAAGCAATCAAGACAGACTTGTGTCGTACGTGGCCCGAACTACGTTTGCTCTGATCTTTCATGCTGTATGAAAGTACGTAGGCATAGGATGCAATATCCTAGCGAACAACCTTCCCCTCCTTTCCCGTAGGTAGGCGAACTACGTTGACTATGATTTCTCGTTCCAGACGGGAATACGTAGGCATAAAGTGTGATACTTTGCCGAGTCATTTTCTTTTCTTTTAACCCCAGACCTGTAGAGTAGATAGAATAACAATCCGTACCAGAAAACAAGCGTGGATCCCGTCGAGTACAATGGACGTGAGGGGTGCTAATACCTTCCCCTTGCGTAACCGACTCCCGAATCCAGGATTTGGTTGCGATGACCATTCCTTTCCCGTCTTCGCGGTAGGTTTACCTCGAGCGTTTCCTTTCCCTTCGTTGGGATAAATAATGCACGGTGGCGACTCTTCTATTCAGCCGGCGCCGATTTTCGCAGTAGCGACACTACCACCAAATGCTTTTCTGGCACCTCCTGCTGAAGTAGACTCACCTGCTTGGAACCTTCCAACTTTAATCCCGTTCTCAATCATCTCCCCCATAAGAATCAAATCCGAGAAACTGCTCAATGACACACTAAATAATTTTTCGTAGAACACCCCCGTAAATGTCCCAATGAACATATCATTCATTTCCCTTTCGATTAAAGGAGGATGCACCCTCGCTGCCATATTGCGCCACCTTTGCGCATACTCTTTAAAGTTTTCACCGTTCTTCTGTGACAAACCCTGCAATTGGACCCGGTTTGGCGCCAGATCGCTGTTGTATTTGTAATGTGTCACGAAAGCATCGGCCAATTGCTTCCAAGTCCTAATCTGCGTGGGCTCCAGCCCCATATACCATTCAAGCGACGGCCCCGATAAGCTATCCTGAAAGAAATGCATGAGCATCCTTTCATCATCTGAATACGCGGACATCCTTCTGTAGTAAGAGCGGACATGGACCTTAGGGCAGGTGTCCCCCTTGTATTTGTCAAATGTGGGAGCCTTGAATTTCAACGGCACCCTCAGCCCCGACACTAAGCCCATTGTAGTCATATCCAAACCGGTGGAGTTCTGATTCACTACCCCCTTCATCTGTTCTTCAAGCATTCTGATCCTCTGCACAGGATCAACAGGTCCTTCAAATCCCACACCTCTTTCAGAAAAGGCGTCCTCCTGGCGGTCTTCACCCCAATTCACATTTTCATTTCCATATCCGTCGTAACCAGTGTTGCGACCAAACCCTTGATGATTGATCATGGGACCTCGTCCCCCGGTACCGAAACCCTGGTTGACCCTAATAGGTCCAAACCCAGTGTTGACAGGAATTACCCCAGCACCATTCATATTACCAAATCCGTCATACCCCTGATTAGTGTTGCCAAAACCGTCATAACCGAAACCCTGAGTGTTGAAGCCGAATTTCCCGTCCTGATTGACGTAATCAAATCCCTGATCGTTGTAGCCGAAACCATTGTTGCCAAAACCATTACCGCCATCGTTATTACCACCGCCTTGGTTGGCGTCTCCAAATCCAACATTGTTAACAATAGTCTCATTTCCATTCCCTGTGTTACCATTGCCAGTGCCAGCGCCCTCGTTCACAATCACAACAGGTGGGGTCACCACAGGTGGAACCACAGGCGTAGGGGGCCCATCCTCTGGAATAGTTTCAACGTGCGCAGAATTATGGTCATTGTTGCCATTCCCATTAGTCCGCGTCAGCAGCGGCTGTACCAAAGTCTGGAGGCTCTCCTGGCCCTTAGCAATATTCTCCATTGCTTGCATGAACAGATTCAGCTTCTCGCAGATTTCCTGCATCTCCACTTGGACTTGATCCATGATTCTCTTGCAGTTGTTTCGGGTTGAGTAGCGGTGGACTCTTTGTTCGTCAATCCTGAAAAACCTAGAGATGCAGGAAATAAGATACAGATTCGAGAATATGGGCCATGCAGTATGAATGCAGATGCAATTG
This sequence comes from Lathyrus sativus, assembly GCA_963859935.3. Lineage (NCBI taxonomy): Eukaryota > Viridiplantae > Streptophyta > Magnoliopsida > Fabales > Fabaceae > Lathyrus > Lathyrus sativus. The sequence goes on from OZ012738.1 coordinate 633,412,935, forward strand.
TGTAAATATGCTACAGGTTATATCCCCCCCCCTGATTCTAGTCTCAGAGAGAAGGCCATTACGACAATGGAGTCCCTATCAAGCAAGCAAGGAATCAGAAAACCCTCATATATAAACACATGCCAAGAGGCTGAGTACAAGAGTACAACTGAATACAACTGAAGAGACCTCGGCCAACAAGCTTGGCGATGGTCAAAATACAAGTACAATCAACAGCAAGGCAAAGATAAATCAGGCCAAATGGCGTGCTCTGACATCTTCCAATATCCTCAACGTCTCCGAATGCCCTAGTCTGGAGATCAGCTCCTGTATTAGTAAGGCATGCCGCTCGGTAGTAGATCTCAGCTTTTTGGCGTCGTCTTAGCAAGTTCCTTCGCCAGAACTCTCGTCAAGTCTGTACCTCTTGGAACCTGCCTTCACTTCATAACCTCTCGGCTTCTCGTCAAGGTTACTTACTCTAAGCTCAACAGCGCTCCTAAGTGATGTCTCTTCGGTAATCTTTGCGTCTTGGGCTCTAATCTGTGCCTCTAGCGTGGCAATCTGCAGCTTCAGTTCGTCTTCACGCTCCTTCCGCTTGGTAAGCGTGGCATTCCACAAAGCTTCCCACTTGCTGAGACGGGAATAAGCTTTGCTTAGAAGTTCCTTCTTAGAAGTAAGCACCTTGCTGACACCGTTCAATGCTATTCCCACTTTTTCTTTCTTGTTGGTCTCTTCCGTCAACTCTGAACCCAACCTGTTAATCAATTCAGTTTGTTCCCTCACAGTGAAGGTAGCTTTATTCTTCTCATGACGCAACTAGAAGATCTCTTTCTCTAACTCATCATTGGCTTTCTTCAATTCTTCGTTTTCAGCCAACAATTTGTTATACTTTTCAAGCTCTACCGAAGCAGGTACCTCAATCATTGGAAGACACAGGGGTTTCGCAGCAGGATAAGGCATCAAGGAAGTACTAGCTCTCTCGCGGATCCAAGCCAAATAAGGATCATAAGCCTTGTTGTTGCTCTTACCGAGCAAAGCTTTCCCTCTCCTATGGACGTTAGCCCATGCATGTCTCAATCTAATCAAAACAGCCGTGTCTAATAAGCCCGTGAGATACAGAGATTCCTGTATCTCCTTCTCAATAGGAGCGTCCCTCAAAGCATAACTGAACTGTCTTACCAGCAGTGAAGGGTTATAGTTGATACAACCTTTCCGTCCAATCAAAGGGACATTCGGAAAGCCACTGCAACTATATATAATATCAGTGCCCAGCATACTCCGATCAAATCAAATGATGTTCTCGGCAGACAGCCCCATCAACCGGGAAGACCAATCCAAAGTATCAACAGCATCAACAAAAGGCCATGTCTTCGGAAGATGCCCCTGGAACCACCTGTACAAAAGAGGAAGACAGCAGGAAACATTCTTGCCACGACGTTTCTCATTCTTGTAGTGAATAGAATGATAAACATCGCCCAAGAGGGTAGGAACAGGATTCTTCGAGGCAAGGATCAAGAAGGCATCTGAGTCGACAAAATCTGGCACATTAGGAAATAAGACAATCCCATAGATGCAGACGGCTAGAATGGCACTGAAGGCAACCTAACATCCACTCTTCGCGCACTGTGTAGCCTTCTCAACCAGGACAGACAGGTGAAAACCATAAGCTCCGTTCAGCTTGACCAAACCTCCGGGGAACTCAGAAGCGTCTAAACTGACAATCTCAGCGAGTGTAGCTAACTCAGGCTCAGCATCAACATGTATAAAGGGAATCTGGTCTAACACAGGAACTCCCAACATAGCAGAATACTCCTCCAAAGTGGGTGCCAGAATATAGTCGGGAAATAAGAAACATCTCAGCTGCGGCTCATAAAACTGCATCAAAGTATACACCTCAGTCGTCTCGAATGCTGAAGGTCTGTATAACAGACTAAGCAATCTCTCATAAGATACTCTGAACTCAGCCATCACTCTCTCATCTGCTAGAGCAACTAAACCCAGTAAGGAACTGATATCTGGCGAATGCAGCCGGTAAGCAACTGTCCTCTTCAGGGACTCCATGTCTGGCCAGAAAATACACTAGAATCAGAGGGGCATGATCACCTGCAACATAAATACATGTTAATGAAATGCAGTCATGAAAATGCACATGCATATGCAAACAAGGGACCAAGTGCAATGCTGATGAACTGTGCTGCTCTGTACTGAATCCTGAGAATCATCAAATCTTCATCTCAAACCAACCACTCAAATGAACCCTGTAACCATATCTCACTGACAGAGATAAACCAGGTACTCTGAGGTCAAAGGTTTCCTGCAAACAGCCTTACCTACCCCTCACAGGTATGTACTTAATTCGCAGACGAGGTACGGCGTCCTATGCAGGTTCAACGTCACAGACTTTCAAGAGCGATGATACGGTACCCAGAAGGTGTGGCATCATCATCCTTTGAAGCGGCCTCACTTAGTTGAATCCCAATTGATAGGTCCCCAGAGTCGACAATCCTCGGGTCAGACAACTTGTCGAGCCCTAAGGGCCAGGCAAGAAGCATCAAAGAGAATCTCGTCAGAGCGTAAATTTCGCGGCTAGCTGTTGCGAGCTAAGCAAGCAGGCTAACCACTACTCTCTACTTCTAAGTCTATGTGTAACCTCAAGCCTAGGTCTGGCTTATCTCTCAAAAATCACCCCTTCCCATAACAGCAATAACAATATAAAGCTGATAATAAAATGCGGAAAGTAAAGACAGAAAAGTAGATCAATGCAACACCCACGACGGGAAAACAAGCGCTAGGATTGACTCGCATAGGGGATATTCCTGTCCCCAACAGAGTCGCCAGCTGTCTCTACTGCGAAAATCGGCGCCGGCTAAACAGAAGAGTCGCCACCGTGCGGTATTTATCCCAAAGGAGGGAAAGGAAACGCTCGAAGTAAACCTACCGCAAAGACGGGAAAGGAATGGTCATCGCAACCAAATCCTGGATTCGGGAGTCGGTTACGCAAGGGGAAGGTATTAGTACCCCTCACGTCCGTCGTACTCGACGGGATCCACGCTTGTTTTCTATCTAAGGGTGTGTTATTCTATCTACTCTACAGGTCTGGGGTTAAAAGAAAAGAAAATGACTAGGCAAAGTATCGCACTTTATGCCTACGTATTCCCGTCTGGAACGAGAAACCAGAGTCAACGTAGTTCGCCTACCTACGGGAAAGGAGAGGAAGGTTGCTCGCTAGGATACAGCATCCTATGCCTACGTACTTTCATACAGCATGAAAGATCAGAGCAAACGTAGTTCGGGCCACGGAAGACACAAATTTGTCTGACTGTTTTTTCTCTTTCTGAAAAGGTTTTCCTTCTGATTAAGAGTCCAAGCGGACAAAAATGACACTTTGATGTTTGTTTTCAGTCTTTTACGCAAGAACTGTTTTTTATGATGTTTGCAATCTCTGACGCACTAGAGACTATGATTTGAGGGTGACTACGTCGTATGTCACCCTAAGGGTGACACACTAAGCAGTCAGATTACTGAAGAGTGACCCTCCAGCAACCCTCTCTCAGATAGCTTAAGGCCCGTAGCGTACACCATCGATTATCCTTATTAATATGTTTTGAATTGTTTTGAGATGAGAAGAGAAAGAAGCTCTAAAAACCTAGGGTTTGAAATGGGAATCAAAACTACCCTAATGTTGTCATGCCTGGGTTAAAAGCTAATGTCTGTCATATTTCTATCTTGCATAGAGAGGAACAGAGATCCTAGGGGATAAACGGAAAAGAAACAGATATATACAGTAAACAGTAAACATGCATGAGATGCAGCAGTACAAGCGAGGCAAGGGAGTCCCACTCAACCTCGAACCTGGGAAAACAATAGGCAAAGTGAAACAACTTCACTTCAAACCTAAGGGGCAAGCTGAACAAGCCAACAACAAATACAGAAAAAGAAATAAAACCCAACACCAGCTCTGACAGCAACACCAGCTCCTACAGTAAGCAATGACAGCAACGACTCTGACAACTACAGTTGATCAACAGCAAAAAGGTTGACAGCAACACCTTCAAGCAAGATCCCACCTTCACTCTCCAATGATCCCCAAGCTTTAGATAAGCTCTTATCTTCAAAAAATCCCCAAGCTCTGGCAATCATGAACCTCAACCAGTAAACAGCTTCAATCAGCAGCAAAACCCTAGTCTTCAACAGATACCCAGCTTTGACAGGCACAAGCTTCATCTTCACCAATCTTCAATGAACTTTATTCTTCATAGGTTCCCCTCTTCAATGCCACCACCCCAGAAGAGAATCAATTAATGATAGATGGAGTTGACATGTTAAGAGGCTTAGTGACAACCCAAGGAAATCATTAAGATCTTAATCATAGCAAGTGAAAGGTATCCACAAGGTTCTACCCCACCAAAGCATGCTCTACATCCCTCCTAAGGAGAGATGGAAATTCTTTGGGGGACCTTGTGTCATGGGATAGAATAGAGGCACAAGAAGCTCTCTATGTTTGAAAGAAGAAATCAGTCTACTCTAAAGCTTTCCCTGTATCTCCTATCTCCTAAGTCTTCAAAAGCAACCTTCAAGGATAAGAATCTCATGCATCAAGCTCCATCCTTTGTCTTCAATCATCCTCCAAGTCTTCATTAGCTCCAAAAAACCAAGCCCAAGCCCAACACCCAATTGAAATGACCCAACCCAAGAAAACAAGCCAAATGCCCAAGGGGGAATCACACAAACAGCATACAATTTGCAAAAATCAAATAAAATAGCAATACTCATCATAAAATCCTAGATTAATTTATAAGGGAACCTAACTATATACCCTATACCCCACATAAACCCCAAGGCCTAAATCAAACTCTAAGTCTCCAAATTGTACCCTAAACTACACCTAAGTGTTATAAAACCCTAATCCTAGCACCCTAAAGTTAATTATTCAAAACTAACATAAATTTTATTCACAAAAATGTGATAAAATATCTAAGGGTACATGCTTCCCTAACCTAATCAACCTCACAAGAATCAATCAAAAATCATGCATCAATCTCTCATACTAAATTCAGAAAAATAAGGTATCAAACAAATGCAAAATAAAATCAATAAAATTGTAAAATATACCAAAAAATGAAAAATGCATGAATTAATGTTTTTATTGTTTCATTAAATTCTAGAGATCTTAATGAAAATAGGGGAAAAAATTCCCATCCAAAAATGTTATTTTTTCAATTTATTATGATTTTTTTTAACTATGCTAAAACCATGAAAATAAAAGAAATTAAAGAAAATTAATAGCAACATGTGACAAATAGCAATGATATCCAATACAAATTCCAGGATGGGCCCAGGGTGGGGTGTGAATAAGAAGCGTGTGCTAGGCCCAATTCACTTCATAAAATAAAATGAAAAATCAAATGAAAAAGAAAAAGGTTCGTGTGAAATAGCAACTCTTTCATGTGTAAATTCCATTGGGCCTGGGACAAGGGGTGTACATAGCAACATTTCGTTAAGCCCATCCAAGTACATTTAGTTAAACGGTGCGTTTTGGTTTAGACTCAGACTCCTCACAAATTGAAGCTAGCTCGTGGCCCTTGGATGCTCATTTCAGTCAAAGTCCACCAAGATCTAAGGGTCATCCTGTCGTCTTCTTCATTTGAAAGCTTGGAGGGAAAAAACACCATGGATGAACAGAGCTCCACCATCATCTTCTCCAAACCTCAGCTCCACTAATCCTCACCAAACTTCAACCCTAATAACATCATCTGGCTCATTTTTCCACAAGGAACTCAACCACATCATCCAATTGTATTGAAACCTCCTCATTCTCAAAACACGAACAGGTGTTCAGAAAATGCTCAAACATCAATTCTCACCAAACTCAAAATTGAAAAGCCTATGATCAACTACACTTCACACTGAGTGATTCTAACCGTTCAACTAAGCTTAAACCTCCAAGAACTGCAAGATACGACCCTCACAAGAAATCTGGTCCAACCTAATTTTGTCTCTAACTCGTGCCAATTGTTACCAGAATCCACCTAGCCATGTTCTACAATGCTTACCACCATCTAAAACCTAAGGAATCTACATGAATCAAGCCATAGAAGGAAGTTTACATACCTGCAAATCTTGGATGAACAGAGCAAGCAAATCTTCAAATCACGCGCCAAGATCTTCCAGACACGTTCTATGATCAATTACCAAGCTTCTATATGCATCAATTGGAGTTGAATCTTCTTGAATTGCCAAATCTGATTCTGACTTGCAAGAGATGAATTCCAAGTGCTATCTCACGATTCTTCCATGATCTTGATCAGCAATCTATCTAGAATCGATCTCCAACTCAAAGTAGAGCTTCTGAGTGTAAAAGAATGGATTGAAACCTCTCCAATTGGTGTAACCGATTTGAACTTGCAAGATGAAAACTCAAAACTCAATCTCTCAAATCTCTCTCAATCTGCACCAACCAATGCCTTGAACCTCTTCTAATACTTATATAGAGCATGAATGAAAGCTCTAGAAACTTCTGGATTGATCCAATGAGAAGTTCAATATCTCATGCCATGGAAATCTCATCTTATGTTATTCTCATGACAGTCCCCATAACAGCTTGTGTTTGCACTTGATTTTGATCAAAATTCTCACCACATGACATATTGAATGTGTTAGGATTGATTAGAGCCTTGTAGCTGATCCAAGGAATGAGTTTGCATATGTTACTTAAGTGTGAAGCTATCAAATGCAACCCTTTAAATTTGACCTCAAATGGAAAAAGTAATATTGCCATTGTCTTTAAAACCTCATTTCTGATCAAAATGATATATCACATGCCCTATCTTGGCCTTAGAATAAAAAATCACAAAATTGACTTTTTAATGAACTTTAATTCTTCCTTTTCTTAGGCCATTTTTGCAATTTTGTGATACAAGCCTTTCCAAGATCTCATGACTTCTTACCTATCCTAAAAACACCATTCTAAACACATCTCATGTTGAACATTTTTCCATTTGAGGAGTGGAAGATAGAGATTTTGCCCTATGTTGAAAAATGACCTATAATCATCAATACCCAAAATACCCCTGGATTGCCAAGATCATAACTTGAGTTCTACAAATCCTTTTGAGGACTTCTAGTACTCTATGGAAATCTAAGATCATGATATACAACTCTTATGTTGGCCAAGAATCCCTTTGAAAACTCCTTCATGGGCAAAAGTTGCTTGGAAGTCAAGTGACTTTCACAGATAAATTTCAGTGTCCTCTGATGACCCCTAACTTGCAAGAACCATAACATGAGTTCTACAAATCTTCTTGAAGACTTCTAGTACTCAAATTAAAGCTATTGAGAAGCTATACAAGTTTCATGTTGGCGAAGAATCCATTTGAAACTTGCATTTTGACTTGTATGGCTTGGAAGTTAGGCCTAAATTAGGGGATTTTACACTGAAAACCTAATTTGGCAACTCCTCCTACTCTTGATCCTTTTTTATTTATCCTTGGCACAACACCACACATGTATCAACATATCAATTCATGAATCCCACAACCTCCAATTAAGCCTTGATGCTCTTCAATCACTCAGTTGACTTAGATGAAACCCTAGTTGACTGCACTTCAACTGTGGTTCTTGTACTTGAATCAATGACTTGTCTCATCTTCAATATGACCCTCTAGGCATTTCATAAGCTTTGTACACATTTCATTCCCTCAATTCATAGCTCATACCCCCATTGAAGACCCTCAATACACCTCAAATTAGTAGAGAAATCCACCTGTTGACACACAAACTTCTCAAAGCTTCAAACATTTCTTGATGACTTGGATGGTCTTAAGCTTGAATAAAAACCCTTGATGTGCTTCTTTAGATAAGAATGGCACTTGATCCCTTGTTGGATGCCTTGTTATACTATGCTATGCAAATGATTAGATTATGTACATGATGTATCTATGCAAATGATAATGCAATCAAAACATAAACCAGGTGAAATAGGTTGAGCAAATTTTAGGGTGCAACACCTATTCATCCTGATGACCAAGAAAAGGCCACTTTCACATGTAATTATGGTACCTTCGCCTATCGACGAATGTCATTTGGACTATATAATGCTCCCGCAACATTTCAAAGATGCATGATGGCGATTTTTGCAGATTTTCTAGACGACGTCATGGAAGTATTTACGAATGACTTTTCTGTTTGTGGGCAGGGTTTTGAAGAATGTTTAACAAACCTAGAAATGGTACTAGAGAGATGCGTAAAAGTTAATCTCGTTCTAAATTGGGAGAAATGCCATTTCATGACCTGACAAGGAATATTACTTGTACACATAGTATCCGATAAGGGGATTAAGGTCGATAAAGCTAAGATAGAAGTCATAGAAAACCTTCGACCTCCGAAAAATGTTAGAGAAATACGTAGTTTCTTAGGATACGTCGGTTTTTACCGATGATTCATAAAATATTTCTCTAAAATAACTAAACCGCTTATTGGCCTGTTAATGAAAGATGTTGAATTCATCTTCGATGAAAAGTGCTTAGAGGCGTTCCAACTGTTGAAAAATGCTCTAATTATTGCACTCATCATGCAACCACCTGATTGGTGTAAACCTTTTGAAATAATGTGTGATGCTAGTGACTATGTCGTAGGCGCAGTCTTAGGACAAAAAGCTTCATGCAATTTATTACACAAGTAGAACTTTAGATGAAGCACAAATGAACTACGTCACCACAGAAAAGGAACTCTTAGCCTTCGTTCACGTTAGATAAGTTTCGTTCCTACCTAGTGGGATCTAAGGTAATTGTTTACACTGATCATGCCGCAATTAGGTATTTATTGAGAAAAAAAAGGGCGTCAAGCCAAGACTTTTGTGATGGATCCTACTACTTCAAGAATTCGATCTAGAAATTAAAGATAAGAAAGGAACTGAGAATGTAGTAGTTGATCACCTCGCTAGACTTGATAATATGAAAGTCGAACAAGTACCCATCAATGATGATTTCCCTTATGTCAGAATAATAGCCCAGTTAGAAAAGAACACAATTGAATGCTCTCTAATTTATAATGACGCAGAAAAAAATGAAGTTGTAGAAGCGGTTTACAAAAAAACTATTATGCCATGGTATGCTGACTTTGTCAACTACCTAGCGACCGAAGTACTTCCACCAGACTTAACTTATCAATAAAAGAAGAAATTCTTTCATGACTTAAAACATTACTACTGGGATGAGCCCTTCCTTTTCAAGAGAGGCACCGATGGAATTTTCCGCCGATGTGTCCCCAAAGAAGAGGTAGATGACATCATATCCCATTGCCATGTTGCACCCTATGGAGGGCATGCAAGCACATCTAAGACTTGCGCAAAGATCTTACAATCAGGCCTATTATGTCTTAATTTATGGAAAGATGTCCATACCGCAATTATAAATTGCTACCGGTGCCAATGCACTGAAAACATCTCTAGGCGCGACGAGATGCCATTAAAAGGTATCTTAGAAGTGGAAGTCTTTAATGTGTGGGGTATTGACTTTATGGGCCCCTTCTCATCTTCTTTTGGTAACAAATACATACTCGTAGATGTTAATTACGTTTTGAAATGGATAGAGGCTATAGCCTCTCCTACAAATGACACACGAGTAGTTATTAGGCTTTTTAAGAACATCATCTTTCCCAGATTTGGTGTGCTGAGGCTCGTCATTAATGATGGTGGCTCGTCATTAGTGACAGTGGCTCCCATTTCATTTCAAATATCTTTGGGAAATTGTTGCTTAAATATGAAGTCCAACGCCGAGTATCAACACCTTACCACCCTCAAACGAGTGGATGAGTTGAGATTTCTAATAGGGAAATTAAGCAAATACTAGAGAAAATCGTTGCAACTTCTAGGAAAGATTGGTTTGCGAAACTTCACGAAACTCTGTGGGCTTATAGAATAGCTTATAAAACTCCAATAGGAATCACTCCATTTAAACTAGTTTATGGTAAATCATGTCACCTACCGGTCGAATTAGAACACAAAGCTTATTGGGTCTTAGACATCCACAAACTAGAATAAATTAGATTAGATGCCTATGAAAATGCCATAATTTACAAAGGAAATACTAAACAGTGGCATGATAAGTGAATAGCAAGGAGAGAATTTAAGGAGGGTGACATAGTCCTTCTTTTAAATTCTCGACTAAAATTATTTTTAGGCAAACTTTGTTCTAGATGGTCTGGCCCTTTTGAGGTTATAAAAGTTTTCCAAAGCAGAGTCGTAAAAATACGAGGAAAATCAAATGAGACTTTCGTTGTAAACAGGTTATGACTTAAGCATTACCATATCGTAGAAAATAAATATTTCTACATAAGTTACAAACTAGAAGAGTTGCCCGGTCTTTCAAAAGAATAATCCCTTCTGAATTAATGTCGAGCTCCCGACATTAAATAAAGCGTTGTGTGGGAGGAAACCCACAATCTTAGGTTCTAGATTTTTATTTTTTCTATTTTTCTCATTTTCTAAACACTTTTATATGGTGCAATTAATTGTTCTAACCACTACTAACTTATTCCATGTCTACTTTTAAGCTAACATAGCTTAAGCTAACTTGACACTAACTATAGAGAATGCAGCCCATTGATGACATATAGGTGATCTCAGGAACGAAGCCCAGAGGTGACGTTTTGAAGTATTAGCTCAGGGAGATATGGAATTGTCGATCTACCCTTACGGACCCATCATGACCACCCTTGGTATCCGAAATAGTGTGATGTACCTACTTATCCAGATAAGATGAGATAACTTTGCTGTGAGGAGGAGGTTTAACACGTATCGTAGGCTAACCCTTGAGTTCTTGAGTTCCTTTTTCTATGATCCTAACAGAGGGTTAGGATTTGACAGAGGTCGTACTACCTTCATACTTTTTGGCCTTGAATTTGACAGTGGCCTAGATGTCTTTACCATAGCTCAGGGAGATGCCTCTACGGATCTTGACCTTGAATTTTTCTAGGGTAGCATAACCGGAAACTACAATCCCGAACCAAATTCTATGTTTTCTAAGAACATCCATAATCCTATTATCTGCTACTTCCACAAAATCCTAGCCCACACACTATTTGGGAAAGAGAAAAACATTACCTTAGTGTCTAGAGATGAGTTGTTTATCATGTTTTTTGCCTCCCAAGGTAGACCCATGAATGCTACTACATTTATGTTAGCAAACCTAGACAGGGTATCCCGAGAGACCCATGGTCATATCCTCATTCAAGGATTTGTTACTATGATTACTACTGCCATTTTCCTAAGATACCTCATTAACCGTTTACATGCTTTATGAGGTATTTGTCCCGTGCACATTAACTTCTGTTTTAACCAAGGCATCATTGCCAATTTGGGACCATTAGAGTTTGAGTTTCTAATTGATAACTAAGTGGTGTATAACTTTACACTACCTAACCACGATAGGGCAAGTGTGCACAACAAGAATAATTGGTTGTATAATTTGGAGGGCCAGAGTGAGTCACCTACCCCACCTGACACCCCTCAAGCTTATGAAAATCGTAATGCCATTTTCTCTGATGTTGCTTCACTCGCCTCTGGTTTTTACTCAGAGCCTCCCATTGATCACACTGATGTGATTAATGTCCTTAGGACGGAAATTTCTACACTTAGAAGAGAGCTCACCATTATGCGCATGGATTTTCTAGGCTTTATGAATGTTTCTAATGAGCATTTTGACCACTTGTTTCAGCAGATCTATTCCATGAGGTGTTTTTTCGAGCCTAATGTTAGGCACCGTAGTGGCTAGTGTTGCTTTATTTGTAACGTTTTCGGTTTTCCCGTCGTGCAGTTAAATAGTGAGGTCAGTGCCTTATTTAAGTGTGTATGGAGGGGGAATTTTTACATGCTTTCTAGTTAGGAATTTTATTTCATTATCAGGATTTCATTTTATTTTTCTTGTTATGTTACATTATCGTCAAGCTACCGACGTTAAACCAGCATGAAGCTATGTTTCAGTTTATTGCAATTTCCATTTTAGTAAATTGTTCTATTTCATTCTGAGCTTAGTTAATTTTTTTCGTTTATGTTTCTCTTTTTTTTGTTTTAATTACTTTTTTATTGATTTCGATTAAGACCAAGTGCTCAAACCTTTTCATCTGGAAATATTTTGGCCTTAACAACTAAAATTCATTGACAAAAATCACTATTTTAAAACCTGAGTTTAATTTTTGCGCATTTTAAGTAGATGTCAGTCGCCAATATGCTAATGGCGTTCTCCAATATGCTAATGGTGTTCGCCATTAGCCTGGTTTTTGAAAGTGTAACGTTTAAAGCTAACGGCGTTCGCCATTAGCCTAAAGGCGGTCACCATATCGGTCTGAACGACAATTTTTTATTTTAAAACTTCTCTTACGCGTTTTTCTTCAAACTACCCTCATTTAAATCATAACCTGCTTTCTTACTATACTCTACTCTCTACTCATTCATATCTTTAATCTCCAACCTTCAAACTTCACTTCACTCACCATAAAAACCATAACCTACTCATATTCTAACTCAATATCAAATACTACTCATTCCCCACTTTTCCCAAATCCTTACCCATTCCTTCAAACTCTCTTATTTTCCTATTCACCATGCCTCCAAGACCAGTGGGACCAAGCCACTGCTGATTGGGAAGTCCTAAAGGCCACCGCCATCCATAACCCAGCCATTCAGTACTTACACCATATTTTAGTCAACACCATTTTCGCTCGAGATAAGAATGAAAATGTGAACTCTAAGGATCTTTTCTTTATACCTTGTGCACTAACACAGACACTGGTTAATCCGACACCTTTCCTATTAGCACATTTTCAGTCTGTTAGTGTTAGAGTATGAGGTCTCATTTGCGTTGGAGGGTTGATTAAATCCATAGCCCTTGCATTAGACCTAGGCATAGAGATGACTACACTTTAACCACTTGTGACAACCTTTTTAGATCTAGATGCCTGGTGTAGTATGCGCCTGATTAAGAATAATACAGACGGCATGTACCTTCTGATGGTTAGTAACAGAGGAATAAGGGGAGTTACTTTGCCTTCTGCCGTGCACACTGATGTGCAAGTGAGAGGCAATTGGACTTATGATTTGAATGCCCTAGAGCTTGGTGATAATGTTAATGTCCAGGCCGGTGTGGGTAATGACACTGACGGGGAGATTGAGCATATGGAGCATGAAATGTAAAGACCATTGAACGACATTCTTTCTCCCGCACCGATCCCTGTGGAGACGATATAAATCTCAGAGGAAATTTTTCCCAATCTTTTGCTTCTTGCCGCTACTTCAGTTCGAACAAGAACTATATTTCTCCTACGTGTGTTTTCCAGATTGCAAATAATACATTCTGAATTTCTTTACCTAATGTTATCCGGTTGGCATCGTATACTTCCAAAAAAGTATTTTTTGACTAATTTGATTGCATAGTAAAAAGTATAAAAGAAATTGAAAATGATAATTTTGGAATATTTAAAAAATTGTAGGGGTATGGGGTAAAAATTTTCTAACTTGTTAAAACTTTAATGACTTGGGTTCGTCGTCAAACCCGCAATTTCATTGTCAAAACGAACCTGAACCGACCTGTTCATTTATGGGTTGAGTTGAATTTGGTTTGTGGGTTGTGTTTTAAATAAAAAATATTTTTTATGATTTTATTTATTGGTTTAAAAAAATGTAATACCGTTCAATACAATCATACTCATTCATAACACTCATATTCGATGAAACATATCATATAATATCTAATAAAATTCATTAATATGATATAACACTTGATAATAGTATAAAATTCAATAAGACATATTATTTTCATAAAATACATAAATAAAAAAAATGATACAAAAGAAAACAAGAAATAACATTTAATCTTAGAATTACGTAAACTTATTAGTTTAGTAGTATTATTAGTGGATAATAAAATTCTTTTGAAAAAATTATGCTTATTAGTGAGATATTAATTTTATATTTTTATTTAAAATAATAATAAAAATAATAAAAAATTACTAAAGACACATCAATGGGTTTGGTCAATGGATCCGCAGATTGCAAAACTCAAACTCGATATTCAAACCAAAATTATATAAGTTGTTATGGGTTCAAATAATTTATAAGTTAGTTCGGTTTGAATCAACAGATTCGTAAATCGACCTACACCCTTAAATATCTCTAATTTTTCTCATTTAAAGATTCTCACATTTTTATTTTCAAAAAGATTAGTTTGTAAAAAGTGTGATGTGGAGTTGCCATCTTGTTCCATCAGAATTCAAAAAAGGTAAGAAAAAAAATCAAAATTTCTTCTAATAAAATTCCATAAAACTAAAGAAATCAAAATTTCTCTCTGTAAAATTTAATCAATGACACCACATGCAAGGACTATAAGATGAGCCATTTAGATTCGAACACAAACTTATTTAAACTTATGTAAGAAAAAAAAATGCTCTGCTGGAATTCAAACACCAAAACAAGTGGCATAAATGATCAAGCATTCAAACATGTTTAATAGTATCTCATAATCTTTCCGCACGAACTTTAAATTATTAATTTTTTTTTTCAAAACATAGAGTGTGAAAAAAAAAATTGTTCCTAGCAATATTTAAACAAGGTGTTAGATAATCCTTCTATGTCGAATGGATCCAGACTGAATCGTGAACGAAATCACTTTCCTTAAAAGTATTTCAAGCACACTCTCAGATTGTCTTAGAGTTGGAACGGCCTGAATACCCAGGATAAGTCAGCCTTTTTCTCGAAACTGCACAAGACTGATGAAGTTTCGAATGCAAGGAAAATGTTGGAATTATATGGAAGAGGATTTCAGAATTTGGAGTGAATGATTTCGAATTATGAAGCATATATTTATAGCCATGCATGTGTCTTTTCAGAAGTTTGCAATTCTTCATAAACACACTCTCTAATGAGCATTTGCAATGGTTCACATAAAATATCATGCACCACTTCGTCAAGTGTCATGTATTTCAAATTCAAATTCAAAATCAAACTCTAGGCAACGAATAAGTCTGAGCGATAATTAAAAATTAAATTCGCAGTATACCGGCCGAAGGCCGGTCCGCCCGCCGGAGGCGGCCGGAGCGCCACCGGCGCCGCCTCATTAACGCCGCGAATAGCCCAATTGCTCCGATGCGTCGTGCCTAAGTGCTCAAGTGCCGTCTACAAGCCGCCACTAGCGCCTCTACGCCCACGCCCCCGGATCCGGTTCCGGTTCCGGAGCCGGAGCCGGTGTCGCCGGTGGCGACACCGGCGAGGGGTGTTTTGTATGAGACAAGTGACATAAGTTTTGGCACCACCACATGTGACTATGTGGCACTTTATCCTTTTTGGCTCTTTTGGAAATTACATTGTTCCAAGTGCCTTATAAATGCTATTTAATTTTACTCCTCTTCCAATGTGGGACTAAGCATTTATTATAACCCCACTTTGTCATTTTGGAACAACTTTAATGGAAATAAATTATTATTTCCAACAATCCCCCACTTGTTCTAATAATGACAAAATAATAATTCCAGAAATGGGACATAAGAAGTATTAATACAGTTAAGTATCTTTCGATTTTAAACTTAACCTTAGTAAGAATAACACAAGGTTTAATCGGAATATTAGGTAGCAATGCTTTTAAACCATGAATCCATATGAATAGATCGGTGTTACCTTACACACACTCCTTAAAGATTCTTCCTCTGCATAACTCGCTTAGCACTTATTTATGGCCATGTGCTATCCTGTTTCATGAATTTTTTCATGAGAGAAACTCCAACTCTCACTTTGAGACGGCACCATCTCATAATTCACATAGGTGAAGTTCATATAGTATCTGTTTCCAATAGATACGTACCCTCGGTATTGAACTTCATTAAGAGTTTAAGATAAAACTCAACCCTCATTTCTAATGTCAACATAATTATGAAATGTTAGACAATTATCCAAATCAACGACTTGTTGTTACCCATTGAAAATCTTAACGTTAATGTTCTGTTAACTTAAGATTGGGTTGCCGCCATTGTCGGAACTCTTACTCAGGGAGTTTCAACCCCATACCTCTCGAGGTTGTTCTTACTAAGTCTCTGGCCAGTGGCTTAGTAAACGGATCAGCCAAATTATAGCTTGTTCGTATATACGTAAGTGAAATGATTCCATCCTTAATCAGTTTTCTTACGAACGAATGTCTAAGTCCTATATGCCTGGACTTTCCATTATACACTTCGCTAAATGCTCTTGCTAAAGTGGTCTGACTATCGCAGTGTATCATTACCTTTGAAACATTGTCTTTAGCCAATGGAACTTCCAAAAGAAGATCCCTCAACCACTCTGCCTCTTGACTAGCGGAAGCGAGAGCCACGAATTCTGATTCCATGGTCGAAAGAGTAATGCATGTTTGTTTCTTGCTCTTCCAAGAAATTGCTCCTCCAGCTAGTGTAAATATCCACCCAGTTGTAGATTTGTGATTTCCCACGTCAGAGATCCAACTGGCATCGGTATATCCTTCTAATATAGCAGGAAACCTGCCATAATGAAGGCCAAGATCTTTGGTTTTCAACAAATAACCAAATATCCTCGTGATTGCCTTCCAATGTTCATTACTTGGATTACTAGTAAATCTACTCATTTTACTAACTGCAAATGATATATCGGGTCTAGTACATTGCATTAAGTACATAAGACATCCGATCGCACTTGCATATTCTAATTGAGCCACTGCTCTTCCATCATTCTTTTCAAGTTTGATTACATGATCAAATGGAGTAGTTACTTCCTTGAATTTCAGGTGTTTGAACTTATCAAGCATTTTCTCAATATAATGTGTTTGATTAAGTTCATAACCCCCACTATTTTGCTTAACTTTTATTCCTAAAATTGTGTCAACAAGCCCAAGATCTTTCATCTTGAAAGTGGAAGTTAGAAACCTTTTTGTTTCTAGAATTCCATTAAGTCTATTTCTAATTATTAGCATGTCATCAACATAAAGACACAAAAATATTACAGTGTTATTATACACTTTTGTATATAAACACTTGTCACAAGAATTAGGAATAAATCCATTTGACATTATCGTAGCGTCAAACTTTTGATGCCATTGTTTTGGTGCTTGTTTTAAGCCATATAGAGATTTGACAAGTTTGCACACCTTCTGTTCATTTCCAGGAAGGACGTGTCCTTCTGGTTGTTCCATGTAGATTTCCTCATCGAGGTCTCCGTTTAGGAATGCTGTTTTAACATCCATTTGATGAACAATCAGATCATTTAAAGATGCTAAAGCAAATAACAACCTTATAGTGGTTGTTCTTGCTACAGGTGCATAAGTGTCAAAATAATCTATACCTTCCTTTTGTCTAAATCCTTTTGCCGCTAATCTTGCTTTATAAGTGTTTAATGTACCATCACTATGATATTTCTTTTTAAACACCCACTTGCATCCAATGGGTCTTGATCCCTTTGGTAAATCAACAAGTTCCCAAGTGTGGTTGGACATAATTGAATCCATTTCATCTCGGATAGCATCTTTCCAAAAAGAGGAGTCTCTTGAAGCTATTGCTTCCTTATAAGTTTTAGGATCTTCCCCTACTTGAAGAATTACCGGAATGCTTTTAATAAAATTTGTATTATTTCCTTCAACCAGATAAAATGAAATGGATTGAGAATCAATTTCGTCTGGTCCTAGGTTCTTTATTTTCCGGACTCTTTTGCTTATCCTAGGTTCAGGCCGTGGTTCATTTATTCGAGATGTGTCTTCAGGTTGTATTTCTACAATCCGAGAAGAGTCCTTTTCACAAGATTCTTTATTTATGGCCGACTCTGATTCTTTATCCTTAGTTATAAGGTTTTCAAAGAATTCTACATCCCGGGATTCAACAATAATATTAGACTCTAAATTTAACAGTCTATATGCTTTGCTATTTTGTGCATATCCTACAAATGCACATCTTATCCCTCGAGGACCCAACTTGGTTCTCTTAGGATCCATGTTTTTGTAATATGCCACACACCCCCACACCTTAAAATAGCCAATATTTGGTGTCATGCCCTTCCATACCTCATATGGAGAAATTCCACTTTTCTTTAAGGGAATTCTATTTATTATGTGACAAGCGGATAATAATGCTTCGCCCCACAAATTGAAAGGTAGTTCGGAATGCAATAACATGGCGTTCATCATTTCTTGATATGTTCGATTCTTTCTTTCTGCTATGCCATTTTGTTGTGGTGTTCTAGGTGCCGAACATTCATGTATTATACCATGTTCTTCACAAAATGCATCAAATTCAGTAGAAAAGTATTCACCGCCCCTATCACTCCTAAGGACTTTTATACTTCTACTTAATTGATTTTCCACTTCTGCTTTGTAACTCTTAAAGGCATTAAAAGCCTCATCTTTATGCTTTAAGAGATATACATAAGTGTATCTAGAACAATCATCAATAAATGTAATGAAATATCTATTTCCCCCACGGGTCAACATGCCATTAAATTCGCACAAATCTGAATGCACAAGATCAAGCAGATTTGTATTTCTTTCAACACTTTTGAAAGGTTTCTTAATCATTTTTGATTTAACACATAATTCACATTTATTGAAATCTTTGATATTGCATGATATCAAGCCAAGTTTAATTAGTCTCTTCATTGAACTAATACCAATATGTGCTAATCTATTGTGCCATAAAGTAACTGAATCAAGCATGTAAGCAGAATTAGAAATTTCATTAATCATGTTATCAGTAATACATAGTTTGATCATTCCTTCAGCGGAATATCCTTTTCCAACAAACACACCATTACGGGTCAAAATAAGTTTGCCCGATTCATACACAGATTTAATACCCGGTTTTCCCAATAAATCCCCACTAACAAGATTCCTATTCATGTCTGGAACATGAAGCACATTAACAAGAGTAACTTTCTTTCCAGAAGTGAAGTTGAGTTCGACCGTTCCGGTTCCAACAACTTTGGATCGCACTTCATTTCCCATTTGTACTTCTTGTCCATCATTTGCCTCAGAATATGTTTTGAATGCAGCCCTGTCATATGAGACATGAACCGTGGCACATGTATCATACCACCAGCCTTGGACCTTGCCTTTGATTGCCATAATTTCGCTCACAGTAGCAATTATATCATCATTAGCATTCACTGCATTGATCTCCTTTTTTGATTTATTATGCCTGCAAAGCATCCATTTTTCGGACCCTTCGGACCACCGAAGTTCTTGAACTTGGTATGTTCCTTTTTTGGTGCGATGTGACTTTTCTTGACATCATGTTTTTTCTTTTCCTTTCTGGTCACAGCATTGGCTTTGGAAAGACCCGCAGATTCTGATTTTTCCCTCTCCTTCGATTCCTCCTCGATTCGAAGATGCTTCTGGATTTTCTCCAAGGAAAAGTCATCAGAACTGTGCAACAGTTTCTTTTTATAGCCTTTCCACGAACTTGGTAACTTCGCAATGATTGCACCAACTTGAAAGGTTTCAGGAATGTCTATTTTCACCGCTTTGATTTTGTTCACCAGGACTTGCAATTCATGCACTTGAGGAAGTATGGGCTTGGAATCTATAAATTTAAAATCAAAGTATTTAGAAATTAAGAACTTTTTCGTACCTTCTTCTTCGGCTTTGAATTTAAACTCCAGGGAATTCCATATGTCTCTAGCGGACGGATTGTCTGTGTATAAGTCGTATAGGCGGTCAGATAGCGTATTCAGAATATGCCCACGGCATAGTAATTCGTCCTCCCTTCGCAGCATGCGCTTCTTCTTGAGTTCGTCAGAATCATCTGCAGTTGGTTCTGGAATTGGTGTCAGATTGGGATCCAAGACGTAGTGAACCTTGAGTGCAGTAAGCAGGAACGTCATCTTGTCTTGCCATCTGGTAAAGTTGTTTCCATCGAAACGATCCAATTTGACAAGGTCCTGATTCATAACTTTGATACTTGAAACAGCAGCGTCGGAATCCATGATACAAATACTTTTAAGATTGTTAGATAATCCTTCTATGTCGAATGGATCCAGACTGAATCGTGAACGAAATCACTTTCCTTAAAAGTATTTCAAGCACACTCTCAGATTGTCTTAGAGTTGGAACGGCCTGAATACCCAGGATAAGTCAGCCTTTTTCTCGAAACTGCACAAGACTGATGAAGTTTCGAATGCAAGGAAAATGTTGGAATTATATGGAAGAGGATTTCAGAATTTGGAGTGAATGATTTCGAATTATGAAGCATATATTTATAGCCATGCATGTGTCTTTTCAGAAGTTTGCAATTCTTCAT